>VWYP01024771.1:133092-169640 GCA_013400435.1 Pycnonotus jocosus
AAAACCCCAAGCCCACACAATTCAAGGTGGGCTTCTTACTTTTCCTATTGATGCTATTTGACTTTGCACAACTGTGTCATAGAAAAGGGACTGGAACGAGGTGGTTCATGTGCTGGGAAAAGTTGTCTCAAACATAAAACTATTTTATATGACACAGAATACTTTGATATTTTTTAGAAGCTGAAACACTATCAGCGAAAGGAATTGAGATTTGAACCTAAAGCTCTAACACCATGCTTTGGTCATCTAGATTATTTTCAAGACACTTTAAAATTTCAGACTTGCTTGCTGTGTGAACGAAGAAGTAACTCCACAAGATACAATGGAATGAAGAACAAAATGCAAAAATCTGTTAAGAGTGATTTGCAACCCTTTCCAGATAGCTGAATGTAACCAATTAAAAAAAAAAAAAAAATTCTTTACAATTTCTCTACACAAGTAAACATTCTATAGCATAATCCCTGCAAGGCCCTGTGGCTTACTGCTCTGGAAATACTAAATTTTTTTCAGCTCCCTAGCTTGGTTTGTGAAAGTTTGTGCAAGTCGCACATACACAAATGAGTTCAAGGTGCAGACAACTGCACTTAAATTATTTCCTGAATGTCTTCTACATTTGTTGCATCTCAAAACTGTAGCTCTTTGGAATTTAAAAAAGGAAAAAAAAAAAAAGAAGAAAAAAATTCCAAAATAACTAAATTAATTCCTTGTAATGTGTTGAAGAACCCAGACTGCCATAAAAGGCCCTTTCATACTTCAAAGATCAACTTCAATAATCAAAACAAAACATTTACAATTGCCAATTATACACAAAGAATGTAGCACTTTTTAGCTTGTGAAATTTATTTTTATGGCCTATAGCAGAGTTCATACATATTTTTCAGTGTTATTCTTCCCCAAAGCTCCTCAGATTTGGACTTGGTCACAAATGTGTGTGGGTGGAAGAATCCATCCATTTTGCTTACAACGTAGCACTTGAACCACAGGCTGCAAAATCACAAAGTTTTATGTCAGCTAACAATGTAATGCAAAAGTGTGGAGCTGTTAGTGGTTTTCTTCTCGTCTTCTCTGACATCATCAACTTATTTCAAACACTGCTTTACACACATACTTCAGTAAAGAGTGTCAGATCTTAACGTGGGTGTGTTTGGATTTTTATAGGCTAGCTCTTTTGATGGACATTGCAGTACATTACAATGACACGCTCTGAACTGTACAAAAGAAATGGTTTGGCAACATCCCCACAAACATACTATTAAGGTCAGTTCCGTAAGCTCCTTGTAGTCTATTTACATTACAAAGTATGAGACAAATTCTGAATTATTTGGAGGCATGGGTTTGCTTAACTCAGAGTCCAAATATCCTCATAATACTCAGCAGTTAAACACTTCCAGTATCACCACAATGCAATAAACAAGACAAGGAAAGTAAATTCAGTCTTATCTAGCTAGTACCTCACTACTTGTAGAACTTGAAGAAAAATGTCATATTTAAAAAGCAATCGAACTGGTGAATACTAAAGTTCAAACACAGGAAAAACAGTACTGACAGAAACTCAAAGCTGCCCAATAAACTCTGAGATTGGACCATTAAAAGTAAATAACAACGGAGAAAAAAAAACCCACTAGTTTACATCTTACCACTTCGTACTCCTCGCTGCCAAAAAGGTACATAGTTACTGCTTCACAGTCTGACACCAGTTGCCCAGAGCGCCCAGCCGCCTAAAGTCAGATCTTCCACTGCATCCTCAGCGCCCGTGTCCCAGCCGGGCAGGCTTCCCAGGCTGCTTTCCCACGCCTGGGCTGCTCCCGGGGCACCGGGGCTCCCGGACATGGACTCCGGGTCTGCTGCGAGGGCCGGGGGGCCGGCGGGCTGAACTGCGAAACTCGGCGGGCGGCAGCGGCAGCCCCGCGCCCGTGCGGAGCGGTGAGGGGCCGGACGGGGCGGGCTGAGGGACGGGGCGGGGCGGGGAGCCACAGCCGGGGNGGGGCCGTGCACGGGGCACCGGGTGAGCTGCGGGGAGCTCGGTCCACACGTACCCCGAGCTGCTCTGACCAGGCTGCAGAAACCCATGCAGCTATCTCACTATGTCTTACAAAAGAAAAATCTCTTCTGAAAAGCAAGCAAGCAAACAAACAAACAGCCCGGAATAGTTTCCCTTTTGCATGTTTCACTCGCTTTTTTGCTTCCTCGCACTGATTAGTCCCAGGCCGCTCTGTAAACATAGTGTAACTCTATCTCAGTAGCACAATGGCACTCAGGTAAATGAAAAGTTACACCCGCTGCCTCCAGGGCACGGGAAGAGGATCCGGCACACGATACCACACCGGGACAGAAGAATCCGAGGACCCGCCTCGCTCCTGGCCAACTTCTAGTCCAGGCAGAGCAGGCAAGAAAGAGTAAAAGAAGCCAAAGAGCAGGATAAAACACAACTTCAGAGACTAATTCACCAACTGCATTCCCAAACTAGTATTAAAATGGGGCTTAAAAATAAATCCCATTAAAGATGGTTTAGGAACACAGCATAAAGTAAACGAGGCAAGCAGAAATATTGCCCTCTGGGAAAGGCTGTTCTTTATAAATGAAGAGGCCACCAGTCGGGATCCAGTAACACAACCCCGATCAAAACTACTTCCAAACAGCACTATGAAACCAATCTGTTCTCAACTCAGTCCTCCCAATTCCTTATAATTGATTCTGCTTGCTGCTAGCACTATATTCTTTAACCAGAACTATACACAAGCACTAAGAAAAAATATAGAATACTAAATGTCTTAAGGAGGAAATGTGTAGGTGTATGCTTGCCCATTTATATCTATAATCAATTAATATAATATACACAACATCTCATGACAAGGTACAGCACTGAAAACCACTTGTGCTACTCAATTTCCTTCTCTTCCACAGAAGAGAACAAGACTTCTTTCCTAACAAAAGCAGCAAATGAAGTAGTTCGAATACATTGTAAATATCTTCCCTGTTCCTTCCCCTGCATCATCCCCTGCTTATCTTAAATAGATCTTGTCTTGACTAACTCAGTTTCTTTGCGTGAGTTAGTAGGATATTCTTCTCTCAATCTGTTTTTTCTGTAAAAATAGACCTTTAGTCCTCTGTTGACTATATGTGATGTGACTCATGAGTCTGGTTGGGTTTTTTTTTTTACTTTCTTGTATGTATCCACAAGCAGAGTTAAACCCAAGAAAATGGTTGGAAAAGGGCAAATTAGAAATCAGAAGACATTAATTTTATTTCCAACCATATGTTTACAAAACAGCATTAGTTTAATATGTTAGCTGAACTGGTCACTTTGCATTATATCAATTGCAAATTACGCTTCAAACAATGTCATAATGATGCATTCCCACAGCATAAATAAACCATGAACCATTCCTGCATGCAGGCTAACAGGCATCAGACACCTCTACTGGAATGTAATAGCCACTTGTCCAAGTTGGTTGCTCCTATTCATGCTGAACGAGTGTGGTCACACACACTTATTAGCTTTAATGTAATTGCCTAAGCTTTCCCACACAGTGTTTTTAGTGTGAAACCACACCTGTCAATACTGGCAAAGCCAGTGTCATCACGCATTACTTTGCTTGTCTGATACTCAAATTGAAATTTGGGTGTTGTAGCTTGATTGCTCCCTTTTGGGAGCTCTCACAACTAATGGCTCGCACAACCAATTTGGAGAAAAAAAACCAAAACAGCAGGAATGTTACGAGTACTCCTAACATGAAAAATAAGGAAAACATATTGCTTTCTATGTATTAAAAATTAAGAATTTTTTAAATAATTTCATCAGCTCCCGAACTTTGGGAATGAATATGAAATCAAGGAGGATTGCAGTTCACATATACTCAACAGAGACTTAAGGCATTATTCAGGCTGTCACCGTAAGTGACTTTCATGTCACAAGTAATTCTCACTACAGACAGTGCAAGCAGCCAGAGTCTGGCAGCTTGGACAGTAAATAAGCTGAATTGCTCATTGCTCTCTTGAACTGAAACATCATGACAGGTACCAAAGTCTGTCTGAGGGCTCCAGAAAGTAAATTTGCATATAGCTTTTATAGTTCAAGAATTAAAAGTCTGCAAAAATGCCACCCCTGTTGAGGGTGTTTAAACTCAGCAACGCAGTGCTGGATGACCTGTGCTCCTCTCCCAGCTAAGTGACAGCACAGGGTTTTTGGTGCACATCGTTCCTCCAGTAACTTAGTGTGGCAAGGGATTGGCCAGCAGAGGGTGGGCAGAGTCTCACCAGAGCTGACCCTTGCAGACAATGTCATGAGCCACACAGAAAGAGTGAGCAGAGAAGTGGAGGAGATGAAGGACTGTGAGGGGGATGTGGAGAGCGAGACAGAGGTTGGAAAAAGGAATCTGTGAACAATGGGGCTGGAGAGGTGGTGGGATGGGAAAAGCAGAGTGAATAACAAGGATGGACAGAAGCAGTGTGACCCACAGGGAGGATTGTCTAAAACTCAGGCCAGAAGACAGAAATTAAGGTTATGCAAGAAAAATCTTCATGGAAGGCATGGAGCACAATATGATTTGAAAAGGCCTTCATGGAGACAGCTGGCTACCTGACTAGCCTAAAGCTAGGAGGTAACCAGGAAGGAGTGGAATGGTGTGGACCAGGACAGAAAAGCTGAGATGAGATGCCTAGGCAGAACTGACTGATCAAGCAAATATGGGCCATTGGAAAACCTGTAAGTTGGAGACTTCAGCAAGAGACAAAGTTGCTACTCTATTTTTGGCATAGAATGGAACTAGGATGAAGGCAGAAAGTGTCAAAAGCACAGAAATAGGTCTAAAAATATGGTAGGTGGAAACAAAGCTAAGGGTGGGATTGCTCCTCTCCCCAGCTGGCACCTTCCAGCAGGACAAGTCCTTGCAGATGTGTGACAGAGAGCTACACCAACATGACTTGATGAAGACTAGGCCTTAAGAACCAGCATTCAGTTTAAAGAAAAATAAACTATCGCTACTGTGAGAGCCAAGACCATCTGAAATTATGAAGTAAATCACAAGGATAAAGTAAATCAATGTCTACAAGCACATTTAAAGTAGCTCTTGCTCATCTGTGGAAGCCAAGAGAGCAATAGCAATATTAATCATATGTTAACAGAGGCAAACTGGTACAAACATTGGTGTGTCAATATGTGTGGACCTTGTTTTCCCTGATTGCTTCCCTAAATTTTGTTCCTTTCATAAAAATCTGTAAAGGTGTATAGTATCTAGTGGAAGGGGAGTAAAGAAGACAGAGCCAGATTCTTCTCAGTGATTGCTATTGAAAAGCCAAAAAGCAATGAATATTGATTGAAATATAGGAAAATACATTTGGACACGGAGAATATTTTTTTGTGTGATAGGATTTGTTTCGTTGTATTTTTTTTTTTTAATTTTACTGTGAGAATGAGAGAGCACTGGTGCAGATTGCCCAGTGATTTTGTGGAGTCTCAATCCCTAGACATAGCCAAAAGCCATCTGAACATGTTTGTGAGTTACCAGCGCTAGGTGGCCTTGCTCTGAGCAGGTAAGCTGGAATAGCTCTAGAGATCCCTTTCTACCTCAACCACTCTGTGAAACTGTAAAAAATAATTAAAATTTATCTGATTCACATTGATATTTTAGGGATTCCATTTCCCCATTTTAATTTTCGAGGATTAAGCATAATGACTTTTCAGATTGTCAAAGAGAATAGCATTTAACTCTGCTATTTAAACCCTGACCCATGTCTTTTAAGCATAGCTATGAACTGTCTACACTAAAAATAGCTTTGTATATCATAGTACTTGAACACAGTGCCTTTGGGAAAACAAACAGAAAAAAATGCTGACATGGTTGTCAAGGTTAATAGACTAAACAGACCTTTCTTGATAAACAAGAATCTTTCAGCTTGTATCCAACAGTAACAACATTTTTTTTTTTCTTCGGGAACTCTAATGGAAAGAAATTGACTTTCTCTTACTTAATTCAGATTCAAATTCAAATCCCAGTGAGGAATGTCAACAGCTTATAACTCTTTTACACAGATAGAAAGAAGAATTGTCTCTTGTAAATGTGAATGTTTCATGATAAGGGAACTTGTGGCAAAAAACCTCTGAATAAGCTGTTCCCTCTCACATATGGCATGAAAGAGCAAGAGCTGTTGCACTTTAATTACCCTGCATCCAAACTATCCCATTCCATCCCATACCAGCATGGAGTAATTTCTTAACAAGTTTATTTATATGTGAAAATCATGACTAGCAACTAATTTTTTAGTTTTTCTTATGAATTTTAGCTCTCTCATTGACTTTCTCCCATAGGGATCACTCTAAGTGTGAGCAACACACTTCCAGCAACATAAACCTAAATTTTCAGGAGTGTTACTGCCCTGAAAGAGCTACAGCATGGGTCTGAAGCCCAGGCTGCCTTGTTCCTCTGGACATCAGCACATTTAGAAGAATGGGTCTTTTCCAATTCTTCTCGTTGCCACTGTAACTCTCTGAACGCTGTGTGAGGGTGACTGCAGTGTCTCAGCGGTTAAGAACAACTGAAATGAGACTCCACAGTCTAAGAAACATCCAAGTGTTTTGTGAAAATGATGGGACTGTCTCAGCAAGGAAGGCTGAGAACATGTTAACCCAGAAGAGGTAAAAGCTTGCTCATAGCACCACGTTGCTCAGACACTTTCATGACAGGTTAAGTAATTCAGTTGGCATTTCCCAGACTCATGTTAAACACCCCTATTTGTGTGCTGGGGGTAGGCAAGGAGGGGGATGGCAGGGCCAGGACACAATTTGGACCACTTCCTTCTCTTGAATGATACCGTCCTTTCTTTTAAAAGCATCTTCCAAAAAAAATAGGATGGTTCGGGGCAAGTCAAAGGGAGGTTTTTTGTTTGTTTGTTTAATTTTCATATCAGCAGAAGTGATGGGCGGCATCCCTGAACGTGGTACAGATTCCAGATTATCAAGATACACTGCATTTCTTTCCAGAAGGCTTTGTATTTCTTTTTGAATTTATCCATTTTACATCCAACCATAAAATAAAAATCCATCTCGTTCCATTAAATTCCATGCATCATGTAGGATGCTTGTAGTTCTTCCTTACAGATGGTGTACATCTGAAAGAGGATTGTTAAGTAAAATTTTATTCTGTGAGATTTAGTTTATGCATATAATAAACCAGTGCCAACTAATTCAAGATGCAATAATGAAACACTTCCTTAAGATTAATGTCACATCTTAAATCTTCAAACCAAGCTTCAAATGAATGAATAATAAAATGAAATCTGAAAGTATGCCCATGGAAGTACTGGAATGCTATATAAATTTTATTTTTAAACATTAAAGCTGCTTATCATTTGCAGATTGTTATTGGTTATTATGGTTACCATTCTCTAACACAATCCAATCTGCCTGCACTTTTCTATTTTGGGCCACAGCAGTGATAACATTAACAGCAGACTTAACTTCTCAACTTGAAAACATACATACATTAGGGGCACAAGCTATCTCGTGCTGCACTGAAAGATAATGTGAGTATATTCTCAGAGTGTCACAGAAATAACAAGCTGCTGTTCTCCCTGCAGTCAGATGTTAAAACATCTAATCCAGCTCACAATGAGTGTCAGGAACACAGCGTGTTTGAAAACATTTGTATTACAGATACATAATACAAATATCTGCTGTATTATGAATCCTCTGCATCACTGAGATATTGGAGAGGTGCTATAAATGCTGTAAAGTTGGAAAATCTGCCCATAGGTGATTATTCTCATGCGTGGGCAAGATTTTTTATTTTTATTTTTTACATGTGATGTAGAGTCATGTGGAACATGTCTTCTTAAAGCCTTACCACAGTGAAACACAGAGAACAGGGAGAGAGACAGAAAGAACAATTCAAGTGCTCAACATGTTGTTGCTGGCCTAGGATGGTCACAGAGGTCACCTGCAGCTTAATGTGCTGCCAAACACTTCTGAAACAGCAGTAAATTCTGTCACAGCTTTAAGTAGTTGAAAGAAAAAAAAAATTCAACAACCATATTTAAAAAACTAATACCCTGAGTATTAAAAATTTTGCTATATGTATTAATTGCAAAAAGGGAGATTAATATACTTTTGAGCACAAGAATATCAATAAAAGAAACAACCTTCACAGAGAACACTTAATATCTTGAAGTAGAATACATAAAACTTACACAACTCTGTAGAAACAGCTTGTGCTGGCTATTTTTCCTTAAAAAACACATCTTCCCACTGAAAGGTTACAACTTTAACTCTGTAGTGTTACCTGTACATGAATGCAACCTTAAATAAACAGGGTTTTTTAATGTCAGTGAAAGGCTTTCACCTCTCACACTCAGCACTTGTCTGCCTCTGTGGGCATTGAAATATTTTGAGTGCCATGGGCAGCTCCATCATGGCCAGATGCTGATTGTCCAGAGCTGGAGACTCAGGAATAACTTTGGCTCATAGCTGTGCACAGGAGCTACCCCAGACTAGTAGGAATATTACCCTCTGGCCACATCCCCATCCTGAAAACTGTGATTCACTCACAGGTTGTCCCCTGAGACAATTGCTATGCAATTCCATACTCAGGGCATTAACTTAGTAACTGATAGTTCATGGAGGAGACATTTGAGCCCCTGTGCCTTTAAAACGGTTCTGGCTTTTATAATGTCTAGCCATATCTCAAAATCACATTTATAGAAGTGCTTGTAAAACGTGTGCTCTCGATATCTCCAAATTCTGTTCTCATTTAAAATAAAGATTAAATAAATCAATCATTATTTTTAAAATAAAAAGAAAATAAAATGCATCTAACCAGGAGAGCCACAACAGCAGAACAGAGGAGTAATTTTGGCTCACTCTGCCTTTGTTTATGCATTTTTGGCCCAAGCCATCACTTCACAATTCCAGTTTAAATTATTGATTATCACCAAATTGTGGTTTCTTTGACTTCATCATTTCTTGTAATCTCAGTTCCCATTTCTCATTTTTACTGTTTTTGAAACCCCTAATATTTCTGATGGTCAGAGTTTTGCAATCCTAAAATCTGGATTAATTATATTTAATTTTTGATGGACTAGCTTGTGCAATTTAACAAGCTCCAGTGAAATGAGTTCTGGTGAAACATGAAAGCTGGAAAACTTGTCTCTGCAGAAAGGACTATTTATCTCTTGGGACCCACTTCAGAGCTCAAAATAGGAATTAAGTGGAATTTAGGCAGCATATGTGTTGCTGTAATGGCTCTCTCACCTATGAGGCTGGGTGTCACCCTGGCACAACAGAAATGTACTTCAGTTTAACAAGCCAGATGTGTAACCCTGGCTAGGAACTCGCACTGTGTTGCAGTGAAAACACGGCCAGAGGAACGTCAGCTAAGCAAAGACAGCAGTTTGCAATGAAAGGGATTAAATAAGTGCAGTAAGTTTCTCCCTACAGAGAATTAATGCAATGTGTTACAACAGCGTGTTCAGGACTGCCCTGATGAGATGCATCATGAAGGTAAGGTACTTTCAGTCAATCTTCCTTGTCCACTCAAATTAACAGGATCTTGTAGCAGAGAGTAAATAGGTGAATACTTGGCAGAGAGTAAGAAGGTGCAAAGGTCTTTCCTCTTCTACATTGAAGTGGGGTTTTTTTTCCTCAGTTATAATCTAGATGTAACTGTAAAATGTAAAAAAGTGATTTTTCAACTGCATTTTTCTGTATTGCACATTTTCTTCCCCTCCACTTGCCACAATCCCTGATTGGTGTTCATAAAAAGAATGCTCTGAACAGCCTGGTTCCCCCATGCTGATGGCACTGAAGGCTCATGCATGGTGTAATTATTCTCTCAAACTGCATTTCTGTGTGGGGCTCTCCTTCTCTATCCAAGACTGCAGGAGTTTCATACTCCAAGAAAGGCATTCAACCATTTTCTGCACCCTGACTAGAGTTTTAAAGGTGAACCTGTTCCTGTATTTCAGAAGTCACCCCCAACTACCTTTTATAGGTTCAAATCTATGATACTAAGGTGAATTGGGTGAGGATTTCTGAAATCACTGAGAAACTCCTCCTAAGTACAAAAAATTTGCTAGACATTTGAATTAACATGTGGGGGAAAAGTCAATGATGTAAGATTTCTAATCAAATCCATAATTATTCATCTTTATATGGAAGCAATCTATAAAAAGACAGTATTTTGAATTCCAAGATGCAAGAATTTGTCCTCTCCTAAATTCGTAAAACTGAACTTAAATTGTACATTGTGCTGTCCATGACATGAGCAGAATAATGGACTTACACAGAACCAGCATCAATGCAGAAAGTTGCTTTTAAAATTTATGAAGGAAATTATTCTCTCAAGTAGTTCCATTCTGACACCTCAAACTTCCCCTAAAGGCTTCCAAGGCTGGTTGCTTTGTTTATGTCTATGCAAGTTCTAGTGAAGCTAGGAGATCTATGTGAAATCAAAGTGATAGAATTTGATCACCTTTTCATGACAGAAAAAATTCAGCCAGAAAATATCATGATGTCCGAGGAACTCACTCATTTACTCTGAATTTTGCAGGAAGTTATCAAAGTGCTTAGCTTGAAAGCGCCTTTCCAGCATTTCCATCATAGCATCAGCTATTCACACTATTATGTAATCAAGCATTAACCTGTTTCTCACACACCAAAGTGACCCTGTTTCCGAGAGAGACTGGAAATATTGATGAAAAGCAGTATTGTAAAACTTCAAAAACTACTTTTTCCAATGCTTTCCTCTATGTATTAACTTAAAAGTTTCTAGAGAGCAATTATTGAAGAGATTACTCTTTCAAATAATACTGTACTTTGAAAATACTTGTTTCATTGTTAGCTTATAGAAATGACTTTATCATTTTACAAGAACAATAAAGTATATTCAAATGTGACATGAAGAAAACCAACCAGAACCTTTCAAATAAATGTCAGTCACTTAATGTTGCTTAAACAAATAGGCAAAAATCATAGAATATTTTGTGTGGGAAGGGACCTTCAAAGGTCCTTTAGTCCACCCCCAATACTAAGGCTTTTAATAAGAGAGAAAATTGTAAAGCCCGAGCATGTTTTGGTCACAGAGATTTTCAAGGAAACTCTCTCCTGCTGAAGTGGGCTGCTGAAATGTGCACTTAAGACTGTGGGAATTGACAGAAATGATAATATATACTTGACTGAGGACTCTGTCAAACTGAGAAGACACCAAGACAATTACTGCATCTGTAAGCCAGTCTTTTTACAGGCGTCCTTTGATCAGCATGAGCAAAGTGAAATTTAGCTTTTATATCTAGCAGACCTTTAAAATTATATTTTCTTCTTATACTAATATTCTACTAATACCCTTAACTAGTCAGCTAGTAATTTTTAGGTGATGAATATTATAAATCATCAACCTGAGAGCATCCTTTCAGTAACCTCAAAACATTCAGAAAAAAAAAATAGATGTTTATACCCAGTAAAATGCTGCAAAATGCAATGTATCATTAATGAGCTGAAGAAAAAAAAGTTGTTTAGTGACAGCAGAAGTAATGAGGCTTGGGTTCCCACACACACCTCCACAATACTTTCAGCTCTCTCTCATTTTCCCTACACACCACATGCTCTGTACCCTCATCTCCCCTCCCCTCCCTGAAGTTCTCTTTCCTTTCCATGAGCTGAACAGGAATATTTGTTTGCTCTGCTGCAGAGTTAAAGTTGTGCTCCTCAGCTGGATGGATGCTGTCTTCCAGATGCCAAGGGAGGCCAGAGAGTGCTCTACATCTCCCACACTGGCACGTAGGGGAAATGGCTTTAGCAGCTTCTCCAGCCCCCAAGAGCTCCTGCTATAATCACTCAGTGCTTCTGAGACCTCTGCAAGGCTGGTTTAAATCGGCCACTGAAGTTCCTGAGAAGCACAACTAACAGATGGAAAGTGGGATTGCATAAATCTTGTCTCAGGAAACAAACCTAAGAAATCAGAGCTGTTATACAAAGATTGTCCATGCACTTTAATACTCAGCAGCTTGTTTAAATATAAGCTGATGCCATGAGCAGCAATGTAAATTTCTGACATTTAATCTGTCAGAATTTTTTCAAATCGTCATTGTCTCAGAGCATGGGTTACAATTATTATGCAGTTATGAGTACAGTATAAATGACAGGCTTTTGCGTCATGTGCATGCAGTACCGGTGGCACAAAAAAAATTGTAAAGAAATAGTCCTTGTAACAAAGGACTTTAGGAATCAGTGATTAAAATATTGCAAAAATTTATATATCCATATGTAATTTGACAACCTATTTTCAAAATTCTGACATCTGTATTTTGGCCCATATCAACAAAATTAATAACAATAATAAAGTAAAAATAAAACATCCCAGTGGTTTAATGCCTATAAAATGGATATCTGAATGCAACTGAAGTTTTAAAGCACTTTACCTCCTGTCCTTTTACACCCTTTTTTTTGTGGTCGCTTCACACTAGGGACTCTGGGAAGCAAATAGCAGAATTTGCCCTTTCAAGTTTATGAATTCTGAGGCTTGTTCACTGCTATTTGAAAACTGAATAAAAAATATTACCAGCAAATATATATTTCACTGATGCTTAAAATATAAACACAGGTAAATTTGTGTAAATTGGAAAAAGGCAGAGTGGCACCTCTCTGCACAGAGGGTGAGGTAAGGACAAAATGTCCTCACACTTTCTGACAATTACTGAAGTTTCCATACTTCAGAATTTCTGTGTTATAATGACTGTTGGTGGTGAAAACGTATCAGTGGTTATGCAGTAAGCAATCTTTTATTCATCTTACTATAACTTTTTAATTAACTTGAACACATCAGGAGTCAACATGTTCCAAGGGACATTCTGTTATCTGGAAATTTAGAAAAATGTACCCACAAAGCAATTAACTGAATTACTGGTCAATCATAATTGATTGATGCAACACGTTGTTGATGCAACAACTGCCAAAAATTATCATCAATAATAAATTTACCTAATTATTCATGCCAACATGATGCAAGTTCTCAAGCTATATCTCTTCTTTAACCTCCCCAATTACTTTCCTCCTAGATATTTCAACAATTCACTTTTTCAATTAGATAATGTCTGAGAACTAGTACTGCTAAAAAAGTTGCTAATTTGCAAGCACAGCTTCCTGTAAAATGCTTCTGAGCAAGAAGTGACTACAGCCAAAATTCACACTAGCAAAGCAAAATCCTTCCCCTCATGACCTATCTGGAGACATGAATAAAAACTGAGGAAACAGGAACAGAATAGTCATCAACTATCACTTTGAAAGAAGAGTTGACCACATACTGTGGGATCCATGTACATGGCTGAATCCCTTTACTCCTTTCCATCTGTATTTCACTTCATCTATCCTGCTCTTTTGCTGCTCCTCAGTTTACAAGGGCTGTACATCCACAGCATCACTCCCTGCAATTCCCTTATCCTGTCAAACAATAACTTCTTCCTTTGTCTAACAGGACCTCTATGATTATGCTAAATAGAATTTGGACTTCTTCATGATGTGATATGAGGGAAAAGCTTCCTTTTACTCTACAGACCAGATAAACACAGCTTGTCCTTGATGACATTATTTGACAACCAGTAGACAGAAAAATGAAAATGCTGTATGGAAACATGCACATTGTATTGTGTTAAGTTTCAACATCAGATTGATTTTCTTGAGGAAAACAGTATTTTCCAATTTTTTTCACTTTACAACTTTTTCCCATTAAAAAAATATCTACATTCTGATTTCTCCCCACCTATAATTATATTGATATTGCCAGAGAATCCCAACACATATTGTTTATCAGAACTCTTAGTAATTGCTTGTATATGAAGTAAAACGTAAAGACCTAAGCATTTTACTATGTTAATTAGATAAGAAAATACTAGAGGCAGCTATAGCTATCGTTGAACTTGGTGATTGTAAGGGTCTTTTCCACGCTAAATGGTTCTGTGATTCTACTAGTAACAGATTTCTACTATTCTGAACACTCATGTCAAAAATAATGCCAGTGGAATTGTATATAGTAGTTGTAGCCTTTCCTGCTTCATGGCACACTTCCTGTAAGACCCACTGTTACGTTACTTCCTCCACAAAAATAAAAGCATAGTCTAATTGGAATAAAAAGAAGTTTTTTATAAAGAAAAATTGTCCATAAGACTAGAACAGAATGGATATTAGCAATAACTAATAGCAGTTTCCTATGTGGCGATCCCTAAATAACCCGGGAATAGAAATGATCCAAATCTGATTTCCTTCTAGAAAAATACTGTGGAGCAGCTGTTACACAAGACAATGCCCCTGACTTCTCTCTGAACAACTCTGGAAAGCTACTGTCATGCTTAAGGTACTATTTATTATACTTTTTATTGAAATATCTCATAAATTTTATAGAAGGAAGGAAGCTTAAGTTGAACACTCACCTTAAAGCTACATTTATGTTAACTTTATTTTAATACCCATCTGTTATTTTATACAGTGTAAAAAGAAAGAGCATATCCATTAGAACCTTAACAACAATATTTGTCATCTATTTAAATTTTATTTCATAGCACAGCTGAAGTGGGATGTCTCCTACTAAAGCTGCCTGGCCTCAGGATACACATATCTGGTCAAATGCTACCAAACCAGGATTCATGAACATGTTACTACCTAACCCAAACAACAAAAATAATAGAGAGTATAATGCTTGTGTCTGTAGAGAGAATGTACTTCAAGCTACTGCCAGCAGAGAGTCCCATTGCTTTCATATTGAGAACAAAACAATTTAGCACAATCCCCAAAATCATGGAACAAACAGCAAGCCACCTTTAACTACTTTAATAGCGTCAGAGACAGAAGCCCTCAGCAGCAGTCATCTGCACGTGCTCTCCCTCCCCCTCAACTCATTTTTTTATAATTTTATAACTTGTTAGTCGAGTTAGTATATTTCAAAAAAGGAAGCTCAGAAGGACGGTTTGGGCTTCCACAAAAAGGCTGGCACATTTCTCAACAACATTTCAGCTTGGCTAAACGAGAACAAAGTGAAACAGTTTAACTGTAATTAAGTTAACTTGCAAGCCAGCCCCTCCATCGCATTGTAAAATTAAAGAGCTCCCGAGCATCTGGCCTGCACTCCTAGTACATATGCTTACCCCAGGAGCAATGTGCTTAGTTTGAGGAGACATCAGGCGTCTGTCAGGCGTGTCAACCTCACTCCAAGCAGGCCAGCCCTTCCAGCAGCAGCAACAACACTTCTTACAGGAGCAAAACCTCCGACGCAAAGCAGCGCAACGGCAAAAACTTCAGCCAATCATCCCACATTGACCATTACTGCAAACACCTGTACTCCTAAGGCCTGGTTTAAAGGGCACAGCTTTTGTCTATACCAAGACTGTTTGCTGGTCGTTTCTCTCAGCTGTTGATCTGATTCAGTCCCTACGTTAGGGACAGCTCAGCAGAGAGCCTGTCACCATCAATTACCAAGGAGGAGTGGGAGGGCTCCGTGCTCATGGCGACGCCAGCCGCTGTAAGGACAAAGCCTGCACACCTGCTGGACTAACACCTCACTGTATTCATCTCAGATGTAGGGCTTGCCACATGCATGCCCCCCGGTAACATACAACTGCTGTGCAGCCAGAAGCAGAAAAGGCATCTGAGCATTAATGTAATCAATTTATTGATGCTTGTGGATACAGGGGGGGTTTGTTTTGGTTTGGTTTTTGGGGGTTTTGTTTGTTTGTTTGTTTGTTCTCCCCCACTCACAGAAATATTGTGCTGGAATTTCAAGCTGTAAATATCAATTTAAGGTGGAAATTTTCTGTGTTAAAGGAAAATTCTTCTTGACTATATCTAATGTAGGAGACCTATTACAGTAGAAGATACATATAAATGTATATTTATATAAACTATTTTTATATAAACATATTTTTATATAAACTATCATCCTAAAAAACTCTCACTAGACATTTCATCATTGCAATACTTCTACATATTAGGCAGTCGACTGAAATCACCAGGAAAAGTTACATGCATAATATTGTTGGCTCTAATGAGTTTAAGAATTTGCAAGATTAAGGTCAACTGGCTTAAAATAAGAGCATAGGTTAGAAGTAATTAAGGACAAAAGATACATGTTTATATTTGTCTGAAGCTTCTGCAGGTGTAGTAAAGAGGAGAAAGGAGTAGGGAGCAACAGGCAAGGAATGGTATGAACAGAAAGAGAGCTCCAGAGAAGCCACTTTCCCTTCTGTTACCACCGAGATAATGAATATCAAGGCAGTTATTCCTCAGAGGAGCAACAAGCACAAACATTGTTTTGGCTCCACCTGCTCAGTGAGCTGGGCAATCTCCTCTAACTGTGCCTCAAGACTGGTCTTCAACAGGCATGCAAGGCAAGCAAAGCCCCACAAAGTCCAGCCTCTGGTCCATGAGAGCAGAAAACATTGTCTGTTTTCAAAGGCTAAACTCTTAATGCTGACTTTGTGTGTAGACTCTGCCAAGTCACAGTACTTGGAGAGGGAAGGGCAGACCCTACCTAATATGTCTCACAATAAGTATCAAACTGTATTTTTTTTTCCCTTTTAAACAAAGACTTTTAGACTAGCTTCAGTTGTTATTAACTGGTTCCTACACATTTTTTGACACAAACACTTTTAAGGTGTACCAAGATTGATCAATATAAAGTTATCCTCTTAAAATTTAATTTCTTGTTTATATTATATGCATACTATATTGTTAAAATTTCTCTCTCACTGAAACAAGAAGTGGCTTTTTGCTAATACCTGATCAAAAATACCTGTTGGTTGTTTGCAGCAGTTTTTGTTTGTTTGTTTGTTTTTTAAGGGTACTATGGGAATGCAGGATTCTTAACATTTTGCCATTGTTTCAGAATTCATATTAGGTCCATTTTTGATGCCAAAAGAGACTAAATAAGTAGAAACATTGGCCTTTTTTCTCATTAAATAGACATTTCTATTTACCTGAAATAGACTGAGCAAAGAAAAATACACAGAACATTGACACTTCTTGGACAATTTATTTTGACTTCCATAAGGCACTTCTAGGATGGGTATTAAACTCAAAATGTTGAAACAAATACTGGTTTCCAAGGAAGCAAACAGTAAACTTCAGCAAATACAATTTTAGAAGGCTGTGAGAAGTATAGCAATTTCTGATGCAATACTGTATTAATAATGTTGGGGGGTCAACAGTAAAATTACTGAGCAAGCTTTTTAGCAAAGTTATTATCCTTAAAAAGTTTAATACATGCTGTGGGACACAAATACCTTGGGGCAAATCAGAACTACTCTGAAGTATACACAATCACAGTCCCAACTGGAATATCACAGTTAGGACAGAGCAGCTCTCATTCCAGAGGCTTATTTTCTGCCCTTCAGCAGAGTTTACAGAACACTGAAACTAAGCTTGCAGGACCACGCTGTCATCATGGCAAATTTTGGTATCATAACATTGAAACAAAAGAACTTTGTAGTAGAAAATACAGTAATGAGATAATTTAAAATGTGGAAACAGCAATAGAAAAATTTTCCTGTACCAATCATAGTTTCTAAGGCTCCCTAAATCCTTCAGCCATAGAAATACCTCTTTTTATTCCTATTTTAATTTTATTTTTTAACTTTTGAGCAGCAAAGAGCACAGAACCAGTATGCCGGAAGTGCTAGATGACTTCCACCCCTTTTTGCCCAAGAGAGTGAATCATCACCTAAGTGCCAGATTTGTTAAAAAGTATCTGCTATGTAACCTGACAAATTAGGTGCCTTGGAAAAAAGATCACAAAAAAATACATCTTTACTAAGAGAGCAGGAACACAATTAATTCAGAGATTACTATTCTAATTCATTCTTTAATCTTTTATAGTTGTAATGGAGAAGTAGCCTTAACTTTAAATCTTAATACTGTATATTTACACAGTTACTTAATCAGAAGTCTCAATTAATTTTAAACACAACTTTATAAAATTTTAGTATTTTTGGACTACAAATGTCTTTAAGCACGTGAGAAAACTGAAGTACTGATTAACTAAGTACTCAGTAACATACTAATAGAAGGTTGCTTGTAAATGTTTAAGGTGCTTTGGGTTTTGTCTTTTTGTGCAACAAAGCAAGATGGATGTCAGTCTATAAAAGTTCTTGTTGACAAACCAGATCAAAAATGAATTGTTAAGTGATCACAGAGTCAGTAACTCAAAACTGGTAAAATCTTAAGACGTATGAATAATTCTTCTCATCACCAATGTGCCCACCATGTGGGCATGCTTAGCATATGGCAAACAAATTAAGGCAATTTATTGTAATTCTGCCTCATTATGAATTATGTTATCTGACATTTGCTGATGAGTATATGCATGAACATGGCAACCCATAAATATGAATATCTAAGTCTAATACATATATATATACTAGAAATTTTTTCAGTTTTGCCTTTCCTTCCAAATTTAAAGGCAAATAATGCATTTGGGTTTTTTTGGTTACTTCAGACATCACATTTACTTTTACTCAGTCATCAAGTATCTCATCAGTCTTACACAAGTTCTCAAAATTTAACTTCATGTTTCTGAGCTGTCTCAGAAAATATCTTTAGGTATTCAAGCATCCCATACAAAGATCTCAGGCTGAGTTAACTACAACCCAAGTTGTTCCCTTTTCCTATGTGAAGGTGAATATTTATCCCTTTGCCATTCCTATAAGTGACCCATGTTATCAGCTCTTCTCACTTGGCAAGAGTCAGCTTTAGAAGAGTTTTCTTTCCTCTTTTAGAAGACCCAAAGTCTTTCCAAAAGATACTAAGGTATTTAAATCCCTCATTTATTTATCACGACAAGCCAGTAGAACACAGTATATGTCTGTGCAAAGTCAATAGATATGAATTTTGACATCTAAAATTTTTTGTTGAGAAGGGAGATAAAAAACCAGTCAAAGCTCACACAGAGACAACAACTCATAAGCAAGCAGACCAGATTCAGGCTTTTAAATTATTCCAACAGCTTGTCCACAGAAAACACAGAAACCCACACAAGCCCTGTCAGCAGGAGAGCAGTCAGCACCCCAGCACATGTCAAAGTTCATGAAGGTTTCTCAGGTTCATCCTTTCCCTCTCAGACCTGTACCAAAGGGCAGTCCACTCACTGTTGCGCACACTGGCTGATACAGCAGGTCCCAGATGAGATGCTAGGACAGCAGCTGGGTGATCCTTCTAGTCAAAGACAGAAAACACCCACCACTGTGGGGTCTGGGATCACTCACTGATCACTTTCCCAGTACACTCTGCCCAGTTTGAGTGTCTCCTGCCTCTAAGGAAAAGTTTGTTCAGTACTGGATTTAAAGTCAATCTCTTGTTTTTCTTTCTGTGACCAATGAAAAAGCTATTTTCTATAAGCGGGAGAGGTCTTCAGATGAAAAAATTGTCACAGAATACAGAAGAAAATTCTGTATCCCCTAAATATTGCAAAATAGGTTTTAAGGTTTGAAAAGGGTGAGTACACAAGCCAGCAGAGTTACTGGTTATAACAGACAGGGAAGAGTTTGGTGAACATTTTTTAATAAGGGTAATCTGACTTGGTTAGATATCTACTGGAACAAAAAGTGTTCACAGCTGTGTTTCACAGCTGAAAAACACAAGAGTGCCTGGCTTACCAAGAACTACCTTGATTTTCCTCACTTTTGACCAGCTAACTTGAAGAAACCGTCTTGCAAATTGTTGCTCCTGAGACCATCAGCTATATCTGAGAGTGGACTTTTGCATCTTCATGGCTGTTGATCTTCCTGAGTACAAGTACACACTGCTTTGCAAAAATAAGTTTAGTGGAAAATGAAGGAGTCTAAATAAACTTTCTAAATAAAATTTCAAGCAGTCTAAATACACTCCTTTCATAACACTGCAAGATTCACCAAGTATGACCAGTGCACAGCAGCACTCCACAGTTAAGTGTTGGTTCGGCAAGCAGGATTTACAGAGTATCTACAGTTTGATTTTAGTTTCTGCAGAGAAGGAGCTTCAGCACTAGGTGAAATTTTAAGAATACACTGAGAGATGTGTTAGGAAATTTACAGGAATCTGAGTGCAGCACATAAAAGACAAACATCACATAAACCAGCTAAAGTAAAGCTTTAGACAAATTCACACAACTGCTAGGAGCAGAGATCTTGCTCCTCTCCTGCCTCCATCCCTGGTACCCCCAGCAGGTGTTTCCTTCTCCTCTACCATCCCAGCACCTGTCAGACCCTTCCAGGAGGACAGTGGCACACCAGGCTGAGTCAGAAACTATTTGTTTATTTTGTGAAGGTTTTTTTTCTGGTCATTAAGATGAAATGGATAAAGGAAAACAAAAGCAGGGGAAAGGATGCTGGTAGTGGTGGGGCAATTCCATCACTACAAAGCATGTAAATCCCTTTGTGAGTTTAATTTCTATTTTTTAATGCATAGCAATAGGTATTCAGTGTAAAGCTGTACCAGTTTTAAAGCAGAGCTCTACTTCAAAAGCACGTCCCATTAAAAATATTAATAATTAACCCCTGCCACAAAAATACTTAAGCAAACACAAAAAATGATGGCTTTAAAGATACATATAGTTGGGCTTAACATTTAAATGAAGGATTTTTTTCTTACAGATAATTCATGCCACGTTTTCCCCCACTAAAATACAAATTTAACTCCATCCATAGTGAATAGGGCACCCATTCGTATATTTTGATTTTAGACTTGTAATAGCTAGAGACAATGTTAGCTTACTGCAATCTCCTTCAATGTTAATTCTTCTGAAAATGTTCTTATTGGTGTGATCTGAAGCGCACAAGGCTCTCTTTGGTTGGCTTTAGATTAGGCCCTTACATAACTGCAACATCTGGGTCTCATTTCAACTATGCAAATTCCAGCAGACACAATTTCTCTGTGTAAAAATTTGTTTTTGTTTAACAGACACCTGTAATTTGGAACAGCTAATACATATTCTCCAAGAAAATTATGAAATAAATACTGCAATTTTGTATGACATACACCTCCAACGTATTCTGGTGCGGTGTTTTTTTTTAACTTTGGTGCTTTGGAAATTAATATCCATATCTGCACAGGGGATAAAAAGCAGAGCAGGCCAGTATTGCCACAGCTGGAACTACTAGAAAGTAGAAGACCCAGGGTCAGAACCCTTCTCCTAAATAAATTTATGCAAAGTATAAAAGTATTATATATACTGTGTAAATTCCAGATTGATCTGGAATTCCATATGTGATCTGGAACACATATCTGATCAGGAGCCAGGAAAGCAATCTAATATTAGATTAAATTAATATTAATCTAATTAATATTAAATTAAATTAACATAATATTAGATTAAATTAATCTAATATTAAAGCACAAAATAAATACTGCACCAGTGCAGAGCCCACACAAAACAATTCTTATTATGTGAGTGAATGCATATTTGCCTATGTGCAACTCCTCAGTCAGGTTTGGAAGGGATTGCTATCAAATAGTAAAACCTCCCCACACAACAGCCCATTAAACTATATGTAATGCAGAAGTATGATGAACTTTATAATCTACTTTCTCCTGAAGCATAATTTTCCTCCAGTTAAGAACAATTACAAATTCTTGTTGCTTATTTTTCTACTGGCAATAAAAAACATCACACAAGGATATCTCTTTCTCTTCTTGCAAATGCACAAACAATAAAAGGTTAACAGGATTATCACTAAATCCTTGCAAAAAAAAATGATTTTTACTACTACAGAAAAAAATCTTGCTGAAATGAATGGATAAGTCAGAACTACTACCAGAGTAAAATGCACAGATTTACAGGGAATCAGAGAATAGTCTTCAGATTACAGCCTCTAAGATTATATCAAAAATAGGTCAGTACAACAGTTCATTATAAGGACTAAAAATATGAAATTTTAAAATTATTTTCCCAACTCCTATCAATGCAATTGGAGTGGATTATTCACATTCTCTATTTCATGTTCTCAATTGCAGAAATATTTATCACAGAATACTACAGTTTACAAATATCTGAGATTAGCTGTCTGTATCAATAGAAATCATAGTTTTTTAGGCTGAGAATGCAGAATTTTCAGTGATCCTTTGCAAACAGCAGTCTCCACCCATGAATCCAAAAGGCACTGGGATTTGCAATTCACAGTTCAACACTACTTATCTGGATTAGGAAAGCAATTAATTGCCAATTAAGACATGTAAATAGGCTTAAGAAAACAATGTAATATGCAAAAAGACCACTAACTTACTCTTTTTAATAATAACAAACACCGTGTTTTGGATTTTTTTTTAAGTCGGGAAAGAATGATAAAAACCACAGTGGTAGCAAGCTTAAACTACAATATATTACATACATAACCTACTTTGACAGAAGACTAGACTGCAAAATAAAGCAATTAAGCACTTAGTCAACGTTAATTGAATTCCCTTGTCCTCACCTACATAATCATATTCTCATTTCCAGGGAGCTCCTACATTTTTCAGCACTCAGACACATGAATGTTTACTGATCTACTATGTTATATGTATTTTGTCTTCTCTTTGCTCCCCTGAGTATTTGGGCTCCAGGCCTCCTGTATTGTTCTGAAACAATGTTATTAACTTTTTTTTTCTTTTTTTTTTTTTAAAGCTCCTCATGAACATTATCTATAGCTTCAAAAATTTACCTTCACAAGAAGAAGCACTGTAAATAAAATAAAGAGAACCTTTCTCCCACTTTTCAGATAAGACTAAAAGCAGGCAGAATACAGGAAAAAGGGGACATAATACCACCTCAGTATTTCAAACTGGAGAATGCAATCCTCTTGTTGCCTGTAGCAAAGGTTGGTGTGTAAGAGAAAGCCTCCTGCTCCCAGTACCTTGTCTCACCTCCAAGCAGCCCACAAGAAGAGAACCTCTTGTAAGGAATCTCAGGAAGACGGGAAGAAAATTTGTCATTCACTCACATGACAACAAAAAAGGAAGAAAGCTTTTTTAAAGTAGGAAAAAAGTGCTAATTAAAGGGCAAAACAGAATTTATATGCAGGCAAACCCCCCAAGGCAGGAGCATTCCCTCTTGCATTTTGATCTGAAGATCAGTTGTCAAGAAAAAACTTAAGCCATCACAGCCATCTGCCATGTAAATTCAGAAACCATATTGCTGTCAAGTAAGTAACATACAAAGCCAATGGCAGAACTGGACCCAAAAATGAGTGGACACAACACATTCTTGGAATACAAATCCACTGAGAGCCAGTAAACACACACTAAATAAAGCTTAGGAATAGTACCACAGCTGCAGTTTTTGTGCCAGTATTCATGGACAATAAACTCTTATGTAGAAGGATATCACTGCACACTTGCTTTGTGCTTCTATTTCTCTCTATTTCTGCTACTGGCTAATATTGTAAACAGTGAAAGAAATCTTTGATCTAATTTGGTACAGCACATTTATGTCAAGCGTTAAATTAATAGATGAGGGGAAGAAAGAGAAGAAAAGGAGATACACACCAAGTTCTTCAACTTTCAAAGTTAGCTTAAAGGCTGATATAAAACATAACTCCCAGGAAGCATCATGGTGCTAAGCTGCCCCCAAGCCCCCTTCAGGGCTTGGAGATACCTCTGCAAAATCCTCCAGGAAATGGGGTTGGTGTTAAATATGCTTAAAGTTTCCTTTTAGTTCCTTTTATGTTTTTTATCTTTTAACTCTGGTTTTGTTCTTGTGATCATGGACATAACTTCCCCTCTGGTAAAATGAAACACAAATTTTGTTGTGTTGAAGCACAAATTTCCTAGAAACATCAAACCCAAATGTGAGGTACTAAGTGCAACCAATCCCTTTATATTACTGTACACAGGAGAAAAAAAAATGCACAAGGAACTGCTGTGCAATGTTACTAAACTACAAAGGCCAATACAGATGTTCGTACTGTCAAGTACCAGGCTATGGGAAGGAATTTTCCCTACAGCATTAAACAGTGCTTTTTACCATCAACTAGGCAGCTGAGGGACAGCCCAAGACAGGAGGAACTGCCCAGGAAGTTAGATTATCCCTGCAAATAGAGACTTCAGCTGATAGTGTTATTTTATTTTCCTAATATAATTCAGTTCATTTTTCCCATTATTATTTCCCTAATATTTTCCATTATTCAAGGACATGATATACTCTACATTTAAACCCCATTTTGCCCATAACAGGAAACTGCAGTAGACGCTGCACTTTGCTTAAATTTGCTGTATAGTTAATGCCAGTATTTTGATTTTGAAAGTTTCATTTTCAACACAGAATATTTGACAGTAATATTTTCAAAAGTAGAATATGGAGACCAAAGTGTCTTAATATTTTTTGACAGGGCAATACCAGGGCATTTCAGATCAGCTGTTCAGCTAAAAAAGAAAATTATTTTTCAAAGCTTCTACCACTATGTGAGTTATCAAGCACAAAATGACTTAAAAATCGTTGCTAAAATGTAGTCTTGGCACTGCAAATACCATATTTGTAAAAAGGGCAGAAATGGAAATGGTTCTTAATAAACATGGTGGTACCTTGAAGGGATGGGGAAAGATCACAACTTTTTCTCTCCTCTCACTGCGCTCCTGGTCCACTCCTCACAGTGAGCAGGGCAATCACTGCAGGGCCCCAGGAGATAAGTTGGTGCTACTCTCATGGGACAGTACTCCTGGCTCCTCTTAGTGCAGTCTAATGCATTGACATGCCTGGACAACTCTCCTGAGCCAAAGCCAACTGCCTTGGAGCTGCCAAGCCCATAGTATCAAACCACCTCTCTTCCCCTTCAGAAGAGGATGGTTGAATCCAGACTGTCCCACAGAATTACCTGGCCTGTGCTGTCTCCCAGGTGACACTGAAAAGCTGCCTGTAAGTCTGTGAGTTAGTCCTGCTCAAATGCACACCAGGGGTTGTTCTGACAGCTCCACAGACTGACTGCTCCTTTGCCAGGAAACCTCTGATGCTCCTCAGCTCAGAGTTACAGAAACAGCTTTAGTGCTAGACGGCTTCAGTAACTCCTATAGGCAAAGCCACACCCCACCTATGGCCACAAATGCATTTTAAAATGCCTTCAGGTGCCTTTATATCCTCACCTGCTCATCTATAGTTCTCTTTTAAAAGACAGACTCTCATTCTGCCAGCAGGCAGGGCCAGGCCATCAGATGCCCACAGAGCATCTCACATCTCTGAATCCTCTTACTTTTTCACTTCTCAGTTAATTATTTCCATAAGGATGTGGTAAAGTTCATAAAAAGAAATTTATAAAACAAAACAAATTGTGTTGGATGGATGCAGCACTGTCATTTAAACACCTGGTTAGTTTAATGCCATTGATGTTTGTTTAAGACCTGAATTATATATACACCCTAACATTTTACACACAGATTTTACCACATTTCCAGGCATTTTACACACAGGTTTAGTTTTCCTGATAACCTCCATTAAGAAGAACACATATTTATCTTTCTGCAACTGGATTTATTTCTATAAACCTCTTCAAGACAAATTTTCCCTGATACAGACCCATCCCTACTACTGCTTGCCTTATCATCACCTTTCCACACAAGATTTAACTAACTTTTAGACACAGGAATATTCAGATCAGTATAACATACTACAGATTATAGCACATGTCCATTTTGGAGCATCTGCAGAGAATTTAAAACTTTATGGCTCCCCAAGACTGTGCCCTCTCCTGTACAGCTGCAGGGAATTGGTTTAAGTGTGGGGTATTTTTTTTGTTTCTTATTCTTGGCTGATAAGAGATATCAGTTGCTCAGCAAATCAAACATATAAAGTCTGTGTGCTTCAGCTCCAGACACTGGTCAGACTCAGAAAGTAATCACAGACAGGAATTAAGGGAATGAT
This sequence comes from Pycnonotus jocosus, assembly GCA_013400435.1. NCBI lineage: Eukaryota > Metazoa > Chordata > Aves > Passeriformes > Pycnonotidae > Pycnonotus > Pycnonotus jocosus. Next base: position 158,925 of record VWYP01024771.1, read on the forward strand.
TTTGTGTCCCAGATCCACGGAATACACAGGATTGCTGGGCAGCATTTAGACAAGAGGCTGCAGAAAGAAGCTTCTAGAAAAGAGAAAAAAACCCAACATAACACCAAACTAAAACAGGACACAAAACTACCATTTGCTGTTTCTGGTACATAACAGATATTTTTGAGATTAATTTATGATGCAGAGAGGTGAATACATTGTAGAAAAGAAATAATGTGAATTATAAAAACAATTAGGCTTCTTATGTAACAGAAATAAAAGAAGGGAAGGGGATTAAGGAAGAAAAGAGAATTAATGAAATGCAAGTATTTTCTAAAAGAGCATATTTTACTACATGAGCGATTTTGAATCTGATGCATATCTGCAGCTTGCTCAGTGCTGCTCTGCCCACCCCACTGAGACACTGAGAGGGAGGAGGGACACCCCTTTTTTAGCTCCTGGATGGTGAAGAAATATGGAATTAATCTTTTGCACCTCTTCCTTAAAATATGAAAAATTAAAATACATTTGTAGACTGAATTCCTAATTATTACATATTTGTTATGTTAACAGCACACACAAGTCAGAGATGAAGCATTTTATCAGACTGTGTTTTCTTCCATGTTCTGTGCAAATGTTGTTGGCAATACAGGAAAACAGAAGAGTTTTGTGGTGTATGACAGCAATGAATCCTGAGTTAAAGATATGAAACCAATATTTTCAATTACCACCTCAGTACATCTGAAAATATTAAAAGGTCAACTATAGTCCCTTAATGGAATATCTATAAAACAGATGAATTTTTAAGAATTCAATTATTCTGATTACTTCTGTTTCAAACAATAACTTCTGCATCAGTCATTTTATCCACCTTTTTATTCAGCCAGCTGTTATTGAAGCTGATTTAAAAGCTCACCCTCAATTCTGGATTTTTTTTCTGTATTATCATTTCCTTCTGCCTCTATGTTGTTTGTTGCTGTCACCATATTTTGACTTTTTTTTCTAATCAGTATGATTTTCTTTCCTTCTTTTAAGCCATTCTAGCTCAACTTATTCTACTGTTCTCCTATACTGGTACTCCTTGAAAAAGCAAACAAAAAACCTACAAGTAAACCCCTGCTCTAAATCCTATTTTCTTAAAACACATCAAAAAGGATAACTTAATCAAACAGTACCATAGCTTTTGTTTTAAAGACCTGAACCTTACCTGAGAACTGTCAGGAAATAGTTACCTCAAAAAAAAAAAAAATTCTTAATTCATTTTTCCTTACAAAATCCAGTAGAGCTAAATAAAGATCCATTACTTGCAAAATTATTTCTGTTGTAAATCTATTAGCTCAGCCCTGACAAAAATGAATTCATAATGAAGAATATAAATAATTCAGATACATGGAAAAGGCAAGTCATTTGGAAGGTGCTACATCTCTGGTATTTTTGGTTTAAAGCTGCTTTACAGGACATTTTGTGACAGATACCTTTTGATGGAGAGTTCAGAGGCCCCTCTCTCCTTTGTCATGCACTTCTCATCTCCTGATGCGCTTCCTCCTCAGTCTGTGTGAGAAACAGTGCACCAGAGAAAGGAAAGCCTCTGCTTCAGAGTCTGCCACCAGTGAGCCCAGTACAGTCATGAAACAGGTCACATAAAGGGCTGCAAAACTACCAGTTTTATTTTGGTTTAAACTGAGATGGGAATGTATTCTTGCTAAGCAGAATCATTTTTCTGCAGGGTGGGATTACTTAAAGGAAGCAGAATGCTGTGACTCTGTTCATCAAAAATCCCCAAACCAACAACATGGGCCATTGAGGGGAAATTCCCACACAGAGCAGAAAAATCAACTTTCCTTTACATCTGTCATTTTTAGAATTTACTCCTTATCTTGCTGTGAGAGGAAATTCAAGCACAATCACATTTCAAGCAATCATTTTGACCCAGAGCTCAGTCCCTTGCCCACCTCATCCAACCCTGCGGCCTCGGCCAGGCTCAGGGGGCAGAAGGGAGGTTCTGGCAGCAGCTGCCCAGCCTGTCCCTGTCCCTGTCCCTGGGCAGGGCAGGCAGCAGGCAGGGTTTGTCCTGGCCCCACTGTGCCCACGGCAGTGCGCTGCCCGCCCCGCCTGCCTCTCTCTGATTGCTTCTTCCTAAGGAGATTTGGGCAGTTTGCGTCAATCAAGGATTTAACACAAGACATAAATGCCATCCCCTCTTAATGCAAACAAACAGCTGCCAGCACCCTTCTTGATGAGCAAAGGGTGCATGGGCAGCTGGCAAAAAGTTAGTGATTCCTAGTGAATTCTCCCTTTTTTATTATCTAATCTTATCTGTTAATCACAGGACTGATTTTAAAGGTTCTGATTTCTCTACAGAAGCAAAAAGAGTACTTAAAGAACTATGAAGGCAGGTATAAATACAAGGGGAATTCTTATGGAAAACAATATTAAAATATCTGAATTATTTACAGAATATGAAAACCATTAACAGGGTAAACATAGACAGTCATTACACATTTTTCCAGTACCAATTGTCTAAATAAGGAAACAGACAGAACTCAAATAATGAGTTATTGTATAAGGCCTAAGTCTTGGTCCATGAAGTAGAGTACATCTATATCAATATTGCAGAAAAAATTACCATTCACAAATTACAGGGCTTCAAGTCTTGTCAGATGTTTTCCAGTAGATCAAATAATATTAAATATTACTTAATCAGTATTCAGTTATTATTCTTGCTATTCTATATATCATATTATTAAAAGTATAATTAATAATAAATATATGAAAGATTTAATTAAAAATCTTGAATGTTGTTGTCTCAAATTACAAAACCAACACAAAACCTGCTTGATTTCAGAAGCAATTTCTTCTGGTTTTTAAACCTGGCCATGTTCAACCACACACTAGCAAAACGAACAATTATATAACAAAATTATGAAGTCTTTAAAAACTGGCTTAATCATTACACAATGAACTTCTGGAAATTATTGTGACATTAGCAGTTTGCCAGATGGCCAGTAGAAGGCAGACAAGGAAACATCCCTTCCTCCTAAATGATGTGTCATCCAGCAGCCAGGTACATTTTTCCTCCTCACTCCTCAGCACAAGCACGTCGGCATTTCTCTAAAATGAAGGGGCCTAAATACAGCTCAACATACTGTTTTATTTCCTCATAAAAAAATTTAAATACAAGTACCTCTTCTTTGCCCTAGATTTTTTTTCTCAGTAAGCTCTTTGGTAGCTCCTGCTGAGCACCATTAAATCAGTCGCAATCGTCCTTGTAGCCACAGTTCCAAAGTTCCCCTCACTATGTCAGGAGCTTATCACAATTATATCACCTCTTAGCACTTGAACTTTTGATCTGATTTTCTTAAAAATAGCAAAGAGTCCCAGTTAAAAGAATATTATTGAAAATAGCAGTATTAATGCTGTTTAATCAGCTCAATATTCTTCTAGTCTCTTTAAGTAGAAGGCAGTGAGCTGTGTATTCCATTCTACACACAAATTGACTGGGGGCTCAAAGCTGTGTCTGAGTAATTTCATTCTGACACTGTTAAATAGCAATTCAAGAAGCAGGCAAAGATTTTCAGGTAAAGCTTGTCCATTTTAACTTCCCATGTTCTTCTGCTGACAGGTTTTGGGAGTCAAATCCAAAACTTTCCACTCTCAACTTCCTTCTCTCTTTCCATCCAGGGAGAGTTGTAGGACCAAGGGAACTGCCTCGCAGGCTCAGCACCTATTCTTCACTATGTGGCTTCCTTAGGACCTTCCATGCCTTTTTGGAAAATTCCATGTAAACAGAATTCAATTATGTTCTAAGGATGTTTTCATAAACCTTCAAAACTCTAGGTCCTACTCAAGGGGTAATATTGCCCAGTTTCTTAGAAAAAATTAAAATCAAATGTATTTCTCTTGAAAACAGGGTCCCAAACATATCCTAAATTTCACAAAAAAAGCAAATGCTGGGACTTTGTAGGATGATTTTGTCAACACATTATCTAATTATCTTTAATTTTCTTTTTCTAAGTCAAAGGGGTATGAACCTGCTTCTACCTGGGAATAAATAATGTAACATGGAAATGGAGATAAATATGCCTCAGAAGTTTAAAAAGTAAAATGGCAATCACTGGGACAGTTCTTGTCCTCGCTTATGCTCGCTCAATCCTAATTAACACTAGCAGAATTTGGCCTGCAGTACAAACCCCACCTAATCCCTCCACTGTAGTCTGCCACACCAGAAGGTTATTCCTTGAAACACTCCCCAGTAAGCCGGATAATTCTGGAAATGACATTTCAATGCCACCAAATCAGTTTGCCCAGTGCTACAATTTAATTTCTAAGCCTTTTCCACTTGACTGTAGTTATATTACAACATGGAAATGGTGACAATTAAATCATTTTTAGAAAGAAATTGGAATAAATAATGACTATTTTTCCCTGTAGATTGGGAGACTCATTTGGAAATTATTGAGTCTTTGCAAGGGCAGCATCAAACCTCATTTACTGTATGTATAAAAGGTCCTTCACAAATTATAAAATACAAGCAGAACAATTACAGAGTAACAGAGAGCCAGAAAATCATCGAAGTAAGATAAAAATAACAAACCCATTTGCTTCATGTCTTAGGACTGCGTGAAAATGAGACACTGGAACAGCAAGAGCAGAGCAGCAAGAACAGAGCAGCTGTTTTTACAATATTTAGCTCCTGGCTCTCAGAAAAAGGGCCTGTGAAGGCAGGGGAACATAGAGAGAAGTGATGGGCTGACTATTCCAGAGGCTGTTGGAGCAGAGCTGGGGTTGGATGCATCATTTGTCCCAAGGATGAGAGCTCCAGAGGCCATTTTGCACCTCCTTGTCTGATCTGCACTTACGGCTCACTACCTCTAACCCCGGAGTGAGGGTTTAGCGTAGAAAACTATGATGTAAATACAACCAGATCCTGCAAACAAATTGGTCTTCTCTATTAAACGGAAATCATTTTTCTAAATATTTACAGTGTCAGCTGTGCTGACATTGTAATCTATGTGGAATAAAGGGCAATCTGCACTGGTGCTTTTTCTGGGGAGTACTCTGTTTTTCCCTTTATGCCATGTAGGGATTAAACAGGGCCAGCTTCTGTACCAAGTCCAGGGTTTTGAGCTCTTTGGCAGCCTGGCTTTATCAGCTTCATGTCTTCAGCTGCCTACGCAGGTGAGGAAGAGCTCACCCAGCGGCACTTGCTGCTTCTGCACAGCTCTGAAAAATGGGCAGCTCGGCAAGGCTGAGGGCAGACATTGCTTTGCCTGATGCTGAAGCCAGGAACTCCCTATTATGCAGATAAATACACCTACACTTTTCAGCATATTCATGTCTTCATCACATAAGGTACATGAATGATGTAGCTTTTCATTTTCACTGATGCCCTGACTCAGAGCATTGGGGTAACATTTAAAGACCATAATTTTTTTTTTTTCAGCTTAAATTTCACCCAATTTCTTTACCTATTTTTCACTACCTTGTTTAAAACACTCAAATTTAATATCCTTGGCTGTGCTGGTTTCAGCTTGGGTAGAGTTGATTTTCTCCACAGTAACTAGTATTTTGGGGCTGTGTTTTGGATTCGTGCTGAACACAGGGTTGATAATATAGAGATGTTTTGTTGTTGCTGAGCAGAGCTTGCACTGAGCCAAGGCCTTTTCTGCTTTCCATGCTGCCACAACGGCAATGGAGCTGGGAGTGCATGGGAGGCTGGGAGGAGACACAGCCGGGACAGGTGACCCAAAGTGACCAAAGGAATATTCCAGACCGTGTGACATCATGGTCAGTATACAGAATGCAGGGAAGAAGGAGGAATGGGGGAACATTTGGAGTGATGGTGTTTGTCTTTCCAAGTCACCATTACACGCCCTGCTCTCCTGGGGATGGCTGAACACCTGCCTGCCCATGGGAAGCAGCAAATTCATTCCTTGTTTTGCTTTGCTTGTGTGCATGGCTTTTGCTTTTCCTTTTACTATCTCAACCCATGAGTTCTCTACATTTTCACCCTCCTGACTCTTTCCCTGATCTCGCCAGCGCAAGAGTGAGTGGGGCTTGGCTGCTGGCTGGGGTTAAACCATGACATTGGTAAAACTAATTTTTACTCTGCCAGTCGTGAGATTGCTGGGTTTTTCTCTATTTCTTTCTTTTTCTCTTGCTCTTTTTTTTTCTTTGCAAAGCAGAAACATAAAAATCTTTAAAAAATCCAGTGTAGCCAAATAAGGAAATTCATATCTGCTCCCTAACGCTCCACACTCCACTATACTTTCTTAAAGACAATTTCAGTAAGAAAACTATTAAGTCAATCAAATATTTAAATATGCAGGTTTTTTCAGTTCTGACAGATATCTTAACAGATATTAGAACAAATGCTTAAGCATATGTGCAACAAAACAGATTCTGATGGGTATTCAATTGCTTATTCAGCATACACCTTTTTTTTAAGTTTTTCCAGTAAATAGATTGCATTCAATAGCAAAAAAAATTTCTAAGTTCCACTAGAATACAATTTTATAAACCATGAACCACAAAAGAACACAAAATCTCAAACCTAACATAGAAACATTAAAAGACTTTTGGTGTGGCCCTCATCACATCAGGTATCAGACCACCTATCTGTAAAAGACTTGGGGGTTTTTCCCTGTACCATCAACTGGAAACTGATATTGTTATACCATAAAATACTGCAGCCAGCTATAAATATTTCTGAAGTTCACCAGAATTCTTAGAAAGGGGATGAATAAGCAAAAGTTGTGTGGAAAAGAATACAAAAATTCTTCAGAGCAGAGAAGGAAATGGGCTCCAAGAAGGTCATTTTGCTGATACTGGCAGGGCTACTTTCCAGAGGAACTCAGGATGATGTTTCCTCCTTGAATTTTAATACTACTACTTCAAAATATTTTTCTTATGTGTACAGTTCAGACTAATCTATTCAGATGTTCTAAGGAAAATTGAAAAGACTTATTCTCTCACTTATTCGCTACTAAAATCTCTTGAGATTCATCCTGAAACTGGGACAATGCAAAACTTAGAAGGGTAAAAAACATGATGTGCTGACAGCAGTGTACAGTCACTGTGTGGCAGGATTTTGTAGAAGGTAGAAGAGAAGACCAGCTTAAGGAGCTGATTCTGCAGCTCCCAGCACAGACCACGGAGAGGCCCCCTGGGCAGCCTCAATGCCAGGCAGACAGCACTGCTTAGGTTTTTCAAGCATGTATAAAAATGCACTTGAAACATCTCTCTAGCTCTCTCTCTCTGGAAATTCAGGGCCTGAAAAATACAACCTTAGACTTTCCAAAACAGTTTTCAGCTCAGTGCTCTGCAGCCTATCGCCGTATCAACATGGACATTCAATTTCAACATGCCTTTTTGCTCTGAAATATATTCAATGATTCCATCTTTTCTCATGTCAAACTATATGTAAAAGAGAAAATAGGATGCTCAATACAAAATAGGCATTAAATGGCATCCCAAGCTATCATTTTTGAAAGGGCTGAAATCTTCCTGGCACAATACAAAAATACACTGTGGAATGTTTTAAGGTTAATGTAATCCTAATATTTACTATACCGCATTTTTAGATTGGATTATCCCAACCCTGAAGAAAGGATAATTCATGGCCAAGACCAGAGAACAGACCTGCACAATCTCCCACCAAGACAGGCAGTGCAGACTGCATTTGGGCACAGTTACAGAGAGCTGGGCCGTACTCAGAGTAATGAACACAGGGCATGGAAGGGACTCACAGCACTGCACTGGCACACATTTCCACTGCCCCCTGGACTACACTGGGGACTTGCTGGCACCTCAAGCCATTCTGACCAGATCCTAGCCCAGCCTGCAAACAGGTAAGGCAGGCCCATGCCAAAATACCACATGCAGGTCTTGGAGCACCAGATCTGAGAAAGCATCTGGCAAGGGTGGAGGTCAAACCTTGCATTTCAGTCCTGGAAGATCCTTCCTGCTGCACCCCAAAACTTCTTATGGGAAAGCAGCATTTACTCCTGAGACAAACAAGAGCTCAGCTCTTGCTGAGATCACAGAGTATCTCTGCACTCTTCCCTTGCCAGACTTCACCTGGCAGCTCCGGAGAATGCACAAACAGGAGCAGCCCATGCAACAAAACATGGGAAATACCGAGACCCAATTAAATAAAAAAAATTTAACAGAATATAAATAATGAAATTTCAGCTATATGAAGAGTATGGAAAATCAGCTGATTTGGTGCAGGAAAGAAGTGCTGAAGGTCATGTGCCATCATTTCTAGTTGAAGCTTCTTGAATAATTCCTTTTTGGGAGCAGGGACCAAATCAGTGTCTTGGAACATTATATAATGTCTTGTAGAAAACTAGGAATACACTTTTTTTTTTTCTGTTTACTTTTACTGAAATACAAGTACAAAATGAATAGTTTTGAATTTAAAAAATTAATAATTTAAGAATTGATGTCTGATTCAGGACTTGATTTTTAGAAATGTCCAAATTCAGAGTGTATTTTTGTAGAACAAGTACAACCCCCCCCTTCAGAACCTTACAGATCTTTGTGTCTGGGTAATGAAAAGTGTCATGAATTCATTGATGATTTCTCTTTGCATCTCAGTAAGATCTAAACACATCTCACATCTGTCAGATTCCTGAGTTTTCAGTTCCAGCTTCCATATTACATACTCATCACAGTTAATATTAATTGGTAATCAAACAGAAAAGCACCTGAAGAAAAGAAACAGGACAGAAATAACCTTTTTATTCCCACCAGGCAAGAACTCTGACATGGTAACAGGGCAAAGTGTTTACCATTTATGTTTATCCTGTACATAATAAAAGACTTGTCCAACCAGAGTGAATAGTCATTTTTTCATCAGCATTTTTGTTTTTCAAATGGAAGGTTTTTATCATATGCAAAATTGCATTAAGCATGTATAATGACTTATTCAGTGATTTGCATAAACATCTTCCATGGCATGCACAAAACTTGACAGCTGTGATTTGCTTTACCCATGCATAAATAACAACAAAATTGGCCCAAAGACTTTTACTTCACATTTTAAATGTGAAGCCTAACAGGGCAAAGAGAAAGGTTATCACTTCCAGAAACAATGGAAAACAACTTAGCCTAGACCTAGCAAGTACACACTACAAAAGAAAACACAACAACAACAAAAAGGTAAGAAAAGAATATAAAATTCCCAAATCACAGGAGAATTATACTCAATATGTTGACCTCAGGGATGAATGGGATGTAAATATAGTCCTATTGTGAACAAGGGAAATGTTTACAATAGACATTTCTCTGAAATGGTAAAGAATATTTTCAGCTTTTATAACTCAATATTTCAAATATCCACCATTTGTATACTTGGAGAAGATACAAATATTTCAAAATTTTAAAATAAAATTAAAATATTTTCAAAATACTTTTAGGATTTTACAGTAATTTGAAGTACTTTAAAATACTTTGGTTAATTTATTCAATGGTTAAATTTAAGATATTTTTGAAGTCTACAAGGAGCAGTCACTGGCTGGAATTTACCGAAGTTTTATTATTTGCTTCCTACCATAACAATTTCTAGCTATTGAAAAGTAAACTATTTTAAAATATTTTCTAGCTATGCATAAAAGTACATTTGGCTTTAATCTAGGTGACTACATAGTGCCAATGGAAAGGAAGGTTACATGTCTGAGGAAATGATCTTTAGATTTAACCAGCATTTAGAAGGTGAGAGGGTATGGAGCAAAATGACTTGCTTGACCTTTGCCTTCTTGCACTCTCAGGTCTGGACCATTTAAATACCTTAGTCAAAGTATCCTCTTTAAACAATACAGGCTTTATTTAGACAATAAGCTGATCAAGCAGACAGGTTAATTATTTGCCTTCAACAGGATATGCACATTGGTCACTGCTGAAAATCAAAACTACTTTTGCTAGAAGTTCTACAAAACAATAATGTAATGTGAATATAAAAGTCAAAATCAAACAGTTCAGTGAAAATCATTGAGTAATAAGTCTTAAATATTTAGAACTAGAAGAAAATTAATTATTATTAATTTTTTAAAATTCAAATAATAATCTTAGCAGAAATATAATCAGTTAAATGTATATTATTTATTAACTTGTGAAAGTATAAATCAGGGCAGCTTTTGGATAGCAATCATTTGAGCTGCTAATTGTTTACTTATTTAGTTGCTTAGTAGAAAGGTAGCAGAAATTATGTTACCATCCTTAAGCTAAAAGAAGTTTCACAGCATTTGAGTTTAGAGCAGTGTGGCCTTGACAGTAGTTTGCTGTCCCGGAAGGCAGATAGGCATAGCACAGGAAAAGAGCCTAGAGGCATTAGTGTAATCCATCGAGGTTAAAGTAGGAAAGCTAAAATTATTTAATACTTTTTAAGCCCACAGTACAGTAAATGGTCCGTTGCTAGGAAGCAATCCTGGCTAAAAATACAGCTCTTTTTAATATGCTGACTTAATGTCTGAAGAATGCTGGAAACAGGTCTCGCTGAAGGTATTTCTCACGCCCCTCCTCTCATTCCATGGAGTCCTCAATTCACATTCACAAATGTATGAACCTCAAGTGCTCCTCAGCCTGGAGCTTCTGTTTGACCAAGGAAAAGACAAGCTCATGGATGATCTTTACCAACATCTTGCCAAGAGTGCCCACATCAGGGAACCTCTGGTAATAAGTAAAAACTCTTTAAAACTATAAGATTTAAAGTTCTGATCCCCCAGTCTGGCCATA
>VWYP01024773.1:0-11560 GCA_013400435.1 Pycnonotus jocosus
TTATTTTTTTAATAATTCAGTGGAGAAGGTACTTCTCCCCTCGTGTAAATTATTACATTTCCCCCTTTTCCCTATGAACCAAAGGCATTTCTTTTAGGAAGAGAATGCAAGGGTAAAATAAAAATATGCATTTATCGACTAAAACCAAAGGTAGCAAAAGCAAATAAAACGCGCATGGTCGGGAGCTGCATCTCCGGAGTTCCTGGCTCCTCCAGCCGCTTATTCCCATCGCTCAGCGGCGCAGAGGAAGAGTGCAGAGGCAGTGACAGAGGCCATATTTCCTCCAGAGTCCGCCATATTTTTACCTCACCACGCCTGTAGAGACAAACCATTGAAAAGCCCGTCGAGCTGGGCTCACATTGTGCATGCCCTAGTCTCCACCTGCCTCCTCTTCCTCTCTGGTGGAGCTCTTTCTAGTCGTCCCCCCTCTCTTCCTTACTGCCAGAGCAGGAACGAGCCGCGACAGCTCTTCAGCAGCAGTTCTTCTCGCAAGAGGGACGAGCGACCGTGCCTGGAAAAAAGGTTCATGAAGTAAACAAAAGCTCCCAAGTAGTTTGCTCAGTCCTTTGTCTCCCAAGCCGGGTGTGCCCTGCTGGGCTGAATGACTTGCTAATTGAGGTGTCACTGGCTATGCGGCCAGTGCAGCCCAGCATCCAAGAATCATTTTGTTTTTGCAGTAATAGACACCAAATAATTTTGTAAGAAAAAGCCAAGTGACTTCTTAAAAAAAAAAGAGCTTGGGAAAATACCAGTCCCGGTGGCTCTCCCTCTTGCAAACAGCCAGGAACTCTGCAAGTAGCAGAGTAGTGAGAGCCACCCGTCCCCACCCTCTCTTGTTTCCCCAGCACCTGGGGGGGCAGGGATTCCAGCTCCTGCGGAGAGGCTGTCTCCAAACGACCCCCTACCCATCAAGCTATTTGTAAAGACAATAGCACCCATCTCGTCTGTCACTTGAGATACTATTCAGAAACAGCACCGAGCCACCNTCCCCGCCCACCATGCTAATTAAGAGGACTCCCATGAAGCTCAGTGTATTGGAGGACCCCGATTTACACCAAAGAGCCCCGAAAACAATGAGCCAGCACCAAGTCCAAGCCCACGAAGGACATCTCCACATTGGCAGGACGTCCAGCTACCTGTTGAGGCTTTGTGTCTAGTCACCATAACCTAAGAAGCACTGGAGAGGGAAGACGCCCCTGCCAACTCCAGCAGCAAAACGGAATTTCTGGGAACTCCCGTGAGGGTCGGATCCCCAGCTCTGCCGCCTGGCAAAGCTGAACACCTCCTCCTCCTCAGCGCTGCCTATGGGAAGTAGTGGTGGTGTGCGCAGCTTCCTCGAGCTTCCCCCCCCATAGCTGATCCTAATAAAGAGCTGATCCTAATAAAGGCATTTTAAAGGAGAAGAAGGTCTCCTTGCCCTTGTTTATAACAGTTCACACGCCTGGCGCACGCTGAGATTGCCGGGCAGCAGCGGCGGTGGCCTTGCCCACTTTCGGAGGAGCCGAACTCTCGCTTTAGGACAGAAGGAGCGACAGGGAAGTGTAATTGAGGAGGAGGGGAGGGATTAACGGACATTAGCATTTCCGTGGGGGGTGGTTATTTCGGAGTGCGGCGTAGGGTGTAGTTTGCGAGGGATATTCGGGTGGTGGCCACGGTAGCAGAGGCAGAAACAGAAGTAGTAGTGAGGGAAGGAGAAAGAGGAGTGTTTGTGCTGAGCATCTTGGCTCGCGAAGAAAGCACTGCTGCCGCCACGGCTGCAGTGGTGGATGTCTTCATGTTGCTTATTGCATAATTTAGAGGAGGAGCTGGAAACGGCGACTATTTGAGGCAGGGAAGGGGGAGATTTGTGCTGCTGGGGGCCCGCTTTTTCCTTATCTGTGTGTGGCATCGAGGCAGCTCGCTGCACTTGCCCTATAGTGCCCGAGTGGGGACTTCCGGGCAGAGAGCGTCTGTGTCCCCCGGGGCTGGTGCTCTGGTGGGGTGTGTGTGCGCGCGCGTTTTTAGGGTGGGGGTTGTGTCTGAACCAGTTAGGAAGAATGACTTTGGAGTCCATGATGGCGTGCTGCCTGAGCGAGGAAGCCAAGGAAGCCCGGCGGATCAACGACGAGATCGAGCGGCAGCTACGCCGGGACAAGCGGGACTCCCGTCGGGAACTGAAGCTGCTGCTGCTAGGTGAGTGTGGGCCGCCGTCAGCACACACGCCTTAAGCGCCGCTGGGGATGCAGCCCAGATATCGATGCCCCGGGCTCTGTCCGGCTGGTCCCCCCGTGCATTACATGGCGTGGTCGGTTCGGTTTCTCCCTGGCGCCTGCCACCTTCACCGCGGGGCGGCCGTGGCGATGGTGGCAGTGACCCGCTCGTCGTTCCTCCGCCACCGCGTTGTGTGCGCGTTCGTGTGCAGGCTTCGCCAAGGCGTTTGTAGCTTGGTAAATAACCGTGGTTCCTGTGGGTGGGTTTGATATGGTGGGGAACCCGTCCTTCCAAAATGGAGAGGGAAAAGATGGCTGGTCAGTGGAGGGGGTGTTGGGGGAATATCGGCGATGATGGGTATAGGAGAGTGATGCTAAGAAGGCAGATTAATGAAAGAACTTGCAGGGAGGTTGCTTTGCAGATTTCTGGTGCATTGTTCTCTGAGTCTTAGGTTGCTGGGTCACCAGTTGCATTTTTTTTCGTTGTGATTTTTATTCAATGAGGCAAAATGGGATAAGGGGCTTATGCCCAGATTTTAGACTGACTTTTAAAGCAGAAGGAGAAAGAAATCATAAAGACCAAGATGCACCCATGAAGGTGAAAAGTAACCTTAAAGTATACTAGTGGGTAGCAGGATCTTTAACACCTTTGGAATCCACCCACTGTTCCAAGAAATAAAATCTATTGTATCATTTATCTTTAATTAAAACAGGTTGTTATTTTGGAGCCACAAGTGTGCAAAAGCAATGTTTGTGTAATAGGAATTTGGCTTGTGTTAAAATAAGCTTTTTGAATTAAAACACATTTGTCTCTATCTGCAGTGCTCTACTACACTGTGTAGTTCTTGTGGTAATACAGCTTCTGTCGTAGACTAGCAGGCCTTGAAATATGTCTGCACCAGTATTTGAGTGAATGGGTATGTTCCAAGTGGACGTGGGGTGTTTATGCCAAAGACTTTAGTCTTGGATCAGGTACATGAAAGTAAATATTTATATTGGGGTAATAAACTGCCTTTACACAAAGGTGATTTTAAAGGAACTCATTTATTTTAATACTTGCTTATGGATGTGTTATTTTCTACTTTAAATAATACAGTTTATCTTCTGTATATCGAGAAAGGTATTGGCATCCTTAATTGATATGGAAAAAGGAGGGATGGAGACCATACAATGCTACCAGTAATAACATTCTGTCTCATTTTGGACTAATTTTTGGTTGATGGAAGTGTGTGCTGTGGCTATTTCAAGATCCAAAACCAAGATACAATAGAGAACAAATAGCTTGCGTTTTTAAATTTTTATGGATGTTCAAGTATAATTACTTAACTATATGCATTTGCTATGGGAGAGGCAGTTGATGTTTGACTTGTTACTCAGGTCAAAATTGTTGCTGCATATCCTGGTCTTCTTGCAGTGGTGCTAGAGGTTTCTCCCAAGTTTTTAAAAATGCATGAAACTTACTGAATGGTACCAACATATACCACACAGAGAGGGAATTCAGAGATTTAATTCCACAGTCAGTAGTGCAGACCTAGTATTGTTTTATAAGATCCACCCACTGGTAATAGTAAGTGTATGGTAATGGTAGATTAGGGCCTAATTGTGGCATTACTTTTAGATCAAATGAAATAAAGTGTTTTCAGAGCAAATAGATAAGCCATCACTTAGCTTTGAAGAAAACACACTGATTGCCTGTATAAATGTTTTCTTCATATATCAGTATCTGTATAAGCCATGCTTCTGAATGTGTAAGCATGATGCACATGAAACCGAGGTAAATGTTCTGCTTCATACTTAATAGCATATCTGTATTTGAGTAGAAATCAGTATAGAAATTGTTCTTGTGTACACATTTTTCATGTTGTAATTTGCCAGCTGCAGTCACATATTTGATTGAAAGTGTTTGTGCACGTGCAGCTGTTTAACAGTTAATATTGTAAAATGCAGTATAGCAGTAAACCACTGTTGAAGTCACGGGATTGGATAGAGATTCAAGTTTCAATTTATTAAAAAACCCCAAACAAACCAAACCTCAAACTTTCTAAAAATTTGTTTTAATTAGTGTATTTCTTTTAGATATCTGTCAGTACTTTCAGTCACTCTCACTGCTTCCCCAGCATAGTCACTTGTTCAGTTCTTAAGCTTGTGTTATTTGTTTGGGTAATTCATATGGTTAGGATGGATAAAACCATTTTAAAAATAGGAAAATAATAATTAAAATGAGGGAACTGGGAAATGTCTGAAGTTGTTTGCCATCCATTTTTAAAATTGACTTGACCTTTACTGTCCCATTATGTATCTTTAGCCATCAAAACTTAAAGTAGCAGTAGCATAACGCTTTATTTTATGTAAATGTAAGGCAAACTGTTTTTAAAAGTGCCAACTTCTCAGTCCCACATTGAAGTGTTTCTGGATTTAGAAGCCTAAATAGGTTAAAGGCTTTTGAACATGAGACAAAAGGTATATCCTTTTGATCATAAGGTGAGAACACAGCTTAAGCTGAGCTGTGTTAACTGACCACATATGCTTTTTGAACTTGTTGCAAGTGCAAAGTAAAAGGTATTAAATCAAAAGGTTGTAAGGAACAAATGAGCATGTCTATGCCATATTTTTTGTTCTTGTTTAAAAATTAGATGTACATACAAATGCAAACATCTAGCAAATATAAAGAAAAAAATTCAGAGTCAGAATAGAAGATTTTTTTTTCCTTCCTTAACTTGTAGAAATTATAGTGCTTCCTTGCAAAGTGAAATATTTCCCTCCTAACTGTGTTGGTTACTGTGTGACACATTATGCTGTGTACACCTTTCTTGTGTATTAATGATATGTTTTTACTTTTCACGGGATCGGAGTTTAAAATGTTGAAAGTAATTTCTGGAAAATTTTTTGCATGGTGAGATTATTTTAAATTATTTGTTAAAAAATAAACTCTCTCCATGATTAAACATTAAAATACCACTTTTAGGTACTGCACTGAACATCACAGTCCTGTTCTAATCTACTGTAAAAAATTTTAATTTTGTAATTCTAAAAAGTGAGAACTCTAGCATATGCACTGAAAATAGTTCAACTAGCACAAGTTGGTTGCAATGTTTAATGTACTTTGAAGCAAATTCAGTCTTTCACTGAATTTGTTTTTTATCTCCTGTATTTTTGAAATTCTTCTGTATTCTGTTACTACTGAACATTTTGTAAAACCTTATGATTGTTCTCCAGAGCATAAAGTTTTTAACATTTATTTGTTGTTTGCTGTTGTAAATACATATATTGCTATAGTACAAAAAAAGTCATGTGTTTTTAGTGTTTTATATTGGTATGCACCAAACAATGTACAGTATTTCGCATGCTTGTGTTTTAAGCATGTATGTACCTATTTATTGTTAAGTAGCAAGAGGCATGTAATCTAACTTTCTATGTATATAATTTTGACTGTCATCAGTGGAAGTTTTAACTGGTCTCAGGAAGCAATGTTAGGGCTTAAATGTTAGTTTGTAGCCATAAACCTTCACTACTGCAAATAATATGTCTGTACACTGTATATACTTGTGTTATGCATTATTTTCTCTTCAGCAGTATCTAAGAAAATAATCAGCAATATCTAAAAGCTTTGGCAAAATTAGGTATTGGAGATGAATCAGTGAAGCAAGGTGTCAAATATGAGTATCTTTTCATTATCTATATGTTACCAAAGAAAACAAGTGGGAGGTAAACCTTTTGAATTTAGCATGAATTGCAACTCGTCTTAAGTGGAAGACTGTTTTTTCTCCAAACCTATAGGATATATATATGTTGTAGGGTTTTATTTGTATACCTGTGGTAGCTGAATGAAAGATTTGTGTACAGAACTCTGTAAATTAGCAGACTTAGACTTCAAAAACCTTGAAGAGAAAGTGGGCCCATCAAGCCAACAACCAATCTTCCTTCCCTGCTATAATCTGAAATATATATGCAAATAGACAGTCTCATCTACTTATATAAGTAGATAAACTGATACTACACGTTTCAGGATTTTTTGTGCACAATTTAAAAATGCTGGTATTGATTAGCACATCCTAATTGACTATTTTCTTTGCTCTTCATTAAAGCAGGAAATGTAATTATTTTGAAAGAGCATTGCAACCTCTTCTTATTATCTTGTATTGATCCATGCCTATACTTGCACTGAACACTTGCAAAAAAGTTTTGGTAATTACAACAATATGTATTTATGATTATAAAACAAGCAAATACTTAATATATATCTTGATGATGTATGTTGAAACTAGATTGGTAAGTATATCTTAGTTTGGAGAAGCTGTTTCTAAGGTTACGTAATTTGATTCTGGATGATAGACACTGATCTATTATATATATATATAGACATATACATCCATTTATAAAAATAACTGTTTTTGAGGAAAACATGAATCTTCATTCTGATATCTATGTGATAGCATGATTTCACATTTGCTGGAAAAGAGCATATTGATTTTTAATGCATGATAAAGGAATATTTTATTTTCAGCTCTTATAAAGGATTTTCTTCTGGGTTATTTTGTTTTGATTTTCCTCCTTCTTTAAAAGTGATCTACTGTAGTTAATGGAAATTAGTTTAGAACCTCAATAGTCAAAGAATTCTGACTTAACTTAGTTTTACTCATATGTCAAAAAATCAAGGGACCCCAAATTTGTACTTCCTTTTAAAAACATTATTGAATTTGTACAGGAGGGAAACGTGATAAACAGAGGACTCTCCTGAGAAGGGACTTTGGGGTATATATTGTAATATTAAGAAATATTTCTGTGTTTTTAGCTACTTCAAATTATATTTGGTGTGTAAAGGCAGTGATAATTTAATAAGCGACAGCATTTCTTTTGAAGTAATATGACAATCTGCAAAATTAATCCTGGGAAGGGAGAACATGATGAGGTAGATGTGTGTTTCTTGCTCTGCTGAATGGATTAATACTGAGGAAACGTGTTGTCACACTTGAACAAGATTGCATGCAGCTGTTGCTAATAAAATTATGGGACTTTTTCAACATTCAACTGTTATTTTCTCTACTTATTTAAAATGTCTAACTTGCAAGAATCAAGAGCAACAAAGTAAAATAAAAACTGAGGAAGCACTTGAATATTGGAAATACTATGAAGCCATATAAATAGTATTCTTAAAATCAGAAGTGCGCAACAGGCTTTAAGTATTGTGTTAACACTGTGCAAAGAAATAAGATACTGAGGGGCATAAGCCTAAGTGATACTACAGTTTGAAAAGTTTTCAAAGTTCCTGGAGAAGTTCTAGGAACAATATATATCTGTGGGTTCTTTTCCTTTTTTTTTTTCTTCATGCTAAATTTGAGAATAGATTAGTTCAATTGGAAGGGACTTAAAATGATCATCTAGTCCAAATGCCTGACCACTTCAGGGTGGATCAAAAGTTAAAGCATGTTATTAAGGGCATTGTCCAAATGCCTCTAACATTGACAGGCTTGGGGCATCGATCACGTCTCTGGGAAGCCTATTCCAGTGTTTGACCACCCTCTGGGAAAAGAAACACTTCCTAATGTCCAGTCTAAATCTCCCCTGGTGCAGCTTTGAACCATTCCCACACATCCTCTCATAGTATTGTTCTGGACAAAATGTCCAACACACAGATGGATAAGCATGCCATGCAATGGGTGAGCAACTGGCTCACGGGTCAGGCAACAAAGGGTTATAGTGAATGGGGTAACATCAAGCTGCTGACCCATCACTAGTGGGGTTCCACAGGGCTCCATCTTAGAGGCAGTTCTCTTCAACATCTTCATAAATTACTTGGATGCACGACTGGAAGAGATACTAAGCAAGTTTGTAGATGATACAAAACGGGGAGAAGCTGTTGACTCCCTTGAAGGCAGGAAGGCCCTGCAGAGAGACCTCAACAAATTAGAAGACTGGGCAATTACCAACTGTATGAAGTTCAACAACAGAAAATGCTGGGTTCTGTACCGAGGATGGGGCAACCCTGGATGTACAGACAGACTTGGGAATGAGATGCTGGAGAGGAGTGCTGCAGAAAGGGACCAGGGAGTCCTGGTCAACAGAAAGTTGAATATGAGTCAGCAGTGCCCTAGCAGCCAGGAGGACCAACTGTGTCCTGGGGTGCATCAGGCACAGCGTCATCAGCCATTTAAGGGAGGTGATTGTCCTGCTCTACTCTCCACTGGGACGGCCTCACCTTGGATATTGTATGCAGTTTTGGTCACCACAGTATAAGAAAGATATAAAGCTACTAGAGAGTGTCCAAAGGAGGGCAATGAAGATGGTAAAGGGCTGTGAGGGAGAAGCCATATGAGGAGCATCTGAGGTAATTTGGTCTGTTCAGCCTGGAGGAAACTGAGGGAAGACCTCATTGCAGTCTACAGCTTCCTTGTGAGGGGAAGAGGAAGGGCAGACACTGATCTCTTGTCTGTGATGACCAGTGACAAGACCCAAAGGAAGGGCCTAAAGCTGTGTCAGGGCATGTTTAGGTTGTATATTAGGAAAAGGTTCTTCGCACAGAGAGTGATTGGGCACTTGAACCGGCTCCCCAGAGAAGTGGTCACAGCACCAAGCCTGCCAGAGTTCAGGTATTTAGACAACACTTTTGGTACATGGTATGACTCTTGGACATGGTCTTGTGCAGGGCTGGGAGTTGGACTTGATTATCCTTGGGGGTCTCATCTAGCTCAACATATTCTGTGATCCAGTTTGGATACTGGGGGAAGAGATCAGCTCCTCCCTCTCCACTTCCCCATCTCAGGAAGCTTCAGAGAGCCATGAGGTTGCCTCTCAGACTCCATTTCTCCAAACTAGACAAACCCAGAGTCCTCAGCCACTCCTCATAGGATGTGCCTTCCAGCCCTTTTACCAGCTTTGTTGCCCTCCTCTGAGGGCACTTCAAGGACCTTCAACTCCTTTTTTAATTGTGGGGCCAAGAAGTGCATGCAATACTCAAGGTGAGGCCACCCCAGTGTTAAATACAGAGAGATAGTCACCTCTTTTGACTGGCTGGTTGTGCTGTTTGATGCATCCCAGGATGTGTTTTGCCCTCTTGGCTGCTGGGGTACACTGCTGACTTCAACTGAGCCTGTTGCTGACCTGCACCCCCAGCAGGGCTATTCTCTAGCCACTCCTCTCCCAATTTATGCTCTTAAATTGTTAATCTGAATGTTAATTCTCTTGGTCATGTTAGAGAACGTTAGATAAGAATTCCTGAAACTACTTCTATCCATGTTTCTGGGTAAATGGGTTTCAGCCAGAAAGACAGAAGATTTCTGTAGCAGCAAATGCTAATTGATAAGGCCAGAAAAACTCAAATGCATGAAAGTTGGGAAAAGTGTCAGGTGGTTTTAGGAACCTATCAGGCTTGGGAAACTGAGGATCTAATATGGGATTTTTTTTTTTTCCAAACTCTGATATTTGCTTTACTAAGCATTATGCATGCCACTTCATCTCATAGACCAGGGCAATGCTAGCAATAAAACTTCAATGCTGTATCTGGATGGGATGGAATTAATTTTCCTCATAGCAACCTTTATCATACTGTGTTTTATATTTGTGACTAAACCAGTTTCGATATCGTCAATGTTTTGGCTATTGCTGAGCAGTTATTTCACAGTGTTAAGATTTTATCTTTTTTATCCCCACTCTGCCTCCCCTCTTCCCCCATCCCCGATCTCAAGTCAATAAGGGGGGGGGAGCTGGTAGGATGTGCTCAGCAATAAAAGCTCTGGGAAAGAAGGAGGAAAGGGAGAAATGGCATTTGTCTTCCCAAATAGCATTGTACATGCTGAGGCCCAGAAACTGTCAAAACAGTAAATTAATGCCTCTTTTTGCTTTGCTTACATGTGTAGCTTTTTATTCACCTATTAAACTATCCTTATCTTGATACACAAAGGCAAAAAATGCACTCTTGAGCTAAAAACTCTTACAGATCAACATGCTTGCACAATTCTTGGTATGTTATAAAAAAATAACTTTCCCCTGTGAAACCTTGTCCTGTTCTTACCTTCAATTTGTCCAGGATTTGCTTCTAGTCACTTTGTTATATTTTCTCTATTTTGACCTTTGATATTAAATATATGACCCATGGGCACTTGGAAACTGAGACCAAGATAGTTAAGCTTTGTATCTATGAGACTAAATTAATTGATTTCCTAATGCTAATTGTAGGGTGAATTTTTGAGTCCTTTAATAATTCTTATAGTTATCTTTCTCATCCTTTCCAACATCACTTCTGAATTACTGACTATGAGAAATGAACACTGAGGTGTATACATTCTTTACTACAAGTACAGAAGTAAAACTTTTCTTGTGATAGTTGAGATGCCACTGTTGAGATTTGTACAAGGAAAACAATTACCTTTTTAGTTATGGCATCAAACTATTCATGTTTGGATGTCTATCTACCATAACTAAAATATTCTTCAAAATAATTGCGTTTCAGGGTGGGTTCATTCACCATTTGCAACCTGCTTTCTCTCTTCCTGTATTGTTAACCTTACATTTACCTGTATTCAGAAACAATCTCTGCCTGTTCCTGGTTTACAGGCTATTCCAATTACTTCACATCATCATATCCTCTTTGTAATTTACCAGTTCACAGCTTTTGTGTCACATGCAGGTATTGTCAATAGTAAGTTATAAGGTTTTTTTTTTTAATCTCATGGGTAAAAGATATTTAAGTTTCTTATCAGAATGGGGGTATCACTGGGATCCTGTTAAAAACAAAGCTGCCTGAGGACTTTCTCTTATGTAATTTAATACTTTCTGCTTAAAGAATGAATGTGTGCTGTTTGTTTGTTGTATGATACCAAATCAGTTGCTTAGCAGAAGTCTAGTTCCTCAGAATTGCTGCATTTATAAACCAAAGCACTAGAACTGTTGTAACTGCTTCACTCTTAATATGCAATCTCTCCCACTTCCCATTCCCATCCTTGGGTTTTGGGGGCTTTTTGGTGATATTTCAAGATTTATAAGACAGAAGGGCTTCTTGGTCAGTTATCCCTTTGATAAGAGGTGTCTTGACTTACTGAATAATAACAATGTTCTAACTTTAGTAACCGCTCTGTAACATCTTCAGTTACTGCTATAGTGGAAACTCTTTCATTGTCACTTTAAATATGATCTGTATTTCCCTAAAACCAAATCAGAAATATTTGCAAACTGTGTGTGGATTTTTTTGTGTTAATATGAAGAGCCATATCCATTTAATAGAGGACCAATGCAGTTTTAAGTTTTTTGGTGGTTTTATTTGCATGAAAATATGATGTTTAGAAAACAACAAAAAAAGCCCCCCCCAGTCTTTGGAACCCTTTCATTCTTCATTTGACTTCTCTTCCACCCTCCTGTCTCAATAGGACACAAAAGGA
>VWYP01024774.1:0-30657 GCA_013400435.1 Pycnonotus jocosus
GACCCACACTGGAGAAGTTCATAGTGAACAGTCTCTTCCATGGGAGGGACCCCACGGTGTAGCAGGGGAAGGAATCCTCTCCCAGAGCAGTGGAAGAAAACCTCAGGTAACAAACTGACCAAACCCCATGCCCTGTCTCCCTGCACTGTCGGTGGGAAGGAGGGAGGGGTTTGGGGAAGAAAAGGTGTTTTTAAGGACTTATTTTACTTCTCGTTATTCTACTCTGATTTTGTTAGTAATAAATTCACTTTGCAACTCTAAGTTGAGCCTGTTTTGCCCCGGAGTGTTTTCTCCCATTCTCCATCTCAACTCATGAAACCTTCATTAATTTTTTTCTCTCCTCTGCCCACCTGTGGCAGGAGAGGGTGAGCAAATGACATTCATGGGTGCCTGAGGTTTGGCCAGTGTCAAACCATGACATCTCCAAACTACAGTGAAGACCTTGGCCTTGCCCACATGGCTGGGCACATTTTTCTAGTGCTGTCATCTTCACGTATCCCCTGATAAATCGCTGCCCTGGTATCAGCATCCCTGGCTCACTCCCTTGCTGTTTTGAGCTGAGAACTATTTAATCAACAGGAATTGAGCATACATAAAGTTCTATGCCTTGAGAAAATTTTATTTTTGTTATACATCAAAAAGGCATGTTTCTGGTTTGTCAGGCAGGTTTCATTTACACGGGCTTGCAGCACTTGCACACAGCTCATTTTATTCTCAGCTTGCCTCCAGAGTGGCTGTAGGAGTGCATCCATATGGCCAGGGCTTTAGAGCTAAACTGGAAGCACCAAAACAGAGATGCAACTTCGATGCAATTATATGCACTGCTTCGCTTTCTACATTGGGAAGCACACATCAGCTCACTCCCACCACATCCGCAGAGGAGCACGTGGTACCAAAGGGGTCCGTGGCAAAGCAGTAAGAGCCAGGATCTGCTGCTGCTCTGCTGCTCACACAGCCTCAGGGGGCTCCACAGACAACAGCACCTTCACAGGGATCCATCAGTCATCACACCCATGCCTGCCAAGAGAAATACTATCATCACCTTTCTGCAACCTAAGGGTCGTAGGGAAAAATGAAAGATATTGGAGTACCCATGGCTTTCTGCCTCCTGACCCTCAGCAAGTGAGCACTGAAACTCTGCTGACTGTTCCTCTCCAAGGATGTCCAAAGACAGCTTGGGTCACTCATCAGGATCCCATGCAGATGCCCACAGCATCCAGCTGTGAGACCCTCACAGGCCAGGATCAACAGGACTCTCCCATAGGCAGCAAACAGAGCCAGGCAGAAATTACACTGAAACTTTCCTGCACTGAAATCACAGGAATGCATTGGTCTGCCTCCAATCTCTGCACTGAATTCTGCCTGCAGAGCATAATTCCTCCAAATGCTCTGAAAGCAATAAAAGCTTTCCTATTTTTTAATAAGTTTGCATTTTAAACTACTTCATACACATATAGGTATGTTTGTTTATGTGTATATATATCTCAAAACATAAAACAAATTGAATTTCTCAGTGAAGAGTGAAAAATTGAAATACCTAAGACTATTACTCACAAGCTAGTTCATCTCCTCAGAACCTGAAGTTCAAAAATTCACAGTAAGAAGTTTGATAAGCAAATTTAATGACTTTGCGCAGACGTATCTACCTCCTTTTATATTGCCTGTGATCAGATGACACTCCTTGCTAGATATTTTAAGTCCTTACTCATTTGCATGCACTCCAGAATAACCCATTAAAGGCTGCCTTTTCTTGACAAACTTTTGCCTCTGATAAATGGCCAACTCTCCTGGCCTGACTTCCTGACAGTCCTTGGTCCTGACAGCTCAACTTAATTAATCCATTTAATTTATTGATCAAGCCCATGGCAAAGGAATATTCCCCATTAAATAGGATTTTTATCACCCTTAGTTATATGACTAAAGGCCTTCCTAAAAATTGAAATTTAGTTAGCAGCTTCCATGCTGTCCATCCAAAAAGCTACTTATGAAGAGGAAAATCAGGAGACTAAAAATGACTCAGTGATTTTAAATAATGACCAGGCTGGGCTGTAAGTTGAAATCATCTGCCTGTTTCACAAAAAAATGCATTGCAAAGCAATAAGGAATCCTTGAAAATCTGTTCTGAAGACTGTCTCTTCCACTGGACTATGTTATATTTGTGTCACTCGTAGCAAACCAGACAGTTCTATTTGTGCAAACTGTGACAATTATTTCACTTGGAAAGTGCAGATTTATTTAGTGCTACAATACTTCTTGTATGACTTATTAATACAGATTTTAAAACCTTGCAGTTAAAAATAAAACATACAAGGAAGCAAACCATAGGCTGAAACAGATAAATGGAAGACCAGCATAGTCTTTAAATCTAAAATTTAAAAATGACGTTTAGGTGAAAAACATCAGGTAAGTCAATTCCCCTGCTACCTAAGCCCCAAAGTGCCTTTCCCTTTGCAATCAAACAACCGGAAGCTGTCTTAAACTGGCAGGAAATAATAAGCCTAACCAGCCACATCAGAAAGCTGACATACCACACCCCCTACACATTAGCCTTGCTGTCTGCAATACCACAGCTCTCTACAGCCACATCTGTTTGCAGAAAGATGCAAACGAGGTTTAACTCTTGCAGCAGTCTAGACAATAATCAGAATAAATACTGTTTCTGTGCTAATCACTTTTTGTGGTTTTGCCATAAAAACAATTTGTTCAGGGAAGTTTCACTGAACAGATCAAGACAGGTAGATTGGACAAAGGTTAAATGGTCTTGTCATAATTGAATACAATTTAATTTCTAGATATGAAACAGAAATCCTTTTTTAATAGGATTCTGTTCATATCATTTGAGCATTAATATGCTGGATACTTTACAACTGTCAGTTCATTTTCTTTCTAATATGTTTTTAAACTGGTGGCAAGCAGGATGAAAACATTTCCTATAAATCTATCCAGCATCTGGAATCACCTGACTTTTGTGAGCAGCAAGTTGGGAGAGAGGCACAAATTGGGCAATGGGTGTATTTCCAGGTTGTTTTCCATCAGCATGTTTGGATCTACACCTCAGTTTGCTCCAGAAAGGCATCTGTGCTGCTGCAGGACACCTCACTGCTGGTCATGCCTCCCCCTGCAAGGCTGGGAGTGCAGCAGCATCACTCTGCGTCAGCCCCCAGAGACACAGTCTGCAGGCAAACTGAGCAGTCTCATCCAGATGGAAAAATCAGATGACAATCTTTTTTTATCCCAGCCTTGAGTCTGTCCAACTCTGGCAGGTAGCAGTCTAGGCTAACACATTATTATGCTTAATTCCTCTCACAGAGCAGAAACCAACTGTTACTATTTCCCCTTACTGTGCAAGTTTTAGGAGAGACAGGTCCAGAGCTACATGGCATTGCTTCTCATCTCCCAGGAGTCACACACTCTCCAAGATTTTGGCTTCTGCACAGGGAGAGCTCTGCATGGCACTTCCCACCAAAAGGGGCCACAGCCCTCAGCTCTGCGATTTTCATTACAGACCCCAGTGGTGGAGCTGCCTGTCTCAGCTTCATCTCTGCCAACAAAGGACAGCCTTGTCTTGGTCCCTAGCATCAGCAGAGATGCAGGGGAATCCTTCAGTGGAAGAAACCTGCACCTTTGGCCAGCCCTAAGCCAAGCCCTCAGTGCTGGGGCTCTGCAGCTCCACCAAGGCCCAGTCCCACAGACAGAGCCAGAGCTGGAGCTCCTGCTCACCAAGAGCAGGTGGGCTCATGAGTACGTCAGAAAAAGGAGGAACACGCATCTTGCAAGCAGGTCTCTTTTGAATTTTTCATCTCTGGAAAGCTTTAGCTGTATTTCCTAATTAAAAACCACACTGTTGTTAGTCTACAGATCCAGATAAAGAGAGCATGGAGTCTGGAAGCTGTCTGTTTACACACCACGAATCACATCACAAATATCCAAAAGTGCATCTGACTATCCAGGGGATGGAGTTTTCAGCCCTTTGAGGCCACCAAATTATTTCTGACAACAAAGAACACTCTGAAATTAACTTTGAAAGATGTCTCTGTTTTATTAAGATGGAGGAAGCAAAAGTGATAGTTCACACTTCTTGGCAGCATTTCTGTCCCTGAGACATACAGGATGGATTCCTGTAGGACCTTTGCATAGCTCTGGGATGGTGCAAGAGCCTGGAATTGGAGAGTGCCTCATTTACAGTAATTATATTTAAAAGTGGGTAACAGGGCTTGATCTGTGAAAAATGCACAACGACAAAAACTGGATGCAATGATAGCACAATCTACAGGATGCTGCTTTCCTGAAGAGCCAAAATTAATTGCTCCTTTCCACCCCTTCCCATTTCCCCCAGCCTTTGCTGAAGGAGTTCTGCATGGACACAAATTATTGGGCAGTAAGGGCATCTGTATTCACACACAGCAAATCACATCAGCCATGAGACACTGCCCTGCACTGTTTTCCAGGGGGACCACAATACACATGCAGTGACAGATGTGGCCCAGATGTGCCTCAAAGAGAGCTGCCCTGCTCCTTCTCTCAGCATACATTTGGACATTCCCAGGCCTGCTTTCCTTAGATACTCCTGCTCAGGAGGCAGAGATCGGTATTTGATGCAGGGGGATTGTCTTTCACTACAGGCTCCCTCCTCAGGGTCAGGAGAAAGTTTCTTTGCCTTGTGCCCATTTAGCAAAGGGGGAAAACATCATCTCTGTTATTACAGCACACACAAAGCACAAGTAATTAATTGGCTCTAATCACATTACTGTAAACATTGACAATAACCCAGAATTCAAAGACCTCCCTGTTAGATGGAACTCAAAGGGATTTGCAGGACCTAAAGTTCTGCCACAGCCAAGGCTCAGCTTTGACCACAGCCTGCAAGTGTGTGAACCATTTCAGCAGGAACCAGAACCACTTTCTGGTACCTGCTGAAACACAGACACAGGTTCACACCTGTGAGGAGGGGTTTGGATGAACTTTCCATTGCAAGATTCTCCTACAGCATATGAAACTCACTTATGCACAAGAGAACAAAAAATTACCCAAATCTAGGAGCTGGGAAGACATGCCGCTTCCTTGATGTTAATAAATGAGATACAAAATAATGAGCTGTAAACAGCTGTAGTTCTGATTCTGCTTCTGTTTCAAGGGCAAATCTGGGGCAAAGACTACAACATATCACAACCTGCATCATATACAAACACAGGAAAATTTTCTGGTATGAAAACTTCTAACCCAAGGAAGAGGATGGAGGTGCCAAGCTTAGATCATTATTTCAAAGTCTGTTCAAGTTGAAGCTGCCCAAGTGTAGGTGGGTTTTTTAAGCAGCTCAAAGTTTGGTCCAGCCTCAGTGGAGTCTGCTTTCTGCTCACAGATAGTATAAACAATACCTTTGTACCCCAGTGGTATTTAAAAGCTACTTAGATCCCTCTGTAACTTAGGCAAGTAACTCAGGTGGTACTCAGCTTTTAGAAACTCCCCAAGTATTTCAGCCACTCAAGGATATTTTTGTAAGAGTATTAGGAGGTGTTAAAACTTTTGGTATCCTGAATTCACAGCACTGCACTGTACATGAAATTATTAATTTTAATTAAAATGATAAAACATTCTAAAGCAATAGAAACATCCAATTTTTGTAATTAAAGTAATGCAGGAAAAAATTGCTTAAATGGTTCCAGAACTAAATTTCACAATGGTTATGCCATTTTAAAGTTACACAGTTTAGAAACTAGGTTGCACTTTTAAGAGACTCTTTAATAATTCAAGACCTTTCAAGGTCAGAGAGAAAGCAGTGATACAGTAATTTCTCTTCTTGAAATTTGAGAGCTCTGTTTATTCCTCTCATATACATGCATACATATTCCAAGAGTTACCATGGGATCTCAACAGTCAGGGTCAACGTGTCAAGTCAGTGGTACAGCCTACTACTGTATACCTGCAGCTTGACTTCAAAGCATCACTTTTTTAATATTCAGTTTGGTGCACCCTTGATAAAAGGGCCAGGTGAGTTTTTCCCCTCCAAATTCAAGGCAATGCATTATCCAGCAGCAGTTGGAATGACCAATAATATTCCCCCTGGCTCCTCTGCATTAGTTATTCAATATTTATTTTCAGGATTTCTTTTTCATGGTAAAAATATATAATTTACCTCTAAAGTTTCTGGAACAGGAACCCTTTTTCAATATGTTTAAATGTTGTTTAGTGTAGAAGGGACCCAATCTCTGAAGCTTTTAAATACTACTCCAAGGAAAACAGTGATAGTACCTACCGCCTGTAGAAAAACATAAATAACTCCCAATTAACTGTCACTGAAGCACAGCCTCAGTTTGAGATTTGGTGGATTGAGTACTTCCATGGGAGTGTTCAACTCCCAAGCAATCAATCAGATCACTGCAAAAGCCATTCAGAGCAAGTAAGAAAACTTTGAAGAATTATAGAGCAAAAAACTGCACAAGTATGAGCATGAAAAAGGCCTCTGGTACTACATGGAGAGCTACAGAACAAAGTCAAGCTCCTTAAAATAATGAACAAAAATAAAATACACAGGTAGGCTACACAAAATAACATTTTGACACTTTCATACAAGCATTGGGCAAAGAAATGGGTGAAGGAGACCCTTCCTTATCTTGCTCCATATTGCAACATCTGCTTTGACAAAGGAGTGTTGAGGAAAAGTTTTTTTGCTTCTGTGCTAAAATACCTTGGCTGGCCCATTAGAAAAAGATCATTATGAAAGCAGCTTCTTAAACATCCAAACTGACATTCATGCAATTAAAAGTCAATTCTCCAACTGTGTGTGGACACAGACTAGAAAAAGTGCTGGCATGCCCAAAAGCAAATTCATATTGAGATTCAGGCATATATTGACAGCAAATTACTGACACTACACCTTGCTCAATGAGGGAGATCACTCCTGCTTTCAAGCAGTTCCCTGCTAGCTGGATTCTCTGTTCTGCCTCCAAAGAGCCAAAACACAAGTTCCCTCCCTCTACCTGACGTTAGGAAAAACCCATTGCCTTTTAGGAGACAACAACTAGAAAGCAACAGGACCAGGCACATAAAATCAGTGCACATGTAAGAGGCACAACCCCAGCAGCTCCCTCTTTCCTGTCTTTTATCACAGAATTAAGAATAGTGCTAGCAAGCTCTCTGTTAAGTTTATTTGGTGTATTTTTACACTTTTAAAATGTAATTTTGGTAGGTTTGTTTTTGCATGGATCTGTCAGTATGTTATGTATAAAATGACAATTCAAGTCTCAAGCTATCAGCCTCTTTCTGCCAAAAGTGACAAATAGCGGATGCTTAAAAAAGTCTCGTGGCATTCCAGAGAGCTAAAGAATAATGAGTCATAATCTCAAAAAAACTTAAAATTATTTTTTCTTTCCCCCTTTCTCTTTTCTCCTCTCCCACCTTCCCCCAGCTGCTCGCAAGAGGGGGTTAGGTCATGGGGCTCAAGAAAAGAGAATTTTCATTTTGGAGTTTTAGCATAGGGTTTTCAAGTACCAGCAAAACCTCATTTTCACTTGCACATTACATGGGGCTTTGTCATTAATTTGCACAAGGTGTCAAAAGAGTAGAAGATAAGCTGTAACACCCTCCCCCAAGCTATACTCTGCTGTTAGATTGAAAAGGCCAGGGTAACAAAGGTGCTAATAAAATGTTAGCAGGGTTTCCCTTCTCTGGAAAAAACTTGCCAATGCTTAAGGAAAAGAATTAAGTTTGTATAAGAATTATTTGAATTTATGTGCTGAGCTTTATTCCTTATTTTTATTTGCTTTTTTGCCACATTCATTTTTTTAAATATCTTTTCCAATTTAGGAATCCTGTCCAATGCTAGAAGCAATATGCAGGAAGAAACCATAAGAAATCTTACTATAACCTCATAAAATAAGTATGATGTTGCACATTCATGTAGTCTCTAGAAGAGCAGCAAGAGAATGAAACATCAGGCAGTTGTTGATCACATCTCCAAGGCACTGCTTTCTCAAGTACTGAGACGATGCAGATTCATATTGAAACCAGAACAAACAAGCAAAACAAAGCCAGCAGAGAAATCTCCCCTATGTTAGTAAAAATAAATAAATCCTCCTAGTCATTCTATCCTGGTTCCTATTTTTACTGTGCTCATCACCTATGCACTCAAATTGAACAGAAAGTAAGGCAGCATCCTTCACGAGATTTCACCATCGAGCATTTTCAAACCCCAGACTTCCCCATGCCTCCTCAAACTTCCCACGCTTCACAACAGCTGGGACAAACCCCCTGAGTGTTCCAGCTCCATCCCCTCTCTGGCGCACAGTGAGCCCAGCTCAGCCTCTCCTGGTCAGCCTACCTGGAGATGGGCAGGAGGGCCCATCAGAAAGTCTCAAATAGAGAATTCCCTCTAGACTAAATCCACTTAAGTAATGAATGTCTTCTCAGTTATGACCCAAAGGTTTTAATCCAGTCTTGTGTTTCCATGGATTTGACCTTGCCAGAATAAACAAACAAACAAACAAACAAACAATCTTGATTCTGAGATGTGACATCTTTGTCTTTTGAAGTCTGTATGCAATTACATCCAGCACTTAGAGCCCAGTTCAGGTAACAAAGAATCCTTACTTTGGACTCAATATCAACATCAACTTTTTATTCAAATGTTGTCCTAAGAAAGAGTACATGAGATCAAATGGTTAAGTGATTCTTTTGTCAATCTTACAAGACCATGCGACAAAGGATGATAACAGACTAGCATAGAAGTGTCCCAAATACATAGGACATTGTCTCATTACAGAAAAATTAAGTCAGTAGATTATTATTCTACCTCCCTAATGTTTCAGCCCTGGCTGAGGAAGCAGTTTTGGGAGGAGCTGTTCACAAGCCTCATTTCAGCAATGAAAACTCTGACAGACATGAGAAGGTGAATGTCACACAGCCAGCCAGGCTGCTAAAGGCCCCTTCTCTTGATGCTTTGAATAAATACATGCACATTACTATTTCTGTTACACAGGAAGGGTATAAAATTGTGAAGCAGGGGGAACCTGCACTGCTAGGACACATTAGCAGGCTGTGTGCCTGGCAGGCAGCTCGCTGCAGACACGGGCAGGAGATCAGGGCCCCAGCAGCTGGGAGGGCTGAGAGCATCTCAAAGCAGACATAATCTACTGGGATGTGTCGCTTCCAGCAGCTCCTCTGCTTCAGCACAGAGCCAACTGTTGGGCCAGCTCAGGCACAGGTTTCCAAAGAACCTGCTGACCTGCTAAGGAAACAACAGAAGAAAGGCTGAAACTACCACAGGAAGGAAAGGAATGATTTCTATTTTTGTTTAAATCACCCATTTCACCAGTGGCAAAAGTGCCCCGGGCTGCATGGAACATATTCAAGTGCCAGCCTCTGCAAGCATCAAGCACAGTGAGAGAGGAAATAACAGCAAGGGAAGTGCCAGGGCTGGGTGTGCTGGGAGGGCTGTGTGGCCACTGGGAAGCAGGTTCCTGGCCCCTCACCCACGTAACAGGGACCAACATGTCCATGAGGACATCTCAGCCAGAGCCACATGACAGCAGTGTGCAACCAACATACATTTCTATAGGGAAAACAAAACCTCTCACACAGAAAACAGGGGTTTTTTTCACACAACTGTTGCTTGCAAACATGTTGGTAATCCATCACAATGGCCCAGCCCCAGATGGACCAAGGCTGTACCACAGCATCATTCCCCATCCCATTGTGCTTCTCTAACACTGCCTGAGCTTTCCTTGATGTTGCTCAGTCTCCTGATATTCATGAAAGAATCTGTGTATTGACAAAAGCTATCTGAGGAGAGCCAGGGTCCTTATTGCACATATTTGAATTTACAGGTGAGGACAACAACCCCTTGGCATTTCACAACTAACCAAGCATCTAAAGAGTGGACAGCACAGCTCTTCTGTCACTCAGCCAACCATACTGACAGTCTTGCTTTAAAGCTACTTCACTGTAAGAGGTTTGGCAGCACATGAAATTGGCATGGCTGTACGTGGTTCCCTCCAGGCTTTGGTCAGATCACACAGTGCCTGGATTCAGAGAAAAACAGGTGTTGCGCAATAAAACCTCTGAGGCAGCAAATAATTCATTTGTGATTGATGCCTCTCCAGGCATCATGATCAAAAAAGTGCCTATGCCAATGCAAGTGAAAAGTAGCAGCAGCAGCAAGGGGACATTTTCTGCTACTCAGAGCAGCATCTGCACTGCTCCAGGGGAGCCCAACTGGTCCCACTGCTCTCAAATGGAGCCTGCCAGGTCCCTCTTCGCTGTGGAAGGGGCTGCTGCTGCACTGGAAGGTTTTGCCACATCCTCTGTAAAATTGTGTTTCATGTAAGATCTTCAAACTTCTCACTGAAAGGCAGATATTTTACAGAAATCACCTTTCCTAAAATAACAGCAGAAATTCTCCTTCACCTCCTACTGAGGACTCTGAAGGGAAACATGAACCCAAATCTTCCATCTCTCCAGCAAAGCTCCTCTGCAGATTTTGTCAGTCATCTTCAAGGACAGTGGGAAAACCTAGTCTGAAGTGGCTGCTGCAAACGTGAAATAGAGATCCGTGTAAACTGATAAGTGTTTTCTATTTTAAATGTATTAATTCCTTCAATCACAGGGCACTGGTCCCAGACTACACCTTAGCCATCACAAGCACAGTAGGTCAGCAAAGACCCAGCAGCAGCCCTGTCTCCACAATCACAGTTCACCAGGACACGGGGTCCAGGTCTTCAGGTGGGAATTCCCAGTCTGCCAGGATGAGCCACAGCTGCCCAGAGCCCACAGGGGTTCCCATTGTGATCTCCAAGTCAGCATTTGAGTCCCTCGTACATCAACCTCAGAAAGTAAAAAGGTAATTAAAAAGTGAGACAACAGAGTGCCTGGGAAGAAAAGTGCTGAGGAGATTCAAGAGGAAAAACAAATTACATCAAGGGAAGGGGAGGGGAGGGGAAAAGAGAAAAAAAGGCAATTGATGGAAATTTCATTAGTAGAGGTCAAAAATGTTTTCTTTACCATTTCAAAAAATATCAAATTCTGTTGTACTTAAATTTATGATGAATTAAATATTAGCAGTCAGCAACAGATGAATCTCTTTGGAATGGAAGCATAACCTGAACATTCTTATAGCAATGAAGTACTGCAATAGGTTAACATTTTCTGTGAATTGTATTTGTGAATTGTTTCTATGAATTTGTATTTAAATGAATACACTGTATACCCATACATTCAGTAGAGAAAGTAAAACCCTACTCTTATGAAAACTGAAGTTTCTAAATGGAAATTGTTTTTACTACTTAGATAGAAACAAGAAAGGAGAGACAATGAAAAATTCAGAGGAGTCAGTCAAATTAACCTTTTTTGACCAATGACTCATTTGTAGGGATAGACACATTTTTAAGTTGTGAAGTTTCTCATGTATGCTAGCCACTAAGGTTGGAATCAATAAAAAGTGAAAATAAAGTGGATATGTGTAGACTGATTTTTAAAGCAAAACTATGCATTATTCATACAGAAATCTGCCTATAACGACTGGAAAGCAGATTGAAAAGTCTAAAGGTTTAGACCTGGTAGAAAATTTGAGACAAATCACATTATTAAAATGAGCTTTGATTAGAATACAAAATACAAAAATCTAGTCTTTCTCACTTACAGACGAATTCCTCATAAGTGTACTTCTAGATTGCAGCATATGTACAATTAAGAAGACCTTCTTAAAAGCAACACACATCAAATTCCAGAAAAGGAAGAAGCTGGACTTCGTGGGAGACAGGACAAATTAACTACACAAGTAATTAAGATGTTAAACATTTACAGCTTTTTTTTTTTTTTTTGTACTAGGTACCTTTTTAAACATTCAGAACAGCTGCTTTTAATAGCCAGACTCCTACTTACCAAACCGTGTGGGATGCTGCAAGTGGTGAGAAGGCTGCTCTCAGCAGAGCACTGTCTACACCTGGGATGAGATTTCCAGCAGACACTGAAACATTGGTTCTCTCTCTAACCCAGTGGTAAAGAAAAGTCCATGAATTCAGTGGAACAAATATCTGCCACTTGGTCTTTGTTACTAAGCAGGGCAGTGTGACAGGGCAGGTCTGGGGAGTGAAGCAGAGGGTGCTGAGGACCAAACCCCCACATTTGATGCCTTCTGGCTGTTATCAGTCAGACCAGCACTAATCTGGCCCCAGACACTGAACATCTGTGAGCAGCGTGAACCAGGCAAACAACAGGAGCCCATCTTCTTCACATCTGTCTTCACTGGAAAGGAGCTCAGCCTTCCTCCCTCTCATAAAAACACAGTGGTTTGTTCAAAGAAGCTGTAAAACCCAGCAAAAACAAGTCTCAAAAAAGCTTGGGGTGCCACCGATAAAGCCTTCCCTAAAGGACTCACTGAGCCCATCCTACAGAGCACACCAAGACTGGAAAGTGGGGACATGCAAGGTTCGTGTAAAAATACATTCCTGAATCAAACTAAAAATCATGGCAGAAAGAATCTGTTTCCATTAAACACTAGTGTTTAAAGATAACTTCACTATAACAACCAGGCCACGTCCAGTGTTTGCCCACAGATTTAAATATAAAGCATTTTTTATTCTTTCATCTTGGACTGCACTTTGCCAGAAGACCAGCTGATGCAGCTCCACGCAACAAAGTCAACTCGCTTCACTTCAACATAATTTGGTTGTCAAGTAATACTCTCACATTTTCTCAAATCTCTATTTAAGGAGCAAAACAAAAAAAGCAACCCAGATTAGAAAAAGAAGTCTTCAAAACCTGCAGATAATACAAGATTTTATAGGGAAGAGGAAAATAGCAAGAGGAAGCTGGAATATAAAAAAAATGTCAAGAAGAGAGCTTGTACAATTTCAACAACATCCAGCTGCAATTCAACCCTTGCTTCAGCTGTAATCTCTAAATCAATCCAGATCTGCCTATAAATGTTTGATTATCTATATGGGCCTATAGTTACATACAAGAAGTACAGAAAAAAAGCAGTTTCTATCTCTTTACCATTACTATGATTAATTTTAAAACTTATTTACCTTGAAAGTACTCAAGGGATTGCAGTATTAATTATTTTAAAGGACATTCAATGCAATTGGTGGCCCAGCATTGATGAGTATATTAAAAAAAAAAAAAAAAAGGAGAATTAATTGGGGACCTTGGGACCTTATTAAAATTTGCTCTTGACTGTTAAGTTCTATGACCTTCCACGGCTGAACTTCTCTTGATGAGGCAACTGCATCTATACTTGAAGAATACCATCTGATGGAGAAAAATAACCAGACCTTAAAGAAGTATACAAACACTGTATACAACGCAATACAAATCAGTAGTTTTCCAAGGAAAAATATTAGAAAGACTAAAAGCTTTTGCACTGAACAGTGAAACAGGATCTGGTTCTTGTATGTCTTAGATGCAAACCTCCTCCCAAAGCATCACACTTAGCTGCAAACCTCAGGAAGCAAAAAGGGCATTCAGAAGGCTGTATTCCTGACAAAAGCACCAAATTGTGCAGGATAATGAAAACCTGCACCCTTGCAGATAACTAGACAGTATATTACTCATCTCTCAGATGTGCAGAAAAGGAAGAAAAACTAACTAGCTCAATCAGCCTTGTCCCGGGATCAAACTGCCTTGTCTCAACAGTAAAAGAGCTGCTTTCAGGCTGGAGATGAGCTACACACACCCTTAACATGGCACCAAAGCTCAGCTTCTCCTCCTACAATGAGCAGAGGTGGACACAGACACACTGTACATGGAGATTCTGTCATAGAAACACACTGGACAGGAGATTCTTCTCACACAGAAATGCAGGGTCTATAGAGGCCCAGGGCTGCCCACACAGGTGACGTCTTCCCACTGCCCACCTCAAATCCGAGCAAGCCTCTTAAAAGCCTGCACCAATCCTACACTTTCAACCAGCAAAACTCGATTGGCAAAAGAAATAAGTAAATCTTCATCAGCATTGTGGAAAACAGCTTTGACTGCAAACACCACCAGTCAACTTCAACAGCTCAATGGACAGAGAGCCTCAGGTGCCTTCTTAGCTTTTTGACATTTAAATCCCTGTTCATGCTTCATTCAATGACTAGTTTTATTGGGGTTTTTTTCCCTCCCCACTGGCCCCACAGAATGAGCTTCAAAAGTTTCAGAGCACAGAAAAACATCTACCAAAACCACCCCTTACTAACCACTTCTTACATGCTCTGTTATTTCCAAACCTCTGTCTTTGACTACACCAAATCATTTTGATCCTTTGTGGAAATCTGCATTGTGCACACACTCCAAGTGAATTAAGCAGAGGATCAAAGAATTGAGATGCACAGCCCATGCCAGGAGAAGGGAAGGCTTTATCTCTGGCACCACAACCTTTTTGATACTCGTTTTTGCTGGGTTTTACGGCTTCTTTAGACAAACCTCTGTGTTTTTATGAGAGGTAGAAAACACTTCCCTTTCTCAGCTAAATTAATCTCCCCAGTCTTTTCAGTTTTATTTTAAAATTTGGCCATTTTGCATGCTTTGACTACTAGAAATCTGCTTTATAGCAGTTAAAATAGTGGCACTTTTACAGTAAAAATCTCAAATTAAATCAAAAGTCTAGAGTCCTGTTGCTTGCTGGAGAACTCCTCAGGCCCATGTCACAGGCCAGGGCTTCCACCTTTTGCAACACTTGCACAGCTTTGTTTGTTGTGGGGGCTGAGTATCACCCTCTTCTGCTCCAGGACCCCTCTATTCCCCTGAAAAAATTCTTCACACATTCCCCAGAATTTCTTCCTCGTTATGCTATTCTTAGTATTCATTTCTCTCCTTTCAACGCAATGAAATGCTCTGAAAGGTCAGCTATGTCAAGTCTGACCCCCATGTCTGAGCAGCCACCTGTTTGTCCATCCTTTTTTTCATCTTCACTGCAACTGCAGGACGTGGCACCAGACTCTTGTGGCCTTCCACATCTCGATGCCTGGGCTGACAGAAGCACAGGAAATTTCAGTTTCCTCAGGGCACTCATCTGTTCCTGTCATTCCCTAGTAACAGCTGAGTAGACTTTTCGTAGGCTTCATTTGAAACCCTCATACACTCCCCAGCAATTTGTCCCTTTTGCTTCCCATGCAGATGACTCCCAGAACACTTCCCTTAAGTGAACAATCACATCTTTGCTGTCTCTTCCTTTAAACTTTACTTCCAAATATGGACAATGTTTGCTGCCATTTCACACAGTGACGAGAAAATCTCCTTTAATATTTCCAGAGACAATATAGTTTCAGAAGTCTCCACGCTTTTCCTATCTATCACTAGAAACAGAAGCAAAAGGAGTAACTCCCTGACAGTGGGTCTGGGATCCCAGAGGGAGAAGGATCTTCTTTCCTTTCACTGTATTTGTAAGAGGAATCAACCACTTGTAAAGTACCTGAAAAATCTACATTTCATAAGAAAAATATTTATGTTCTGGATTAATGCTGGAAGGTAATGGGAGAATTTGAATAATACCCTTAGCTCCTGAGAAAAGGATTCTTTCTAACAAAAGATTCCACTGAATTATTTTTCCTGTGCAATCCTCAAATCTGTTTCAAGTTCTCTCCCACTCCAACAGTTGTGGGGTTTTTTTTCCTTTAAAGGAGACCCACACAGAAAGCAAATATATATAATTCTTGAGGAGTCACAATGGACAAACCAAGTTTTTAATACTGACACATAAGGCAGGGCTGGGTGGATGGAGAACCCACAACTCTAGGCCACATTTTTAAGACATATTTCTAATCCAGACAACAGCTGGGAGCCACTGCCCACCAGAGACTCAGCTGATGCCTCACAAAGATGCCTTTCTTGAGTACTCCAAATAAATCCTTCCCTTGCAGCTGCTTCCAAGAAGCCTTTCCTTTCTCCTGCTGCTTGAATTCTGCCAGGGAGAAAAGGCTATATAGCAAGGCAGGAGTTGCCCTCCCTCCAATTTTTTTCCTGATTTTTTAAACAGAAAAACAATGTTATTGAGATACCTGGGGGTAAAACAGGTTGGTTGAAAAAGAAAAAACTTCCATTTTGACCAAAAATTAAAGTTTAAGTTTTACCTTGATTCCAAATGAGAGACACACCAAAACCCCAATCATCTTCTTAGAGCACTAACACAGTCCACCAGAGCTGAATAGCTTTAATAAACACACATATGGTTAGAACAAGATCATCTTCCAGCAGGCTCCTTCCCCTGAGACCAGCTAGAGTTATATTTCAAACCATGAAGGAAGCAAGCAGAGACCATCCTCCAAAACCCCTGCTAAGGGAAAGGAGGGCAAATGGAGATAAATCAGGATGAAGGAAAAAAAAAGGAATAAGAAACTGAGTTGCCCTTTGGGAAATATGTAATTATATCTCTGAGTTCCTCTTCTAAGCATAGGCCTGAGGCAGACAGTTCAGGTCTATGCATTTGTAGCTTCCACACAAGTTGGGCAGATAATCCTAAACTTTTCAGATTTACCATTATTATCAGTAGACCTCCTCTCAGGTTCTCCAGACAGCCAAAGGCTTCAGCAGCATTTATAGGAGAGCTCAGGGAATGATCCCTCAGACCACACAATAGCAACAGAGGAAGGATGGGATGGGATTACAACAGGTGTTGTGCCAACTCAACCTGGATGATTACCAGGAACAGTAAGAGAACCTGCTCAGAGAGAGAACAAAACTTCCTGGGCTTACAGGTGCAGGAATTGCCAAAATTGCTTCAGAGAAGCTACACCTGGCGTGAGGAAACAACCAAAGAAGGGACAGCAACACAGCTAAAACATCCACACTGCAGCCAGCAAAGGCAGCAATCCTTCAGAGCCCAGGTCTTTTCCAGGCATGAGGCTTCACCTCAGGGTGTGCTCAGCCCTCAGCTTTCACAGGAAAGGGAGCAGACCTGGAACTAACTGCAATCATGTACCACTGAACTTGTCTAGCTGGCAAGCCCCGCACAAATTTGCAACCCAGTTTCACAGCTTGTGCATGTCACCCACAGGCTATTTACCCATCCCAAGCCAGTAGGAGCTCTGTCTTGGATGAGATGCTCAGGATACAGCCCAGCTCCTCAGACTGGCTCCACCACCTCCCATCACAACAGCATAAGACTAAATACAGCAATCTGTCCCAGGAAAAGAGTCCTCCAGAAGAGAACACAACTACCAAAATGGCATGGCAGGACCAACAGGGCAAACCTGAATCTGTGTTGAGTGGCAACAGCAGAGTCCCAGGACTGCTGAGGCTGAAGGGATTTGTACAGCTGTGCCCCAGGCAGCTCCATTCACCAACATGCAGCACAGCCCTTGGACTGCTGAGAATATCACAGCAGTAAGTAAAATGAGAGCAAGCAAAGGAGTTCGTCTTGATTTAACTTCACATCCTCGTTTTAACTTGAGAAAATTCAATTAGTTTCTACCCAGAAGCAGTTTAGCTGCCATTGTTGGCAATCAATGGTCCCTAAATGCTGAGAAACTGGCAACTGTTCAATGTGCTGGCAGAGAGGCTTTCCTAATTAAAGATGTCACTTTTCCAGCTAATTTAAGTCTGCCATCTCTTTAAAGTACCAATTGCCACAACAAAATATGAATAGGAAATTGACTTTCTGTGCATCTGTTTTTTGCAAAATACTTCCTTGGAGTCATATGTTTCAGCTTAAATGGTTTAGGTCACTTGCTGGGAGGCAATAGCAGACCTTTGTTCCACCTCCTGAATATCTCTTAAATAAAGAAAAATAAGCAGGGGTTCTGTCATCCACGGTAATGAAAAAGGTATTTGTTGGCTTTTGCAGCATCAGTGAGTTGTGCTGCATTCCATCTGATGCTGATTTTGTTGATATAAAGGAAATCCACACTGGGTAAGTCTGCTTATCTAAACAGCTTCCATCACACTACATACTTATCCACACAGCTTCCCTGGGGATAGGGAAGTGCTGTTATTCCTGCTGGAAGGAAATGTAGAGGCATACAGCTGAGATACAAAAATTTTTAGATTTCTAACTTCCACTAAAGTCAAATTTCTGACTGACGCTATTTAGCTCTTTTCCATAATAGCTAAATAACATCCCATTTTTTTCTGAATCCAGCTATCCCAACACTTTAGCCAAACTGTGTGGTTTTAAGACTATTTGCACTCTAGCAACAAAAGGAAAGCAATGCCTGTGCACCTGGGAATGGAATTCCTAGGTTCAGTAATAGAGCAGCATCCTAACTTCAACACAGTATCTCATGCATCTCCAGCTGTGCTCACTCCAGTTCTGCCTGCTGAAGCCCCAAACACAGCACTGTTCTGGGTCAGCCAAGGCAGGGAGCACAAATCCCAGCAGAGCTCTCTTCATCAAAAGGAGTTCTGACTTATCACTCCTCCTAATTTCTTCTTTTCTAATGGTCTATTTGTGAATCTTTTTAATGGTCTGTTGTGAAACAAACAGAGCAATAAAGCCCATCTCTAAACTAGTTTTCTTTACTCCACAAGCCTCTGACAAACAAAGCAGTTAGAAGCAGAACTAGAAATATTCTCCTTTGCTCCCAAACAAACAGCTGAAAGGCCACTGAATTTCGTTTTTGTGGAATTCTACATAAGAGCCATCCCCTCTTGAGTGCCACAAGAAATAAACCCCTGATCTTTGACTGGGAGTTAAGGCCTTATTATTGTACACAAGAGTTGAGTTCAACATGGATGAGATGCATTCAGCCACCAGGGTTAGTTACTCACATGAGCATTACTGATATGAAGATGTGTTTCGTAAGCTTGGAAATACTGGCTGGCTAGGTAGACTTGAAGCAAGTCACACGTTATTTATAATTTATTAAAATTTATTTTAAACAATTCCTCTCCCACACCATCATTTGATCAGCTCTGTTTACAGTCTACAACTGTGGAGCAGAGGCGTGCAGCATTAATTACACCACTGGGCTCTCCCACCCCCAGGTATGACAGAACAGACCCACACTTCCTTCCTGAAATGGAAACCTCCTAACATAGGTAGGAAAGGGGGAACATTATATACTTGTTTTTCCCCTGCCAAGGCAAGTTCACCTATTCCCACTGCAGTATGCCCCTTTGTCTGTTCCTGGAGCCCAAGAAGGGCTCCTGGCAGCAACAAAGTCTCTGGGAGCTGAAATAGGGGACTCCATACTTCACTAGGGGAAGAGCATGGATATACTCTTTTCTCACATCTAGCTCTCTAGAACAGCAATTCCTGGGAC
Organism: Pycnonotus jocosus; assembly: GCA_013400435.1. Lineage (NCBI taxonomy): Eukaryota > Metazoa > Chordata > Aves > Passeriformes > Pycnonotidae > Pycnonotus > Pycnonotus jocosus. The sequence continues at coordinate 19,176 of VWYP01024774.1, forward strand.
TCTACCTCCCTCCTCTTCAAGATGTGTTGGTTGAATTCCCTAATCCAGGAGAGAATCACAGAATGGTTTAGGTTAGAAGGGACCTTTAAAGATCACCTACTTCCACCCCCCCTGCTGTGGGCAGGGACACCTTCCACTAAACCAGCTTATTCAAAACCCAATCCAACCTGGCCTTAAACATTTCCAGGGTGCAAGTGCAAACCCCAAATTATTTGCAAACAATTCCTCTAGACTGTGAGGATGGTAAGATTTTCCAAGCCCTGTTCAGCAATGCCAGCATTGTGCCCTGCTCCAGTCCTAGGGCTGGCTGTGAACTCTGTACCCCCACAGCCAAGGTCAATGAGGCTTTCTTTTTCTTAAATTAAGTCACAGAGCACTGGAATGAATGCTATGCAGAACTAATTTGTCAACCCAGCCACAGTGTCTTCATGTCTGCATATTTGCTGGCAAATGCCCTCTCCCCCTCCCTGGCCCATGTCCTCCCCTCCTGAATGGGCACATCAGGGCTGAAGTCAATACATGGACTGTCTGCCCCTGCTCTGCCCCCTCCAAAGCAACAGTGCAGGCTGCACTTTCAACTCTCCCTCCAGAAACTCTTAATTATTCTCATGAGTCACTGTGTAATAGCAAAGTGATGCCAGGAGAGGAACAGAGGCATCACCACTCTGGGGCACCTCCAGCCCCAATTTCTGCAGCTGCTGATCAGACCAGCATCCATTGGGTACTTTTCCAGAGGCTCAATGTGGGACACACAGCAGCTCTAATGGCAGCTCCTGATCCTTCAGGAGGCTGCAGGAAGGATAAATCAGAGGGTGGGCTGTGGCTCCTGCAGCCTCTGCCTTCCCCAGCACACTGTACACTGACAGTACACTGACAGTAACCACTGCCCACTCACCCATCAGGACAGGATATTCCCATCTGCAGGCATCAAAACTCACAAACAAAACCATCCCATGAACAGCCTATGACAGGACAACATCTAAAGGCAAAGCCTTTCTCTAGCTCTCCAAGAAGGTTGCTGTGCAGAGCAGGAGACTGCTCAGCAGGCTGTGGCAGGGCAGAGCACTTATATCCTCAGGTGTGAGGCAGAAGTGATGGAAATCAGGAATACAGCTATAAAACACAAAAACCAGGAATCTCAGCTCATTATCAGACCTCCTAATTACTCAGTCTAGCAACACAAATGCAATATGGAAACATTCATCAAGAAAATAAAAAAATCTTCACAACTTATATACATACACACATATGTGCACGTACAGTTTACTCTACAAAAATAAAATATTTAACTGTATATTTTCCATCAGCACATTTCATCTTAACTCAGGGATATATCATACATATTCCAAGTTATTTTATGTACACAGCAGCTGTGTACCAACACCTCCACAAGGAAACCTGCAGGGTACTGCTGCCTTCATCTACCCAAGTGTTAATGGAAAAATAACCTGCACAAATACATCTGTCAACACACAGGGAAGAAAATGTAATCCTTGAAGCAATAATCACATCGAATTTGGCTTTCCATGAACATGTACAACTCCTTTCCAGTAGGAAAGACTCTCTGTAGGTCGGCACTTGAGACAGTGGCAACCCCAAACCCTGCACCCAGGCTTGTTCCCCACTGCACTGGCAGAGCAACACACTCACTGCCTCTCCTTCCCCTCCCATTTCTTTCCATGCACCACCACAGGTCTTGCCAGAGCAAATTTGCCTCCTAATTCCCATTGGGAGAACACTGAGCTGTGTCTTTTTAATGCTGTCCTATGACAGTCCAAAGCCTTGTGCATGACACAACAGTATTTGGAGATGGAGGGAGTCTGTCCAGTTTCTGAAAAGATTCATCTCCAAGCCACGATACTAAGCACAGATTCTATGAATTATGACAGCAATAAAAGAACAGTGTCCACAATTCTACGCACAACCCCAAAGGATCTGATGGGCCATTGCTCAGGGCAGAGCTGCTCCCTGTTCTCTGGATAAATGGAAAAACCAGACCTTCCCTCCTGTAAGACAACACCCCTTGGCTTTGCTGCCATCACAGTCATGCCTAGAGAGCACACACACAGACAGACCCCAGGAAGGAGTGGGAGGGATCCAATTATTTCTGTTTAAATTACTCCCAGTTTAAAAATGTGGTTTGAAAGAAAAGAAAAAGGAAAAAATACCAACACAAAATCCCCAGCGTGGCTGCCGAGGGTGGCTTGTTCTCCAACCATCTGTGCTCCTGGCAGGAGCCATTCTGCTCCTACACATCCTTCAGTGCCTTCTGCTCCCTGAAGTGTTACACAACTGTACAGTGAAGGAAAATCAACAGAATTAACAAGTGGCCAAGTACAGCATTACAATTGAGGCTGAGTACGTCGGACTCCTGTCACCTCTGCATGGTACAAACTCAAGGAAAAGAGCGGATCTCAGCTCTAGCCTGTGGCTACTACTCCATTAAAGAATTACTAATTACTTAGGAGAGCAGTGAAGAACAGCATAAAATTAAGTGATACTGTTGCTCCTGGCTGCCTCTCATTTGTACAGCCTATTACTGTCTGTGGTTGCACAGAACCTTGCACTGCACTGACACCACGGACTGGCATTTCAGCCATTCTCAGTTCCTGTGGATCAGCTTCTCTCCATTACTGCTTTTGGGCTTTTCTGCTGTGAAAAGTTCATAGTAAGCCCAAATCCGAATCCATACTTTCCATATGTTCTGCCATTTGGATTTAGGATCTAAAATTACCTTGGTTGGCACAAAAATAGGATCTTATAATTCCCCTTTGCCTTGCAATTAGCTCTCTAAATCTTAATTGTGAGAGACAGATTTTCTAACAGAGTTCATTCATAAGCAGAGTGAGTCAGCTGCAAAATATTTATCACAGTCCAAATTCTCTCAAATTTCCAGCGTTTGGATCACAGAATTCTGTTCTGATCCAGGTCTTGGAGTAATGACAGAAAAATGATAGGTGGCCAGAAAAATCAGAAATTTTTTTCATCTGAAAGCACACTTCTTCAGGAAATCTTGTACCCTGCCAATTCTTGCATTGAAACTGCAATTTACTCCTTTAAACTTCTTTACTGTTCTGCAAATTGAAAGACATGATCTGAAGGATGCTGAACAATTATTCTAACAATATATTATATTTTTTTGCTAATTAGTTAGCTGAAAATTTCATTAGCATGAAGATTATCAGTCTGATCATTTAAGCATTTTCTTTAAAAGCCAAAAATTAAGAGCATCTTCAGCATAAAATATAACAATTATATCTGTTTTATCAAAAAACACATGTGCACAACTGCTAAGTCAAAAAGCCTCAAAATACTGTAGAACAAGAATTATCTGATGTAAAATACTTCCCCCCCACAATATTCACCAATCTCATTAGACATTCCAGTAATTAAAATTGCAAGCCAACAAAGTACTACCAGGAGAAAGTACCTCCTGACAGGTGCTCAACACAGACTAAAATAAGCAGTTCTTACTCACACTAAGTGCTTACATTGTCAACAGCACTCTTTTAATAAATGGTTGCATTTGTTATGCTTTGTTAAATAATTATTTGATAGAAGATCATAATCATCTAATAAAAATGTGTCCGGATTTGAACCGGACCTAATTGTAGGTTTTAAAAGTTGGTGACAACATATGCACTGGAATCCATTAGCAAGTTCTGCATAGAAAAGGTGACAAAAAATCAGAAATTTCATTGGTGAATTGAGACTGTGATCTATAGGAAACGGATGGGATTTAAGTGCTTGAAACCTGTCTTCTCAAAATGAAATTCGAGCAATTATTGTGGTTTTTAATTATTGGGATACCACAGAAAACACTGCAGTCATCGCAACAAAACCCTCTTGCACTTGTGCCAAAGATATATATATATATATTTTTTTTTGTCTCTCCATATGCAGAAGAAACAAGTTAATAGCCTGAAACATTCCAGATTTCAAATAGTACAGTGAATTTCTGGGCAGGCGCAGAAATCAAACCATGCACTTTGAACTGCAGGGCTGAGAAAGAGAAATATTTACTTGCCAGTCACAACCTTAGTGTACCTGGAGGATCAAGGATTTTTAGGATCAACTCCTAATCAAGAGAACCAACTTCTCTTTTGTCAATGTGTGTCAGAGTTTTAACATCTTTTAGACACCATTTCTTTGTATTTATGACTGAATTACAGTTCAATAAGGCAAGCCACTGAACCACCACGGTTTCCTCAGGATAAGGATTCTGCATGTTAACAGCATTTCCCTCCCCAGATGTCCTTCAGGCAACAAAGAAAAATGATGGAGGCTGCAGTGTGCTTATCATGGTGACATGAGTTACCTCTCTGCTTCTCAGTGCAAAGCCAGACAAGAATCACAAGAGTCTTACAGGGGAAAAAGAAGAGGTAAAAAAAGGAGAAATGTCAGTTCCCATGAACTGCACAGAGTTGCTTTGTCAAAGAAATCATCTGAACTCCCAAGTACCAATATCCGTAACAATAGAAAAAAAACTTTGGAAGAAAAGGGAAAACTTGATCCACAAAACAGTATTTGGAGGATTTCAAAAACTTGGTGTGTAACTGAACACTTGCTTTAAATTTATAATCTTTCTTCAACTGCACACCAGAACAGCTTCTAGCTACAGGACACAGCTTCCTAAAATGCTGGTTATCGAAGTAATGCTTCAAGAAATAAATATCTCTAGCTGGTATTGAAAATCATAGAAGCATTATTTACCTCTATTGAATGCTGATCTAGATGCTTAGGAACTAGAATGCAGATTAATTAAGTGCTTTTATCTAAGGAACGTTGATTTGATAATAATTAGCTTAAATATCAGCTAGTATTTTCTTACTTCAAGCACTTCAATTATTATTAACAATAGAATGGGTGTTACTGCAATAGCAATTTCTCATGCTAGTGGAAAGAACTTTTTAATATAAATTCATAATTACACCATTGTATGGACCTGATTCTAATCAGGAAAGCATGCCATGCATCCAAAATTGGTGTTCATGAATCACAACCTGGTTTCCCACTGTGGATACTGTTCCTGTTCCTGCCATGTCTTCCAAAGACACCCACCCAGCAGTGCTTGCCTGCATGCTGGCTTCAGAGCCAGCAGTACAAAGGTGGAGGGGTTGAAGCTTAACCACTTTCATTTGTTCTATTAAGAGCTGGATGTATTTACTCATTTATATGCTTTGCTACACCCAAGTCCATCTTTTCTGGGAGTTACATTAAAGAAGAATGTGGGGCTCCAGGCAGTAAACGTACCAGGCTGCCAACCAGCTCTGGCTGGGTCAGTATCAGCACCCCTAGTGCACACTGTTCCCAGTGACTGACAATGGAGCATGTCAGGACAGGACTACAGCTTAATTCAGAACTGTAATTGCAGACTCTGGACCCATGCTTGGAACCTGTGCTGAGCAAATTCCTCAGGAAGCATTTAGCCAAAGGTAGAGAGTGGTATATCCTTCATCCACTCCACAGCTGATGCAGAAAACACAGATGGTTGTTCCAGACACAGGGGAGCTGGAGGAGGAACATTTGTATTCAGAGTTCACCTCTGGTGATGGCGAGCAAGGGACCAGCAACACTCCCTCTGACTCTGGTGAGGTACCACAAATAGCTCTTCCTAGAAAGAGACCTGACCAGTGGTGCCCTCAGAACTTCTAGACCTCTCTGGGGCTCAGTGCTCTGCAGAAAAGGTTTCTGCAGGTGGGAGGCAGCAGTAGGTTGTGTAGGTGTTGGAGGCTGTAGTTTGAGATGTTTTCTGTTGCCTTCTGCACATGACTCACTGAGCAGCTCTGCACAGCTATTTTCAAATCATGAATCTGCAAGGCAGACCCCCTTTGGCTAACAACCCAGCTAACTGGGGAGAAAAAACAATGCACCTGTCTCATCTTGAGTGCTGAAGCAGCAAATGCTTTCTGAGCTTTATCTGCAGAAATGGGGCAGTCATGGCCGTTCTTCTTGTTTTAGAACAAAATTTCCATCTAAAAATAGCGTGGCAAATCACCACTGTAGGATCTCTGCCTTCTTAGACACACAGCCATCTCAGAGCACCTGTCTAGAGAGCTGCCCCAGCACATCCCAGAGTCTGCAAATGGCAATTATTCTGCATGTTGAATATATACATTCCATCTGTGTGTGTGTGTGTCTAGGCACATGTGTATTTCCATACTGGTACATCTGCATAATACATCTTTTCTACATGAATTAAGCCAAACAGTGCTTACTGTTAACAGTGCTTACTGTTAACAGAACATGTTATTTAAATATCACTAAGGATTAGAAGATTCAGAAAGACTCCAAACCCCATAAAGTGATGCTAAGCGGGATTACTTCCTGACAGCATGTAGATACATGTGTAAGCTGATTATTTATTTTCATGACCTACATTGGCACATAGTCCACAGTCCTCTCTCTCCTCAAAATGAAATCAAACTGTATACCTTCCAGTGATGGATTCAAACTCACCTTCTTTTCTTTCTCTTTAATGAACAAAAAGCAGAGAAAGATGAGAGCGAGACTTCGGCAGCTGAAACAAGGTGGAACTGCTGAGCTATAGGAATAACCACAGTGTTGAGCCAATGGCACTCAAAAAACTAACAGTAGGGATAAATTGGAAAAAAAAAAAAGGTAGTAAGGAGCATGAATCTCAAGGTAGACACAAGGTCAAAGCAGCTTTTGGAAGAAAGCTAAAAGACAGAAGGATGAGGAAAAAAAAAAAAAAAGAAAAAACCCACCAGGGACTATTCACATTCATAATATTCCTTGACTATTTGGTATGCTCCTGCTTACTTACTGCTAATTCATACTGTGCTGCTTACAACAAGAAGAGAACAGAAACATTGCTAATTACAACAAGGTGCTACACTCACAGAGCAATGCCATTGCTATTCCTTACAGTTCAAGGGCAGCATCCTGTGTTATGCTGCTCAAAAGAGGCTAAACAATCCAGTAACTGTCTGCAAAGTCATACAAGCAAAACAAATGTAATTTTTCATGCACAGAACAGTTACATTTCTTCACACATGTAATCTTCAATTACTGAAGAAACTGTGATGTCAAAAATAAAGCTGCCAAAACAATAAGGGGCTGAAGACAGCTTCTATTTTCAGACTCACAACTCTCTTGTTTTGCATGGAGATTGTAACACAGGAATGCAGAACAAGAGCAGAAAGCAACATTAAGTGGCCCGGGTACTACACCCAGGTTACACAGACAAAGACCTTAAATTAATACCAGTGCTTGTTTTTATTCAGACTATGCTTAGGAGTGATAGAAACCACTACCTCCAGCATTTAAAGGACTATGAGGATTTTTTTGTGTTCAAGATGAGGTGGTAGAGGACTATTTGTAACGCAATGTCCAACCCTGCCAAAAAAGGCTCTAACACTAAAGACAAGGGATAAAAACATGCTGGTCGCAGCATGTTTTCTTCTACCCAGATTAAGAGCTGTTCAATAGAAGTATAATAGAATCTGTAAATCTACTCTGGCTGAAGAACAGTGTACCTGACATTGAAGATACAGAGCTGTCAAAGTGGAGATAACCTGCACAGTGAGCAGCAGGCCTCCAGGTATGGATAATGCATCATCTGACAGCATTATAGTTTTAAAATTAAATAAATTAAACCAATGTAAAATAAAAAGGGGTTATACCACAGCCCACTTTAACTTGCATGTTTTATCTGCTTCTTCTTTAAAAGTATGCTGTAATTGATTTGTTTGAAAATTCTAATGTGCAATGAACACCCTGAGCCAGTGCATGGCCCTGGTCTGGCACACGTTGCCCTGGCAGTGGCACTGGCATGTTCAGGGAGAGGCTCCAGCTGCTGGCACACCAGGGAAGACCACACAATTCCCCTACAGGGAGACTCACAGACACTTCCTGCACCCCTGAGCTGCCTCATGCTGCAGCTCCTGCTGGGAGATGCAACAACTGCCTGAATCCTACATTTTTTCGAGTTTGGTTTTTTGGGTTTTTTTTGCATTGTTTGTTGTTTTGTTAGGTTGGGGGGGGGGGTTGCTTCAGTAAGTCTGCAGAAAACATCCCAGGAGCAGGATTTGAGGCTTTATAACTTTTCTCTCTAGAAAAGCCTCTAAGATTGTTCTCTACATCCTCTCTTCTTTACCACACTTAAACCAGATGCTTTCCACTGAAATGTAGTCCTTCGCACTCTGGAGTCACTGCTCCTGTACCTCATCGTGGCCCCTTCACCCTATTTCCTCTGCCAAAGGAGCTGGTCTTCACCCCAAGCTGAACCCCCCAAAAAAGGAGCACACCTCTACATTTGAGCAGCTGCTGTGACTTCCACATGAAAAATTTCCCTTTCTCTATGACCTTGTGCCACCACCAATATTCACCATATCAACTGCACATCCCAGGATGATCACGGAGAGATCCTGCAACCCTCCACGCAGCAAAGACTCCTGTTACTGTTACACTGCTGAAAGAGGACCCCGTGGTGATTTTAATTTCAGCCATGCAGATGGACTCCAAAATCCTTCAGTCAGTTACTTGCTTATGGTACTGAAGATTTCTAAAACAGAGAAATCAGTGGAACAGAAATGAACACAGTAATTCCAGCCCAAAAAAATTGTAATACAGAAGCAGACCTGGTCCTGAAGCTCATTCCAAGTTCAGGCAAAGGATAATCAGCATAGACAAACTGTGAGTATCAACAGAAGGAACCAGACAGAAAATGCAACACACCAGCACAGAAAGAGGCTAAAATTTCAGAGCATCAGTAGTCACAGACCTGAAAAACCTTCCACATGCAAAAACCTGCAGCCAGGTTTCATCATTAAATAGGATGGACTACGTGTAATTACCACCTCAAGGTTTATAGCTCCTCTAGCAGTCCCATCCTGTTCCGCATTAGCTGCAACAAACTAATGTTACTGATCTGACTTCTGTGGTACCTGGCAGAAGGAAAAGGTAGAGATTTTAGCTGATTAAGGAAGCATTTAACCCAGTAACTTTAGTCTGGAAAGGGACTGGAGTTTTGATCAATTGAATTAACAGCTTCACTTTTGATCTAGCTGAGAGAAATCCACAAACATCAAAAGCAGGTTTTACTTAGCCCCCTTAGTATCTGCAACTTGCCCTAAGATGTCAGCTCTTCTCACGGATATTGGACATGAATCACAAATCCTGTGATTACACCTGCCAAGAATCCTCTGAAGAGGCGTAGGATTTCCTCCCCCCCCACACCTCTTCACTAGAAAAAGCTGCTTCCTGCTGAATACACATATCAGAATTAATCAGCAAGACATTGACCTGTTTGGGTGTCAAGTCATTAGTACACACAGAAAACTTCAGAAACACTGAAGAAAAGAAAGAAAAAAGATGCTTTGCAATAAAGGCAAGAATGGACTGCATCTCCAAAGGTCACGCTCTTGTCAGAACAAGGAAATTTATGGAATATTTGTAAGTGGCAGGATCTTCAGATGCATCTCAAGAATAAGCAGGGTGAGGATGTTTTCAAACAATGTTTGAAGTGCCAGGAGAAAAGGCTGAGGGTCTCACCAGTGAGGGATCAGCCAGGGAGAACAGGGGCTGTTGCAGAGGTAGATGTCACCTCAGTAGCCAGGACAAGACTTGGTACCAGCTGAAAAGCCACAAAAGCCAGTGGTGTCCACGGTGCCAGTGGCCCCATGGCAGCCCCACAGCTGGGGCAGGACAGGTGGACAGAGGGAGCTCACTGGAAACAAAACTTCACTTACCTGATTTAGGGGACAGGCAGGTGTGCTCTGACAAACACATTCACACACACACACACTCCACAGGTCTCAAGATGGGCTTGCACAACAGTAGTCTTTCCCAGGATTTCTACTATTTCAGCTTTATAAAATTACTGCTTAAGGTTAGTTTACAATCTCCCAGTTGGCTGCATTTCAGAGCTATTCCAGCCCACACATCTAGAATTGTTTTTAAGGCACAAGAAAGGTGTGGGGGGAAAAGGTATGAACAATGTCATAACCTTGATGAAAGATAAATAATCCCAATCTTTTTCTATTAGGAAAGAACTGGTATACTAAATCTCACCATTCTGACAAATTTTTAAGGAAGATCACAAGATGCCTTTATCTACTTCTCACCCTTACCCTATTTTATGCAACTGGAGCACTGCTAGACTAACTCCAGCAGTTCCCAAAAACTGGTGACCACTTTTCATCCAAAAACTGGTTTCCCCAAACCACCTTCCCCTCTCCAGCTCTACATTTTAACCCTCTGCCAACTAAACTGAAGGTTGAACCATTTTCTGTAGTTGAGATACAGGAAGAAGCTTCTGCAACAACCACTCTGTAAGGTGAGGAAGCACAATACATAACAACAACACTGATGCTACAAACAGCAGAAGCAATTCATCTCCTGTGCATGACCCATGGTTCATCAAACCTTCAAGACAAGAAGAGATTATTCAAAAGCACCAACATTCGAATGCAGCCATCGAACACCGAGCACCTGCATGCACATGCTGGTCTCTGACAATGTCACTGCTCCCAGGTGACAAAATACACAAGGCAAGAGACTCCTCTTATAAATGGCCCAGCATGGATGTACATGTTTTCTCTTGCAGGTGAAAAACGAGCAGGCTGCATCTTCAACCCCAGACTAGGTTGAAAATGGCCAAGCTGACAAACATGACCTGCAGGGTGACCAGCAGGATGAGACTCTTCCCACACATCTAACCTGCTCAGCCACACAATCCAGGGCACAACGGCAGCCCCAGCCACTCTTCTGACATAATTTACTCCACCTTACTCACCTCTAGCATTTAATAACGTTTCTCTTGCTAAACAGAGGGAATTGGATTATAGTTGTTTCCTTCTTCCTGACTATCTTAACATCTTCCAGGGTAGAGAAGGATTCTGCCAGCCACCCTCTGAGACCCAACACTTGCTGTACCCCAACATGCACCTTGGCTTTGTCAACTAATGGGATCCATCCTCTCCCCTCCTGACTCAAGGCAATCCCAGATTCTGTATGCCTGCTACCACACACCTCCATAGCACAACTTGATGCTCAGTGCCTGCCTTGCTTAAAACCTTGCTTCCAAGACAAACTAAGTGAAAATAGAAGCAGCAAACAGAGATGATGTCCAAACAGGCAGCCTGTACGCAGCATCACTGTTACAGTATTTATAGGCTCACAAGCCGTGATCTTAACTAGCAAGCTAGGGAAACGAGGTAAAATGGTGAGCTTCTAACTTTTACCAAGGCTATTTAAGAGATAATTACCCAATACCAAAATGACACATATATTATTTATACTTTTGACCCAATGATGACCGCTTCAGGTCCACAATACAGACATCCTTCATCCAATTAGAGAAAATCACCCAGAAGAAGGAGGAAGAAGGTGAAGAAGGCAACACCCTGAATCCTCCATCTTGGCCCACAGACACTATTATATACTAAAACCCCAAATCCAGGTTTCCATCCTGTGAGATCACACANGGTTTCCATCCTGTGAGATCACACAACAGCAC
>VWYP01024775.1:0-20173 GCA_013400435.1 Pycnonotus jocosus
CCCTAAACCCCATGGGCTGGGGACACTTCCAGAGATGGAAGGTGGCACAAGGGACACAGGGAATGGCAGAATTCAGCATGGAGTGGGTGGGAAGGGACCCTAAACCCCATGGGCTGGTGATGTGGCACAAGGGACACAGGGAATGGCAGCATGGAGTGAGGGGAAGGGACCCTAAACCCCATGGGCTGGGCTGGGGACATTTNTGGGATGAGGGGCTGGGATCTGCCTGCACCGCCCTGGGATCAGGGGCTGGGATCTGCCTGCACCGCCCTGGGATGAGGGGCTGGGATCTGCCTGCACCGCTCGGCTGTGCCTGCGGGAGGGCAGCTCGGTGGGCTCAGCTGCTTCCCACCGGGAACAACCATCCCAGGGGCTGCAGAGAACGTGGGGCAGAGAGGGGCACAGGGAATGGCAGCATGGAGTGGGTGAGAAGGGACCCTAAACCCCATGGGCTGGGGACACTTCCAGAGATGGAAGGGGGCACACGGGACACAGGGAATGGCAGAATTCAGCATGGAGTGGGTGGGAAGGGACCCTAAACCCCATGGGCTGGGCTGGGGACATTTCCAGGGATGGAAGGTGGCACAAGCCTGGAGCCAGGGCAGGAGGCTCCCCCTGAGCCATCAGCTGCTTTCCACAAGCCCCGCCATTCCTGAAATTTCCTGATGGGTAAATCCATGGATGCACATCAGGAGATCATCAGGAGTGGAAACAGTCTGGAGGGAACTCCCAAGGAATAAAGGACATATTTCTATCAGTGGGCGTTGTGTGGAGATTTTTGCCAGACTTTGAAAGCAGCTGAATGAGAAGGACATAACAACAAAAAAAATCCCACGTCTCCCTTTTCCCCCTTCCTGTCTCGTTCCCAGCATCCAGCAGCAGAAACATATTGACCCGCTCGAGTTAATTCGATTTTAGGTGGTGTGGGGTTTATTATTCAAGCTTCTCCTTCATTTATAGTCCCAGGGTTTTCCAAACTCTCAAAGGATTCCTCATGTTTCCTTCCCAGCAAATCCTGATTCAGGTGTTGGGATGAGATGATCTCTACGGCCCCTTCCAACCCAAACCGTTCTGTGTGGATGGAAAACTCAACTTACACTGGGAGAAAATCCTTCAGAAAAACCTTCCCTGGTAAATATTTCCCAGAGGCTGGATTTGGGAAGGGGGGGAAGCTATTACTGCGTGTGGCTCAGCTCAAACTTCCCCTTCTTTCAAAGGAAGCTATTGCTGTTTTTTATATGCAAACTCTGTCGAGAATATTGAATTTGGTACATGAAATACCAGAGATGAAGGTGTTAGTGGCTGTTAATGAAGAGGATAAATTCTCCCAGCTCCATTTCCCTGTGCATCATGCCCGGTCCCCTTCTCCCAAGCCTTTCCCTTCATTTACAGACTCCAAAGCTGCCAATGGGTTTGTTAATCTCAGTGCAACGCTGTTCCTACAGCAAACATTAGTAAAGATCAGCTAATCCCAGTGCCGGGCTGGGAGCCGGCCCGGCGGGAGCACACGGATCCAAACTGGAGCTCTGCAATCCCACCCGAGAGAAGCTGCCCCGGGGGGATTTGGGACCTTCGCTGGGCTCCCTCAGCTCTGCTCCTCCCCAAAAGGAGGGATCAGCACTCCTGGCAAGGGAAAAGCAGCGCCGGGAGCGGAGCAGAGGCTCCGGGAAGGAGCTGTGGAGGATGGAGCGCTGCGGATTGTGCTGCTCCATCAAATATTCAGGAGCTGGAGTGGTTTATGTGGGGAACATCGCCCGCATTGGCAGCCAGGGCCGCCCGTGGTGCCGCTCTTTGGGATGATGGGAGGCTCCTCAGCTCCCAAACTTCTCCTGTGCTCCTCGGCACAGCACTGGCAGGTGGCTGCAGCAGGGACTGAAAGGGCTCTGCGGCACAGCACTGCAGCCTTCTCCCAAAAACCCAACCCACAGATCCCAGCCATCCTTCCTGACTCCCAAAAACCCAACCCACAGATCCCAGCCATCCTTCCTGACTCCCCAAAACCCCAACCCACAGATCCCAGCCATGGCTCCTGCCTCCCAAAACCCCAACCCACAGATCCCAGCCATGGCTCCTGCCTCCCATATCCAGTGTAAGTTCCCATGGTGGGGGGGGATAGCCAAAATTGCTGTTTGGATGAAGAGTTTTTCCCTAATGTATCCCCTAAAGCCTCCCACGCTGCAGCTCGAGGCTGCTTCCTCCTGCCCTGTCCCTTGTTCCCTGGGGGAAGAGCCCAATCCCAGCTCACTTCAACATGGATATTTCACGGAAAGGTATTTCAAGGAAAAACCTCTCCAAGACCAGGAGCGGGTGATGCTCGTGGCTCCTTCTGAACCGTTGATATTCCATGATTCCCAGAAGAATCAGTCCCTTGCCATGCTGCTTTCCCCCAGCTCTCTGTGGCACGCTGTGGAAGGTGGGAGCTGCTCCCAGCCCTCTGGAATGGCATTTGCAGGATGCAGCCATCTGCACGGTGCTCTGCGGGCAGCCAGGCTGCTGTAAACTCCCTGGAAAAGCGACAGAAGCACTTGGACAGGTGGGATCCCATCCCTGGCCCAGGCACGGAGCGAGTGGAGTCAAGGCCATAAAAGAGAAGGCTGGGATGGATGCGCAGGGGCTGCCTTACGGCCGGCACGTGGCTGCAGGTTGTTTGTCACGGAATATTCGCCTGCTAGAAGTGACATTGGAAACAGAAAAGGGGGGAGAGCGTAAAATCCGTGGGGTTTGGGCCGTTTGTCAGAGCTGGGAATGTGTGAGCAGAGCTGCAACGAGGCAGCATCTTCCAAAGCATCCGCTGGAGCACCTGGAGTTCCTCATGCCAAAGCCATCAGCTGCTAGCAGGGTCTGAGGGAGCACTTTGGGGAAGGGAACGGGGGAGCATCACCAGAAAACTGCGACACAAAGAGTTCTGAGGCGCTGGCCCAGGTGCCCCTGAGAAGCTGTGGCTGCCCCATTCCTGGAAGTGTTCAAAGCCAGGCTCAAAAAGGACGAACAAGAGCAGAAAATCAGGTTGAGGCCTGGAATTTCCTCTAAGCATTCAAGATGAGAGCAGGAAACGATCAGCTCTCCATGAAATGATGCTCATTGTCCATGTGCTGCAGCAGGGCTTGGACACCAACCAGCGTGGAGCTGGGAATGAGGGTGGGCTCGGGGACCTCTCCAAGGCCTTTCACACTATTTTTTGGGAGGAAACTTTGGGAAGGCGATTGCTGAGCATCAGGGGAGGTGGCTGGACGCATCCTTTCCTCTCCCTATTTCCCTTCTGCCTCTGCCCATCCCCAAAAAGCTGCAGAGCAGCCGCCTGAGCCGGGAGCTGCCGGGAAGTTTTCCCTGCTCTGACACGTTCCAATGGTCATTATTCCCTTCCCTGCCCGCTAAAGGCAGGCAGCGCCTCTTGACATCTGCACCCCATAACCCTCCCAGCCAGGCAGGCGGGCAGGCACTCGCCGTGCCCCGTTTGTCCTGGCACGGGGAGGCTCTCCGAAAGCAGCAGCGGCAGCAGCAGCCTGGGAGGCTGACAGAGCTGGCCAGGGGCGGGCAGGGGCCCTTCCCGCAAGCTGCCGGGCTTTGTGGCTGCCCCCCTCCTCCTCCTCTCTGCGGCCTTGGCAGCGGGACGGGTGCGGAGCGAGCAGCTGGCCCGGCCCCGCTCTGCTCTGCTGTCCCTGATTGCGGCATTGATTGTGCACCGCACGCCCCGCGCCGCCTCCCGCGGCTGATTGCGGCCGCTCCAGGGAGGCTTTGGCAGCTGCGGGCCCCCGGTGCCAAGTTGTGCTGGCAGTGGCCTCTGGGTGTCAGCTCCTCTCGCTCGCTGCCATCTCCTGCGGCAGGGAGAGCTGCTCGGTGTCACCGGGCTGCCTGCGGGATGGCCGAGTCACCGGCGGAGCACAGCAGGGAAACTCCTGGGAACTCTTGTTCCAGCCTGTCCCTGGGCCAGGGCTCATCCAAACTGGCAGCACGCGGGAGCTGGGATGGCTCCAGGGACATGGAAGGTGTCCCGTCCCTTAAACCCAAATCCTTCGGGGATTCCATAAATCCATTCGGTTGGGTTTGAAGCCGAAATTCCCACTGGTCACTTGGAAGTGAATCCCCCCCGTGCCTCGGGAGGCTTTTAGGAATTCCCAAGGATTTGGTTTAATCAGTGATCTGCAGTAATTTAATATATTTGCAGTGCTCTCTTCTTTAATACTTAATGAGTGATGATTAGGTTTGTGTATCAGAGCTGAAATCTGCAAGTTAGGTGGCAATTAATGTTTGAAGTGCTCCGTAACTCCAGATATAATGATCCTATTTGCCAAGTAATTATGGAATGTATGTGCCTAATAAACAATAACACTCGGCTCCCCATGGAAAAACACAGGGCCTTCCCCACCACTGCATCCATCCTCCCCTGGGCCGCAGGTTTGGGAGCACCGGGGAAGTTGGGATGGGCTCTGAAACTTCAGGAAGAGCGATTTCATTGGATTTAAGGAAGAGGTGATGCTGGTGAGGGTGGAAAAGGTTCCCAGGAAGGTGTCCTGGGCTGGATGAGCTTTAAGGTCCCTTCCAAGCCAAGGCACTCCGTGATTCTGTGATTCCAGGCACATTATCCCAAGGACTGGGTCTGCACAGAAGGATCAACAAGAAGAGACCTTCTGGCTCCCCCTTCCCTCCCTGTCCTGCCCTGAGCAGAGCGGAGTCTGCTGGCAGCAATGGAATGATGTAACCTCTTTTCCATTACCCCAACTTCCTCTCTGCCTCATTCCAGGCTGGCCTTGGTGCTTAATTAGCAGAAAGAACCATTACACAACAGAGGCAGCCAACCCAAAGAAAACAACCCCAGAAGGGCCATGTGCCACCGAGCCCAGGAAAATCGGGAATCAAATTGCATCCCTGAATTCTTTACAGTGCTCCTCCTTGCCAAATCCAGGCCAATGTTCCACTCGCTGCAGCTCTGCCTGCGCAGCTCGGCCTGCTCTGCAGAGCCAGAGCACAATGGCTCTTTCAGCAAGCACGAGGCTGCACATTTCACGTGAATAAATATTCTGGGGGGATTTTATTATTCCAAACCCAAGGTTAGATGGAGTTTTCATGAGTCAACTGCACCGAAAATGAGGCTGAACAAGGCATTTCCTCCCAGGCCGTGGAGTTTAGGAGCAGTTGAGCTCCTGAGTAAACACAGCCAAGTTCATTTGTTATTCTTCTAATTTAATTCCCACTTCTACCGAGATGGGAAAATGAACAATGAAATAGTTTATTTCTGTTTGCTGGAACACGATTACAAAAGAGTGTCCACGGCTCCGTGTGAGTGTCTCCAGCCACGCCACTCTCTGTATCCTGATTTTCAGTAGGGGGCTCATCTCATCTCATCTCATCTCATCTCATCTCCTCTCACCTCATCTCATCTCATCGCATTCCAGATCAGGACTGAAATGGCAGCACATGGATTTCAGAACCGGCACTGCTGTCGTGGTTCCGTGCTCTGGAAAAGCAGGGTGAGAGTTCCCTCACCACAGGAGGGTTGACTCTGACTCTCCACCAAGGAGGCCATGGCATTGGTTTATTTTGGAGACAGAGCTCTGACAGCATTTGTTTGGTCAGTGTTGACCCTTCCAGCACCCTCTGGCTGTAAAAACACGGATCTATCTGCGGGCTGCTCAACCCGGAGCAGGAATCCCACCTGTCCCGGGCCTGAGCGCTCCTGTGGCTCCGAGCTGTTCCGGCCTTTGCCGTTTGGCAGAGCAGTGTTTTCCCTGCATCTCCATCCTGCGGGGAGGTAGGTGCGCATCCCAAAATAAACCCCTGCATCCAGCTCCAGGCAGGAATTGACAGCATGAATCATGCCGGGCAAACGTCATCCCAGCCATGGGAACAGGGGGATGTGGGAATTCAGGAGACAGCACAACACTGTACTGCAGAGCTCAGGGAGGAACGCTGGCTCTGCCAAATCCCAGGAAGCTTTGCCTGCCCTTTGGTGGCAGTGGTGGTGCCACCCTTCCTGCACCCTGGGTTTCAAGGACCTTCTCACTGCGCCCCCTGCCACGGGAGGGACACCTCTCCACTATCCCAGGCTGCTCCTTGAACAGTTCCCAGGATGGGACGGGGTTTCTCTGGGAACAGGATAAAGGCGGTGATGGCTTCCCCCTCAGTGGGTCTGCAGGGAACGTGTGGCAGAGCAGCCACCTTGCAAGGTTTCATTTGAGGGAGGTTGGTCCAACCTGCACAGACACCCTCGGGAGCAAACAGAGACAAAGCAGGAGACACTCGACAGAGGAGCAGCTTTGGCTTCATGGAACCAGCCAAGGCGGCAGCGCCGAGCCAGCTCCCGAGCACGGGGAGCGAGCTCCAGCAGATCCTTATCCAAGGGTGCTGAGAATCCCCAGGGAACAGGAACACAATGTCCAGGGGTTCCTGAGCTGCCATCTCCTGCCGGCCAAACCCTCGGGAACATCTCAGGAAAGCACCGAGAGAACGGAGGCGGGTTTAGCTCCAGCCTGCAACATCTGAGAGCAGTCCCAGCTCTCCCCTTCCCCCTTGCCGAGTTTTTCACCTACTTGGCTGTGTCCCAGAAAGAGCCTGCACACAAGTGAGAGACCCTGGAGCTCGAAGCCTCTCTAAAGCTGGCAGCGGCGCTAAGATTAGAGAGCGAGAAGTGTGAGGGAGCTGAAAGCCTGTGAATCCTGCTAAGGATAGCAAGGCACGAGTAGGAGGCAGCCAGAGCCCATCCCAAGAAAGGCGAAGTTGAGCGCTGAAGTTGGACGGGATTTCCGGCTCGGGAACACAGGCTCTGCCTGCTCCGGAGGCAAGGTAGTGCCTGGCAGGCGGGGCTGTGCTCTGGGATCCGCTAGCCTGCTTCCCGAAATAGCCCCCAGGGCACACCCTCCGCCAGGAGTGGGGAAGGAGCGGCCCTGCCAAGCTGCTTTGGCTGCCCGCGCTGCCAGGGGAAGTCCTGAAGCCAGCGGAGCCAGGGCACTGCGGCGCTGGGATGCGCCTGCGGGCACGGGGAGCAGGGCAGGGCGGGAGCCCAGGAACGCCGCTGCCTCTCCCCGGGGCCGCCACCCCCAATGCAGGTGAAACACGGCCCTGCAACTCCTCCGGGCTGCTCCAGGGGCACCGCGCCTTTGGGAAAGCACGGGATGCCAGGGTGGGATTGGACATTAAGGATCTTTTCGTGCCCCTTCCAACCTGCTCTAGAACACTTCCAGGGATGGAGAGAGATGGGATACATGTGTAACAAGTATCCTCAGGAAATGTCAGCCATCCCAAATCCCACAAATCCTACAAATCCATACAGTGCTGCTGTAACAACCCCAAATTACTGCATCAGGGAGGAATAAAGACAATTGTAAGACCTAAATGGTGGAAAAAATCAAATTTCCAGTTGCCAAGTGGCAAACAGAGCACCTTGGAGCTGCAGGTATTTTGAAGATAAATTCCCAAGCTTGGGGTAAGGTTAGATAAAATATTCCAATGGAAGCCCTTGTCTAGTTAATGCCAAAAACCACAGGGAGCAGCTGAATGTCAGGAGTTTTTTGGAATACTTGGAGCACAGAGCACACTTGGGAAGGGCTCCCAGGGAATCTCGGCTCTTCCTGCAGGGATGGAAGAAGCCCTCTGCTCCCACCGATTTCAGGCAGGGTTTGAGTTCAGTGGAGCAGAGTTAGGTTGATGCTGAATGTTTGGAGAACACCATTCCCCCTTGCTGGGCTGCCTCCTCTGAGTCTCCCCATCATGAGTTTAGTTCAGCCATCGACACTCCAATGGCAGCCAAGGGATTCAATGGCTGCCTTTGGGAATGGGCTCTGCTTCCCTTCCTGCTCTGTGAACCTTGCTCCGACTCATTTCAACCCCGCTCAGCAATCCTGCAGCAAGGATGGGATGTGGGGTGTCAGTGCCATCCCTGCCACCATGCCAGGCTGCTCCAAGCCCTGCCCAGGGCACGAAGGAGAGCACTGAGGGCCCCCCGAATCCTTCCCCGGCGTTATTGTTTGCAAAACGGTGCATCAAATACAAATGATGCTTTCGATTGAAACCAAACCTCACACTGTTCCCAGCTTTAATAACAGTTTTGACAGATGAGATTTCCATCATCTGTTTTTGTCTTTGTCAAGGCTCCTCCAATAAATGCTCTAAACTAACAGATGTGACTATAAAGGCTGAGGCATCAGGAGCTGAGCTTTGTCAAGTGCTACCAGAGATAAATTAATTCCTAGTTTAAGCTTCCACTGAGCACTGGAACATCCCTTTCCCTGATTCTGGTCCCTGACCTTGTGCAAGATTCACACCTGGGGAGGAACAAACCCTGGGAAATCAGCACAGGCACAATGACATTGTACCAGTGATCATCGGGGCACTGAATGAGGCACCGGTTTAGCCAGGGTAACAAACTGGGAGCCAGAAACCCACTGGGAATGTGATATCCACACAGGAACCTTTCCCAGCTCTGCTGGAATCCACAGGTGAATGATCCGAATGCTGCAGTAGGTTCTGGGTGAGCCTTTGAGATCCTGCAGCCTGATTCCCTCCCCGTGATCTCTTGATTCCCTTCCCTCACCAACCCCACGGGCACCCCCAAATCAATTTAGGGCCATCTGGGTGCTCCAGCAACAGGTTTGGCTGTGGGGTTTTACCAGGAATCAGAATTTCCAGGGCAGGAGGAATGTACACCCATTGTTTCATTCACGTCTCCAGCTTTTACTCAGCTACACCCAATAATAAATAAGAGATAACTGGGCCTGGCCTCCTGACTCCCACTCTTCCAAAGGCATGGATAAATGAATTCATCCCAGCCCCCAGGGTGAGCAGAGTGAACCCCACGGGGCAGAACCGGGCGGACGGAATGAAATCCCGACGGCAGAACAATTCCACAGTGAACTCCTTTCCCGGTATTGATTTGATAAGCGAAAACTTAACTAAGGCTCGGCAAGAGAGCCGTGCCAAAGGCTGTCAGAGGCAGCCAAGGTGCAACAAGGACCAATCCCCCAGGTGAGGAACCTGCAATATTTATGGGGATCGCTGGGAAAGTTTAACTGGAGTGCCAGGGATTCCCCTGGCATCGCTGCTGTGGCCGCAGTGTTTATCCCTCGCTGTCGGCCCGGCTCCGGCCCTCTCTCCAGGCTCCCAGCGCCGTTCATTAAATTCCTCCTTCCATGGAGCCATAAATGCCGTAATCTCGATCCCGAGAAGGGCTCTAAAGCTATCCCACAGGATCCTTGTGGTTGGAACTGATGGAACATTAGTGTCAGGGAAGACTATTATTTGAGTCTCAATATAATTAATAAAGCTTTTCTCTCCCCCCCCAGGAAGGCGCTAAATCTCCGGGTCTTGTTTGTGTTCGGCACGAGGTTTCCCTACCTTGCACGGAAAAGAGGGATACGGGAAAAAGGAAGAAAAAAAAAGACAAAAAAGCCTTTAAATATTTAACAGTCGAAACCCGACATAAATTGGAGATTTGAATAAAAAATCAGCCCAAGTATATTTGTATGAAACTGGTGAACAGAAGGAATACACATGCTCCGAGGAATAGATTTTATGCCAAACATCAATCAATCCCGGCTCCGAAGCCTATTTATAATACTGTGGGGGTTCTGGACGGTTGCACTTCACACTGGGAGGACCAATCCATGACATTATCTGGTGAACAATTGAAGGCTTTTACAAATAATTAAAACTCTGCTTGGAAATGGGGAGCTCTCCGCAGCTTTTGTGGCCACGCACCGGCTCGTGGCGATGGCAGAGTGTAAATAACGAGCAGTTAATGTCGGATCTGCTCCGCCGTCCTCCGCCTGCCGGGCCGTTCTCCCCGCTCATTGATCTTTTGGGCACAAATATGGGTTCACTTCCAGCTTTCCCTTCCCTCTGCCCTCACCTCCATCCAGGACAGCCGGGTTAGGTGGGATCTTGGGCAGGAATTGGTGGGTGTGAGGGTGCCCAGAGCAGCTCCTGGATCCCAGGCCAGGTTGGACATTGGGGCTTGGAGCACCCTGGGACGGTGGAAGTGTCCCTGCATGGCAGGAGCTGGGATGAGACCAGCTTTAAGGTCCTTCCAACGCAAAGCAGTGTGGGATTGTGTGGGATGTGCTAATTCCACCAGCAGGGAGTGGGGCCCATCCTGCCCCGGCTGCACCCAGGGAGCTCAGGAGGGAGCCAATGCCAGGCTCAGGCCTGCACCCAAAGGCTGAGCCCAAGAGATGCGGGATTTGCCACCCAGCAGCGCCGGGCCAGGCTTGGCCGAGCCCCCCGCGCAGGAAGGAGCTGCCGGCGCTGATCCCGCAGCTCCCCGGCCCCGGGTGCTGGGTGCTGGGTGGCTGCGTGCGGCGGAGCAGCAGGGGGAGCTCAGACATCCCAGTTGGCTCTCTCCAAATGTCATTCCTGAAGACCTTCTGAGCAATTAAACCAAATTTAGCAGGAATCAATCATACCGACACGAGGGTGGGAAATAATGAAGATGGATGTTGTTTAAAGCCTTCCAAGAGTTCCTGCCGGAGCTAGATATCATCCTGAGTGGGATTAGATTATCCAAGTGACCTTAGAAGTGCTCAAGTGTCCTCCCAAGCGGGAGAGGGCGGCACACGGAGCCCCAGCAGGCCCCTTCCCCCTGCTTTGGTCCTTCTTTCCCAAGGTAAGTCCTTCCCCGGAGCAGTGCTGGCATGCCCGGGATGCACGGAGGCAGAGCGGAATCCCTGCCAGAGCGGGAGGAACACTCTGTTCTCCCAGTGCTCTTCCTACAAGCAAAAGAAATCTTTGCTTGGAGACTGAAAATCCTGCTCCAAATCCCTCTTCCCCAGGTGTGGGGCCAATATATTTCCTTTCCCCTCAAGTTCCCCCTGGGATCCACCGGGCTGGCTGCTCCTGCCTCTCTTCCCAGGGAACAGGTGGGTTTCAAACCTTCTGAAGACACCAAAGTGCTTCTTTACAAAGTGACTTGCAAAGCAAAAATATAAAAAAAAAAAAAAGAGAGAGAGATTTTTTCTCCCCTATTCCCCAGGGATTTTTGAGCATACGAAGCACAAAAATAATCACAGAAATGACGCAAAGGAAGAAAAAACCCAAGGATTTAGTCGGAGTCAGCAATCCAAAGGCAGCTCCCTGCTGCTGCTGCTTCACCCCCACGACACCGCCTGGATTGAAGGGACTCTTCTGCTGAGCAGCAGCCAGAGCCAAGGCCTTAAATCCCCAGGATCTGCTGCTGAAAACCTTGGGATGGGAAGGTGACGCAGGAGAACACACCGGGCACTGCTCCTTTTGAATGAGTGAGGAATAAAGAGAGGGAAGATGGAGCTGGCAGGGCACTGACACACCCCACGGCCCCTTCCCGTGCCCCAGCCCATGGATGGCTCCCTCCATGCCCTGCTCTTCCCGGCCCCTTCCCTGCAGGAGCTGGGAGCCTCCCCTCGGAGCAGCCCCCTCTTCCTGCCTTTGGACACACACAGCTTTGGAAGCCAACACGTGTCTTCCAGACCAAGCAGCCAGGGCTGGAATAGCGGGATGGCTGTGTCATCTCCAGCTGTTTCCCTCCCCGGCTGAAGCTTCAAGAAGTAAATATTGAAATAAAAACCCCCTGGGCTCTCCTAACCCGATCCAGATCCGCATCTCCCACCTCTGGGAAGACACGTGGAGCATCCCGCAAATCCCCCGGCCCCTCGCCTCTCTCCTCCCAGGGCTCCCAATCGGGTTTTGCTCCAGAAAGCGGAATTTTCAGCAGGAAACCTTTCAATTAGGGGAAAGGCGCCCCTGGGAGCAGCGAGCAGGATTGCAGTCAGGGTTTGTGACCCCGAGGCTGAGCTCAGGATCTGCCGGTGCGGGTGTTTTCCTGCTCCCTCAGCTCCTGCCAATGGGCAGGACGGGCTGGCGGGGCCCGGGGAGGAACAGCAGGGCTGGGTGCACAGCCCCGAGTTTGGGGTGCGCTCCCCTGCACGCTTCCGGGACATTTTTTTGCACAGGATCTCCCCGGGGATTCGGTTGTTTTGTGTCGAGCTGAGACAGAAGCGTCAGAAAATGCGCTGAGCTTCTGCGCTCTCGCTGCTGCGGTGGGAAAGGAGGAAACCGGCTCTTCCTTGGGAGGAATGCCGCTGCTCTTCCCTAATTTCTCTAATGACATTTGATATTATGGTGATGAGCGCCTTGGAAAATACATATGATAATCATTATAATCAAGCACATGTGTCTGGAGAGTGTAATAGGTACATTCTATAAATTAGAAAATAAACATGTGTTAAGGAACGACTTTTAATATTAATTTCCATTTTTAGAAAGCAAGGCCCCAGATCCACCCGGGGATTAAGCAGCCCAAAGGGGATTTTACTGAGTCCTGCTATCCCAGAATGGGCTGGGCTGGGAGGGACCTTAAAGCCCATCTCATCCCACGGGCAGGGACACCTTTCACCGTCCCAGGGCGCTCCAAGCTCCGTCCAGCCCGGCCTTGGGCACTGCCAGGGATCCAGGGGCTGCCTTGGAGGGGAGAGATGCCTAAATCCCAAATCACAACCCACAGCTGATGGATCATCTGAGGACTCAGGACATTCCAGTTCCTCAGCCGCCACAAAAACTGTCAGGAAGGGAAGCATTCCCTGGGTTCAGAGCCACACCAGGGCTGCCCTGAAGCTCCAAGTGTTCCTCACACTGGGATTCGGGAGCCAAAGGAGCGCCAGGCTGGCCAGGGCTGGAAGCAGCCTGGTCTGGTGGAAGGGGTGCAGCTGCACGGTGCTTCAGTCCCATCCCGTGACTCTGGGATCCTGTGGCTTTGGAACGAGCAGAACACCACCAGGCGGTGCAGAGTAACTCGTGAGCAGCAGAACGAAGCCAGCAGCCAGGCCCTGGGCTCCGGTGGCCTCCTGAAGCGGGGAATGGAGCATTCCCCAAATGCCAGCCCTGGAGCGGAGCGCCTCTCCCGTGCAAGGCCCGGAGCCTCTCCCGGTGCACAGGCTATTGATTTTAGGAGTCATCAATGGGATTGTGTGTCTATACCATTACCAGGACAAGCAGGAGGTGCACGGAGTCATTTGCCTGCCGAAGCCAGTTGTCCCATGCTGTGCCCTATGGGAAGCCACTGATTCCTACACTTGGAGCAGGGACAATGCAACTTAATCAGAGTGACAGGAAACAGGCAGCAATTACAGTGTGCAGCTACATCTGCTGGGTTCCACTTCACTGAAGGAAGAGTTATCTCAATTTTAATGTACAGCCCTTTTTCATGTTTCATTTAACCTCTGCTGTATTATTAACCGCATCAAAATATAACGACGGTCGTTAGGAGAAGAACGAAACCCGAGAACATTTGGGGAAATTTGGACTCTTCCCCCTTGATCCGTCATTTAACGCTCTCGGTTTTCCTTTGGTGCCCCATTCCGCAGCCTGGTTTAATGGATGGGTTTGTTTGCTTTAAACACCAAGCACAGCCCCGATGCCGCTTGTCCCCAGCTCCACGGCGAGATAATTCCCCGTGCACGGGAAGCAAGATGTGACCTGCTGATATTCCTCTGCCTGGATTGCCACGGCGGAATGAAGCCTCCCCAACAGTTTGCTCGTTTGCCCAAATTGTGTTGCTAACCTTGAAAGATTCCTGTTGTTAGCGTTTCCCTGGGAAAGCAATCACTGGGAATAATCCTTCAGAACCTGCGGGAGAACTGGGAGAAGGGGAACGAAACCTGGGAGAGCAGAGCTGTGCTCCCACCTTCACTGAGGAGCTCAGGGATGGAACTCAGGGCCCTCCATGCATGGAAAATGTACCCCAGTACTGCCCTCACAAAGTGTCCCTCGGGAATCACTGGCATGGAAATGGGACCAAAAATCCTGGCTAAAGGCTCTGGGCTGGGGAAGGTCCTGGAATCCTCAAATGAACCCTGCAATGGAAGGGATTTTAAGGATCATCACATTCCACCCTATCCCAGGTTGCTCCAAGCCCCATCCAATCTGTCCTTGGATAACCAGCCAGGGATGAGGAGCAGCAAACACTGGAGCAGATCACAGGGATGTCCTTCCCGGATTTCCCACTGGGAATCTCAGGGAAAGCTCTCCAGAGCAGCAGGTGAGACGGTGCTGCTGCATTGCTGGGAATGTTCTCCTTTGTTCTGGAACCAAGCCCTGCCAGGATCCATCCATGATCCCATTTCCCATGAAATTCCCTTATGTGAGTGGGCTCCCCTTCCCTGGAAGAGTCCCAGGTTGGACAGGGCTTGGAGCACCCTGGGATAGAGGAATGTGATGATCCTTGAGCTCCCTTCCATCCCAAACCATCCCACGGTTCCACAATAATCCAAGAGGGCTGCTCAGCCTGTGAGGAGCCTTTAGCCTAACACGGCCATGTGACAGAAAGGTGCCGTGCGAGTGTGGCGGGGGCTCCTGATTGGAAGGCAGCTGGGA
The DNA here is from genome assembly GCA_013400435.1 of Pycnonotus jocosus. Classification (NCBI taxonomy): domain Eukaryota; kingdom Metazoa; phylum Chordata; class Aves; order Passeriformes; family Pycnonotidae; genus Pycnonotus; species Pycnonotus jocosus. The sequence continues at coordinate 14,335 of VWYP01024775.1, forward strand.
AAGCTTTCTGGCAGGATCCTGTAACAGCCCCGCTCACCCGGGCCGCGGCGGTGCGCTGCATATTAATACAAGGGCAGGCAAGGGAACGGGAGGCTGGGGAACCCGGGGGGGTGGATGGGATACTGGGAGTGCCCAGAGAAGCTGTGGCAGCCCTGCCAGTGGCCAAGGGCAGCTCGGAAGGGGCTTGTGGGAGGTGGTGGTGTTCAGGTCCCTCTGGAGCCAGGGCAGTGCGGGGCTCTCTGCAGTGTCTCCCCCAGGTGTCCCGGCAGAGTCTGCCCTGGCACTGTCCCATCCCTGTGTGATTGTGAAAGTGCAGGTGAGGGGGTGTGTGCCCAGAAAAGCACTCAGGGAAACTGAGGAAGGAGCAGCTCAGCAGGAAAATTCCCATTTTCGCAGGATTTTGGGAGCGCAGGGCCTAAAGAGGTTCCTGGTTTGGGCTCAAAGACCCGTAGGTTGTGCTAAGAATGGGCTCTCAAGCGAGCACAACTAAAAAACTCCTCCTGTTGAGCAAGCCCATGGATTAGCTATGAATTATCCTGTTTGCATTTCATTTAGTTTGATTTTCTCTTATTTCCTATTTTCCAAATTAGATAACCCTGGCTTGATTTAAGGTAATTCGCCTTTACTGACTATTACTTAAGGCGAAGCATTTGCAAAGCCATTCCGGGAGAGGAGGGAAGTGAAACCGTGCAAATTTGGGGTTTGGAGAACAAAAGGAACGCGGGCATGGAAGGGAAGCGATGATGAATGTGGAGCTGGCGACGCCTCAGCGCCGAGAGCTGCCTTCGACCGACGCCACGAGCTTCTCCAGACGCTCCGGAGCTTCCTTTGTGCATCCCGAGCTTAAACATTTGATGGGCTGAGCTCCTGGTGTATTTAGCAGCAGCACAGCACCGGGGACCCATCAGCAGAGAAACAGAGCTGGATGATCCCCCCTTTTTTCTTTGGGAGAGAGACGGGCTGCGACAATTTAACTGCCTGCTTTTATCTGCACGGTATAGTGCAGCTGCATCTGGAAACGGGGAAATTCAGTCTGGAACCCGAAAGGGGGAGGAGGGAAGAGAGGAGGGAAGTGGGGAAAAACACGAGACGTGGGCAGCGAAGCCTCTCTGTGACACTGCACCCTGCAAACCTCTCCCAGATGAATGTGGGATCTCTTGAGGAGCTGCTAATCTATGCAAAGCAAATTGTTTTGGATTTGCCCGGCCCATGCCTGCCCACCCTGTCATTTGTAACTGCTGCCTGTGCTGACAGAAACTCTTCATCAACCTCGGGGCTACACACGCGCACCTCAAACTCATTAAAAGCAGCAAGGTTTGGGAGGACACGCCACCACCAGAGCACCCCAGGGCCTGATCCTGAGCGATTTTCCTTCCTTCCTTTCCCTGGATTGTTGTGCCTCTGCCGTGGGGGAACAGCTCTGATCTGTGGGGCTGGACCCGCTGGGAGGTGTCCCCTGGGCTGTCCCCAGCACCCCCGGGCTGTCCCCAGCACCCTCCTGGTGGAAATCAGGATGTTCCACCCTGCACGGAGACAAACCCTGCTCAATCCAAATGTCTCCGAGAACAATTTTCGCCTGGAGAATGTTCCTTCATTCCCATCTGTGCAGATCACAGTTTGAAACGCTGCCTGCACTTCCCAAACCCTTGCTTCACCAGAAAAAAAATAGCCAGAGCAAACTACCGAAAAATAAATTAGAAACCAAGGAGAAATCCCAAGGTGCCCAATGAATATGTTATAAAAATACGGGGAGGAAGTGCTGGAGCAATCGGTGCTCCTCCATTTGTTTTGCTGACAGGCCCAGCGAGCTGTCCCAGTTCCCAGCCCGGGGTTTACACGATGTACACACATCCACAGCCTCCCCTGGCTGCTGCCTGGCACAGCTCGGGAATGCCACCGAGTCCTGCACTGGAATTCTCCATCCCTGGCTTTCCCCCATAAATCTCGGGGCTGCCGTGCATTAATGAACTGTCACAGCTCCATTGTTTTCCCGGGGCCTTGCAGCTGCATTCTCTCACAGGTGCTTGGCTGGTTCGGGATTGCAGGAGGGGACCAATCCCCCTCCAGCGGATTGCTGGGGCGTTTTCCATGCGGGAAGGAAACGCGGCTGTGCCGTCCCTGCCTTGCCTCGCTCCTCTCACCTTCCTGTGAGGAAAGAGTCTCAAAATCCCGGGAAAGCTCAGCCGTGGGCAGGAACACCAGGAACTCTGTTCCCTCCAAGCCATTGAAACCAGTTTGCCATGAAAATTAACTGAAGCAGAATTTCCTTCCTCATGCTCATCCCAAATAATCAACTTCTCCCAGACCTGGAAATGACACAAATGTGTGGCCAGTTCACAGGATTCTAATCCAACCTCACAAAATACTTGTGGTTTTTTGTGAAGCTAGATTGTGTCCTAGGCTGCTCCCAGAACAACAAAGGTTGGAATTTCTATGGTTTAATAAAAGGAGATTAATATGGGAGTGAAACAAATCTACTGCTAGAAAACGAAGCAGAGTCCAAATCCATTTAAGTGAAACCTGCAGCTCTTTATATGGCAATCATAACACACTCGGAGGAGCAGCTTCCCTAAAAACTGGCCCTGTCACCGATAGCCCTTCATTGTTCCCTCTGTGTTCCCCGTCAAGGAGCTAATGCAGGCAGCTAATTGGGACAATAACTAATCCAGCCCTGGATTCCCCCAGTTATCGCCTTCTTCATCCCTCTGCTATTCTTGTTCCCATGGATTTTTACAGCAGCTTTTAATTCAATTACGAGGACAAGCGAGGGATGGCAGCGTAAAAGACGGGTCCAGGCTCAATAACAAGCAGCAATAACAGAAACAAGAGAGGAAATGAAAGAATTTACAACAACAAATGTTTGTCAACAGTGGCGAGACTTCGAAGAACGCCCAATAATTTCAAGAATCAACTGTTCCATCTCAGAGGGTCGCTCCCAATGATATTCCCAGAGAGGCTGTGGATGCCCCAGCCCTGGCATTGCTCAAGGCTGGCAGTGAGGCATTTTCAGGATCACCCCTCCACTAGCCCTCCCAAACCTTTCTCCAGCTTTGGGAGACACGAACAATTCCTGCTGAAATCTTGGTCAGAGATTGCCTCAGTGGATTTTGTGTACTCCTGTCAGCACAACCCAGGGATCTCCATAATGACCTACACATGCCCATTACCAACATTGGAAATACGGGGAAAATCTCTCTCCATCCCCTGCACCTCTTGGCCTTTGCCCAAATCCACTGCTTTCTCCCTAATGGGCTGCAGAATTCCATATCCATTAGCACATGCAAAAATGATGACATTTCACTTTAATTGAAATCAAACATCCTATTTCGTCAGGGAATTAGAAAACAAACCAAATTTTAATCGCGATTCAGACCAGTAGAGAAGAATATTTTCCCCCCTGCGGGAGCACCTTTCCACGCGGGATTTCTGAGGCCATGAATGAAACCCATTCTCTNCTTTCCCCCCTCCGGGAGCACCTTTCCACGGCAATCTGCGGGATTTCCGAGGCCATGAATGAAACCCATTCTCTCCTAAGCCGCGGTGAAATTAGCAAGTTGAGCATGCCCTGCAGCCCGAACAAGCCTTATGTTGACACCACAGCAAGGAAGCTGAAAAGGACACACTGAATGGAAATTACAAGGGGGTTTGCTCCATTTTCCCACTTGTTTGTTTTCGGGAAGCGGAGAAACAAACAATTCGGTGTTTTGGGGGGTTTATCCCATAAAATTTATTAAGTGCAACTTTGCTCCGCTTCTGTTTTATCACAAACCCAACGTGGCAGCTCCGGATCACATGGATTCATTCATGGCTCCGTAGCATTTATCAGCTTATTTGCAGCATCATCACAGAATCGAGGAATGGGCTGGGCTTTGAAGGATTGTCCAGGTCCATCCCCTCAGACCCCCTGTCCAAGCCCGATCCTAAGTGCCCTGGGACACTTCCAGAGAGGAGGAGCCTGATAAAATTTCCCGACTCTGCTTCCTGTGAGTTCTGAGTGGCCAAATTCTGCTCAGCCAATTGTCCACATGGAATTCCTGAGAACAGGACATGTGGGGACAGGATCAAACCCATAGGATTAAAAATGGAAAATTAATAATACCGGGGCCAGGGTGGCAGTTGGGTTAGCCCTTTTCCTACTCCATTTCCAAATAAAACCTCAGAGCCCGTTCTTAACCAAACCCATCATTAATTTGAAGGCAGCATCCCTGGAAGTGTTCAAGGCATGGTTGGATGGGGCTTGGAGCACTCTGGTCTAGTGACAGACCCTTCCAATCCAAACCAGTCCATGATTTTATATCATTCCCTCTCCCTCTGCCTTTCCCCATTCCCTTATTTTCAATTCCACTCTGTGCTTGTGCACCAGCCCCACTGCGGGCTCAGCATCCCTAAAAAAACATTAAAAAAAAGGAATAATTCCAACCTACCTCTTTTCGCAGGACGCTGAGGGCTGAGCGGGCTGAAAAAGCCTTCGAGGGTCCGATCAGGGCTGAGGCGCTGAGAATCCTCTCGCAGGGTTTGCTGAGGGTGCTGAGGGAGCTGGATCCCCTCACGGCGGGAGGGGAAGGTGAAGGCGGGAAACTTCGCGGGGCCTCTGAGGGCTCAGGGCCGGGCCCAAGCCCCGAACGAGGCTGGGCCGAGGCGGGAGCGCCCTCGGGGCAGCGAGGCGGGAGCCCCCTCATCGGGGCGGCGAGGCGGGAGCCCCCTCATCGGGGCGGAATGACACGAATCCCTCAGGGCGGAATGGGCCGAATTCCTCAGCGGGACGACGCGCGAGCCCCCTCAGGGCGGAATGGGGGGAATTCCTCCTCTTCATGGCGGAATGGGAGGAATTCCTCAGCGGGACGACGCGCGAGCCCCCTCAGGGCGGAGTGGCGCGAGCCCCTTCAGCGGGACGAAGCGCGAGTCCCCCAGGGCGGAATGTCGCGATTTCCTACAGGACAGCGAGGCGCGAGCCCCCTCATGGAGGAGTGGCGCGAGCCCCCTCAGGAAGGAGCCCCCTCAGGGCGCAGTGGCGCGAATGCCCCGTGGCGGAGTCCCTTCATGGCGGAGTGGCGCGAATCGAGACGAGGCCCGAACCCCCTCAGAGCAGCGAGCCCCGAGCGCCTTCACAGGATCGGCTGAGGGCCGGCAGCGCGAGGAATTCTTGGAAGATCTATGGGAGACGAAACCCCCTTGGGGGCATCTGATCGTGGCGGAGGGGAGCGAAACCCATCGAGAGCGGGCGGGAGCCGAAACCCTCCAGGTAAACTGCTGAGGGAGGCGGTGGGAACAAGGCATGGTTTGAGGGCACGCAAAACCCCTCAGGGTTTGCTGAGGGGGCTGAAAGTCGTAATGGGTCTTGCTGAGGGTGCTGAAACCTCTCATGGGTGTGCTGAGGGTGCTGAGACCTCTCATGGGTGTGCTGAGGGTACTGAAAACTCTCATGGGTTTGTTGAGACCTCTCATGGGTGTGCTGAGGGTCCTGAAACCCCTCCCGAATGTGTTGAGGCCCCTCCCGGGTGTGCTGAGGGTGCTGGAACCTCTCATGGGTGTGCTGGAACCCTTCCTGGGTGTGCCGAACCAAAAAATAAAAAGACGAACCCCTCATGGGTATGCTGAAGGTGCTGAACCCCTCCGGGGTGTGCAGGAACCTCTCCTGGGTGTGCTGAACCCCTCCCGGGTGTGCTGAACCTCTCATGGGTGTGCTGAAGGTGCTGAACCCCTCCCGGGTGTGCTGAACCCTTCCCGGGTGTGCTGAACCCCTCCCGGGTGTGCTGAACCCTCTCCCGGGTGTGCTGAACCCCTCCCGGGTGTTTTGAACCCTTCCCGGGTGTGCTGAACCCTCTCCCGGGTGTGCTGA
>VWYP01024783.1:0-68263 GCA_013400435.1 Pycnonotus jocosus
TTGCTTTCAAACCTCAACATCTACTTACAGAGTTTCTTGCTTATTCGTGTGGTTTTTTCTGGTTTCAATCTATTCATTTCTTCTCCAACACCATGTTGAACAAGTAAAATCCCATTTTTTAAAATGTTGTTAAATGAAAGAACTGGCAGTCTAAGAAGTCTGAGCATCTGAAAAATGCAAGCACAGTCAGTAGCATTTAGCTAATGTCTTCAAAAGAGAAGCACAAGGCAACAAGGAAAGAAGATACTTACTGATCTCTTCTTTGAAAGGGACCTCAGTAACCTCTTACTCAGTCAGCAAACTCTGTCAATCCATGGAAAAGAGGTTTAAGGATGTATCATAATGCATATATACAAAGGGATAAGGGCTCTTTTAATGACCTATGGTAGTGACAAATTATTTCATCCGCCTGCCTAAGCTCCAACTCAGCTTTGGCAGTGACTGTATTGGAGAATATCATCAAAGCTTCAGGCATCTCATGATGCACATTTTACTGCTGAGGAAATAGTGGTCTTTTGAGAACCATATTCCCCTTGATCTCTGATTTCCAATAGGGAACATTTTATAAATCCCTGAACAGGGGATTAAATCATGCTGTAAAACCAAAAAGTATCTTCTGTGTTTTCATCCTCTAAAAATGCAGTCTAAGATTGAATAGGACTTGTTACAAATCACAAATTTTAGTGATGCAATGTGAAATTTTGCAAATGAGACACTTGAATTTCTTAATTTCTTTTTAAGAGGAAATTTTATTTTTAGACTGAGTACATTCATTCTAAATTATATAAAGAGCATAAAAAATAATACAGATTCTTTGTGTTTTAATGAGTCAAACTGGAAACAAAATCATATGGGATCAAAAAAAATTTTTTTGATGTGTTTTCCATCTCTGTCTCTAATTAAACACAAAAGACAGTGCTTAATAAATTTTATTTTGTATTGGTATAAGTATACTCCCAAGTTCTTTCCCCATTTTTAATTTTCCTTGTTCTCCTGCACATCTTCCAGGTTTATGCCTTTCCCTACTTTTTCTGTCTCCTCACACACACTTTTTCTTCGGTTTTTAAGGTGCGAACAGAAGTTAAGCAATGCCGTGGTCCAACTTTTTTAAACTCTCAGTTCAAACTAGACCAGATAGCAGGAAAAACAAGGCATCCACACCATCCCACTTCAAGCACTGCATCACTGCTGCAGTACAATTACATTATGTGACTGAGGCTGGTAAAAAGCAGTTCACACTGTAAAAGAAGTTTCTGAATAATAACAGACATAACAACATAGTGCTGACAGATCCTGACTGACAGATAGAGTCAAGTCTTCCCATTAAAAGAATACATGGAAAATAGTTAGGATGACAGTGGTAATAATACTGTAAAGCTCAGCTTCTGGCCCTTTGCATGTTAGAGATTATAAAATTCTGTGACTTTTTATATATAAGTATATATTCCCATATAAATTTAAGAGTTGAAACACTTAATCTAATTAACTGCTTACCCTCAAAGGAACTCGGTTAGCATTTGTGTTAAGGCTCTTTCACTTCATTTTCACCTGCTTTTCTGGAGTATCAGAAGCTTATGGGAAGAGGTAAGGGACAAAAAAGCCAGTTAATCCTCCACAGTCTTTCAGCATCAAAGCAAGAGAAACCAAAGAGGACAAATACCAACAGACTCAAACCTAGTCCCATGCAAAACACTTTAAGTAGACACACATACTTGTATATATACATATAGGCAAACGAGCATTATGGCTCTGATCTGCCGCATGCTGACATTTCCTTGTCAATTGCTCTCTGCTTGTACTCCTCTCTACTGACTGTTGGTGGAAATGGGTGGCTGCTGGAAAAAAAGCCACTTTTCCTCCTTCTAAATGAAACATTTTGCTCTGGGGTTTTGTGTGTGTGTGTTGAAGTGACACTTCAAACTAGTTTAAGCAACCAACTGAGAAATTTGGTGCCCTTTGCACTCTATTGACATACTGCATTCACACCTGCCCACATTTTACTTTAAAATTATTTTTATCAAGGCATGGAGGCATTGTATTATATTAAATAATGTCTTTAGGCTGGTTGTGGAGACACTGAGATCCACTTCTGGCTCAATCCAAAGCAGAAAAAAATCATTATTCCTTCCTCCCTCAGTTTCCCTTTTTTCAATAAAGAGTATGCTCCTGCAAGAACAGGTTCTCTCACTATGCATTTCAATAAGACCTGTCACCCATATTTTAACTCACCTTAGATTTCTTAGTATCCTCAGAATATTCTGAATATTGTAGAATGTTTTGAATATCCTTGAGTATTTAGAATCTCCAAAATAGAGCTGTTGACCACTAGGGTCCAAATACTTATCCTATGAATCACAACATAAGCAAAGGGATTGTTGTAAATGCACTCATCTCTGCTTCCCTCCTTCCTCAAGAAAAGATGAGGGGACAAAAGATTGTCTTTGCAGCATGCTCTGAGTCCCAATAAATTTGGGTTATGAAGTTCCATCTGGGGTCTGAATCACAAACCTAAAAATTACCTTCCAGCCTCTGCAGTTTGTTAGTATTGATAGAGCAACACTTCCTGGACCTTAGCTGACCCCTCACACAACAACAGCAGAACTTCTTTCCTGCTGTGATATTGAATTGCACTTGCAGAACTGACTTATGCAAGGTACAGTCCTCCATTTTCTCTGCAGAGGATCTAAAGAATTAGAAGGATTAGTTTGAAACCTGAGCTGCAGAATGGGATCTGGCAGTCTGTCTTAGTACTTGATAATTCTCCCCACACTAGTTTTGCCCTCAGATTGTTTCTGAACAATATTTTAAGCTTAGTCCCTCTGCTAGCAGATTTCATAGCACTTCTAAAGGGTGAATTCAGGAACTCTCCAATGGTACTGTAGGTCACCTAAATGCATCAATTTGAAATTTTTGTGGCAGTCTACCATTCCACCCACAGAAGGAGGAGGGTCTGGCCCTGAACTATCCAACATCCCATCAAAAGGCCTAAGGAGGGAACACATGGGAACACAATACAGACTTTCAAAGCAGTTTGCATGATTTTCATTAGCAAATCTCTATGCATTTTTATTATTCATAAGATTGAATCTGAAGAAAACTAAGCCAGAAGCAGAACAGTTTGGTTTCTGCATAAAGAATCACCCAGACACCAAGACTCAAGTTATCTCCTGTCTTTCTGCATCCCAGTGTATCTCATTCCTAGCTGTAATTCTGCAATGCAGAATGTTATAAAAGTTCTCTAAAATAAAACCTCATGATTAAGAAATTCTCTTGGAATATGAAGCTCTGCATCCAAATCCTCTTCACTGTGAACGGCCTACACCTTCTTCCTAGAAAAGAGTCTGGGAGCACTGGCAGAATGTGAGAGGCAAATGGCCCACTAGGTTGTTGGATAATTTGAGCATACCTTGGCAAGAAATAAGCAGAGAGACCACAGAATACTTTAAAGGTGTTTTTCAAGTGCTGAGTGAAGTTTAAGTGCTGAGTGAAGTTCAAGTGCACTTCAAGTCAGAGGAGTTATGACACTCTGTTTAAGGCTTATTCCAAGCAGATAAATTTTTTTGTCACTAAAGAACTGATATTTAAAGTGTTTTCTGAGACAAAAATATGTCACAGTTTTTTCTCTGAAAGCAAAAAGGGCTCACATTTGCTTTAAAAGTATGTCTAGAATCCTCAGAGCTATAAGACCTCCGTAGTTGGTACTGACCTGGAGATAAAACGTGGTTCTCCAGACACCAAGAGGAGATTGGACTGTCACTGCATGACTGAATGAAGAGCAAATAAAGGCAGAGGCAAAGCAAGAGCAGAGAACTACTCATGACACAGCCATATATGTCTGCAGTGGGGTATCTGAGGTACTCCCCTTTGAGACAATGCAGCAGTTCTGTTAAATAATTCATTTATTTTTCCTAAATATGATCAAAGCTTATGCCTCAGATCTCCTCTTCAGAGTGGAAGCAAGTACTTTCCACTCACAAGGACCTTTCAAATCTTACCTACTATGTGTTTTTCCCTATCTTTTTTTGATTTGGCCAATATCAACCTAAATAAGGAAAAAAAAAAAGAAAATAAGGAAAAAACCCACAGCACCTTAATTATAACCTCTTCCTTGTTGTAACAGAAGCCACAAAACCTAAAGAACACATTCTGGCTACTTCCCTTGTGGATATTTCAAGGTTGAATTGGCAGCAAATAATTAATAGCTACTGGCATGAGTAGAGCTGTTGCTTCTCATCAGGAACTTGAAGTTTCTCCAGAAACTTGTACTGCATCCCTGGCAATGAGTTTTGTTACTGAGTGACAAATTTGGGATAAAGGAAGAATGAGAATACAAAATGTTTTTGGAATTTACCTCATTCTGCTCTCCATTGTCATCAAAATATTACTTCATCTGTTCAGGATCATATACTTCTTATTTTGGGGAGCTGAAGGACTGCAGTGCTAGGTCCCAGATTTAAAGGATTAAATGTAACAGAACCTCCTCAGGGAGGTTGCACATCTGGACTATGAAATATAGTTCGTCATATTTCATAAGATTAATATGAGTTTAATTGAACCACGAGAAGATCTGTCAGAAGAATAATGCACATTATGGCACAGCTGTTAATTCTTCCTCTTCTATGTCTGCTCCAATTCTCACTCAAAAGGATTCATTCCAATTAGTTTAGCAGAAGATGAATTGGACCCACAGAGTGGATCCAAATTACAATGAAGGGCCCAGGAAACCTTTGCTAATTTCTGTAAGCAGTAAATAGGCTCCTTATTAGTATAAATGAAATTGGTACTGAAAGGGATTGAAGAAGTGGAAAGGATTTCTGTTTGTCTTTGCAGAAAAATGAATTTTATTTTAGATTTCTTTTTCCAGATTGATCAGAGTTGCATGGATACAAACAATGTTATTCAGAGGTCAAAGTATTTTGTACCAAAGCCTAGAAAATCTTCCATCTTTGTCAGAAAGAAAATCCATTTTCCAAGTTTGATAGACCAAAATGTTCCAGTAATAATACAGATTGGTAAAAATATAAATGAAAAAATCTCAGTTAAATTTCCTTTACATATCCATCAGTCTAAAATCATTATTTAAACATTTTTTGCCTCTCTACTTTCTTACCTTGGATAACCTAGAATAATAATCCTTAACAGAAGCATAGAAGAGAATGATGCCAGCTGAAAGGATCAGTGGATAGAAAGTTGGACTCTGATCTTATCTGTGACTTTGATTCATAAAGGCTTGAGCAAGAATCAGTTGCTACAGAGTTAGATGTCTACAGATGTCTATGTTTGTCTTCATAAATTCATTTCCCTAGATTCATTTTACTGGAAGTGGAAAGAAAGAGGATTTTGTGGAGCATTGTTCATTTGAGCTATTTTTTCCACTTACCTTAGAAAGAGCTGAGTCATATTTCCAAGGTGCCTAATTCTCTATAATGACTAAAAAGACTTTCTAGACAAGCAGCTTAGGTTAGACTTCCATATCTGCATGTATAAATCCTACTCAGAGTAGTCCTCCACATTTTTTTTGTTTGTCTTTTTATTCTTCCTTGTGCTCAGAAGTTCAGCTGTTCCAGACAAGAATATATTTAACTGCAGAGAAACTTTGTCTCGTTGAATATTTGAATATTAGAGAAACAGTGCTCATATACTCCATGCTTTGAAATGGCTGCAGACAGATTTAGTGGAAGTGTTATTTCTTTATGCAAAGGACATTCCACAGCTCCTCCAGCTGTGTCACACGGCTACAGCTATGACTAGATTTTAGGCTTTCCTCTAACCCTACTATGATCCAAAAATTATGTTGCTATTCCTTAGGATTCAGTTACATAAGGGTGGTTCCTCTTTGCTCTATTGCCCTCCCAGAATTCTACAGCTGAACTGCATCCCAGATTGTCTACTAGCTGAGAAGTGGGTAACCTCACATGGTGAGTGCATTTGCCTCCTGCTCGCCTTTCCAGAGTACTCACATCAGCTCCTATTTTCTGCTGGAGGAAAGATACTGTGCTATCCAACTTCCCAGCTACCTCTGCCTCCCTTTATTGCACTTGCTTTTGCTTTCCTAAGCCTTTATTAAAGTAGTTCCAGCATTATTCCCAAAGGAAAAATACATTATATATACATCTGAAGGATACCTTATTAAAGATCAGTTGTGTACCATGCCGCTAAATGGGAGCACGTAGCTCCTTCCTAGCTCTGGGTGGCTGAAGCATGCTAAGTATCCTATACTGTGGCATAAAATGTTACAGATCGCCTGTACAGCATTAAGGTTTGCTTGTTTCCTTTCAGCTAAAGCAGCTAAATCCCCAGTCCCTCTGGCTTTTTACTCGTATTCATATTAACTTTTACAGCAGGAGCCTTCTTCATTGATCATTAAGACTGAACCAGTGATATTGCCTACAAGTTAAGAGGCAACAAAAATGTGCAAGTGTCTTCTTGTGTTGTATATGTGATTAACTTTTATGGTGAGGAGGGACTTGATCTTATGTCTTCTTCCCCATCAAACCATTTTTAAGAACAGAATCTATTTCTTCATCCTCTTTCACACCACATCAACTTAAGCCATCTCTGAGCACACAGTAGATCTTTTCCACCTCTAATTTCTGAGATTTATTTGCTGATGCCTATGGCAAGGGAGGAACAAAGTAGTAAGTACAATATATGACTGTTAATAGGTGCATTTCAATGCTGGTCATGTTTGAGCCTTTTACTGCTGGGTAATAATAACTTCTTTATGAATGTTTGGAGATAACATACGTCTCATCACCTTGTTCCTTATGAGGTGGAACTGTAAACAAAATATTTTATATGAGTACTTGCTATAAAATTTAAAATAAATCAAGTTACTCTCTTAGCCTGGCTAAAAATACTCTTTCCACAGGTTGGTTTCACCCACTTTCTCCAGGGTGAGAATCTCAGATCAACTGTCAATTGCATAGGCATCACATCCAGTATTACCTCTTGTATTTCAAAAATTGTTTGGATTTCAAGCTGCTTAGAGCCCTCTTGGGAAGTAGGGCTTATTAATGCAGACCCAGAAATATACTAATATATGAGCTGTACATGTTTTACAGCATGGGCAAAGGAGCTCTTATCTGCTTGCACCTTCCTGAGGATTCATCTTTATTGTCTGGCCTGGCCATCAGGAAATGAAGCAAAGCAGATTCCTCCTCAAGTCAATAACAAGATGCCACTGTAGCCAAATGATCTTGGTTCAAAGCTCTCTGAAGTTCCAATTCAGCCTCCCATGGCTTTGATGCCATCTTTCTCAAAGATCTGTTTCACTGCTTTTTTTAAATCCTGTGTTCCTTTGGATTCAGAATTTAACTCTGTGAAAATGCAGATACAGACAGAAATATGGTTCACTTGTATCACTGCGAACTGGTTTATTTCTATTTAGAAACACATCTAACTTGTTTTGGCTGATCTCTTTCGGCTGTAATAGTAGGGCTGCCACATTGGTCCCAAGTCCAAGAGGGACACATGTATCTTGATCTAATTTATGCAAAGACAGTACCAAAAAAAATCCAAAAATTTTTGCTTGTCCAGATTAAATCTATTTAGCTTGAAGTCACATATCGGAGGATATTAATTGCTATAGGTTCCATTCATAAGCAATAGATAAATACAAGTTTCTCTAGAGGGCAATGAAAACTGTTAGGATAATAATTGCCTGCTGAAGGTATCTATCCATACACATTAACAATAATAAGTTAGTAGAGTAGTGAAAGTTTGTTGTGTAAGCAACTCAAGCTGATGCCCAACTTTTTGTGAAACAATCTTGGATGTATTTTTAGACAACATTAGAATCATAGAATAGAATCATTAAGGTTGGAAGAGGTCTTTAAGATCATTTTTGCTCAACTTCCTCTTTGTTGGTACGAATTGCTCCTAAGCTAGGAGGAGGTCATCGTTGAACATTAACCAGATTTCTCTGGAACATTCCATCTAGGGTTTTATCCCATGTACTCTACCAAGGGGATCCCTGAAGAGGTCAAATTCTGCTCTCCTGAAGTTCATGCTGTGCACCTTCCCCACTGCCATAAGGGTTTTAAACTCCACCATTTCCTGACTGCTACAACCCAGGCGGCCCTTGAGCTCTGCATTCCCCACCAGACCCTCCTTGGAGAGAACAAGCACATGCAGCATGGCACCTCTCCTCATTGTGTTCTTGTTACAGTTCTGCTTGCTTTATCTCAGCTGAGGTCAGGATAAAAGACACAGGATACATAGAGTCAAGTTTGGTCTTGGAATGTTTATTATATCTTATCTATTTACAGTATTTACAGGCTCACAAGCCGTGAGCTTGACTAGCAAGTTAAAGAAATGAGACAAAAAGGAGTGCTTCTGAGTCTTACCAAGGCTATTTAAGAGATAATTACCCAATACCAAGGTGACATCTATATTATTTATACCTTTGCCCCAATAATGACTACCCAAGGTCCGCAATGCACCTGTCACCCAATTAGAGAAAACCACCAAAATCCATGAAGAAGAAGGAAGAAGAAGGTGAAGAAGAAGGACCCAGGGAACATCCTGAATCCTCCATCTTGGCCCACACACATTACTATATACCAAAACCCCAAATCTAAGTTTTCACCCTGTGAGACCACACAACACCACTCAAACTACCCACCCATAACCCCTGTGCTATCACACAGTCTCGAAAGCCTGTTCCAAGGCCTCAAGTCAAATGTGGTGCCTGCCTGAGGGTCAACACCCCTCATCTCAGAAAGCCTGAAATTTTCAGCCTCCAGGGTTCCAACAGGTACTCTATCATTGGGAGAAGGGAGTCATCATCAACACATTCCAGGATTTTTCTGGTTTGCTTGTGCCCTATGTTGTCCCTCCAGCAGATACGGAGCTGGCTGAAGTCCCCCAGGAGGACCAGGACTTGTTAATGTGAGGCTGCTCATCTCTATAGAAAGAGTCATCTGCTCCCTTTTCCTGGTCGGGCAGCCTTTAGCAGAGCTCCACTGTAATACAACCTATCCCTGCTCTCCCTACAATCCCCTCAATTGGCTCATCATCCAAGAGCTCAATGCAAGAGCTCAATGCATCACTGTTGGTCACTGACATAGGGTGACACCCCCTCTTCTCTCTCATCTTCCCTTCCTGCTCTTCCTAAAAAGCCTGTATCCTTCCATTCCAAAACTCCAGTTATAGGCACCATTCCAACTCATCTCTGTGATGACAATAAGATCACAGCCCTGCAGGCATGTGCACAGTTCCAAACAGTTCTTGTTGATTCCCTATGCTAATGTATCTCCATAGAGGTATGTAAGTTGGGTCCCTGTTGAAGCCAACTCACTGGTTGGAGAGGCTGGACTGCCTTTTTGTTGTTCTTCAGGTGCCCTCTTTCACATCTTCTGTCTTAAAACAACCTCCTAGGAACCTCCAGGGCCAGAGACTCCCACACAGAATGCTTAGCTGTCAATAGTGGAAGGCAGTGTCATTGCATTCATACCATTTGAGAATAAGGCTTGCAGAGGGTAGGGTGAGACACCATGTCTGCCACTCACAGGAAGCCCAGTAAATCATTAAAAATTTAACATTGATTTTCCCCCCCCCCAATTTCTATATTTTATATTTCTGTTTCTCTAACCCATGAAATATTCTGCCACTTTTTCACTTTTTCACTCTTGCTGTGAGTTGTATGCCTATACTGAGAGAATCTTTGCTGTAGGTTTCGTCAAAAGGATTTCTGTAGCAAAAGAAACATTTCTGTTGTTCTTTACTCCCACTCAGAACATTAATAAGAGCAGGATAATGGATTCCTATCTACGTGCCATGACATTCTTCCTATAAAAATGAACATACAGTAAAGTGCTTCTAGCTTGCTAACAGCTACAAACTGCTTTTGTATTGATACTATAATATATTCTCAGCATTTATCACCAATTCTCAACAACAAACTCTGTCCTACACTGAGGGAGTTACATTTTAATCTCCACTGGGAGCAGAGTAATGTGATGTGTAAAGGAGATGTAAGGCCTCTTCTATGTCCATTTTTTACATTGAAATTCCATTGAAATGCTGCTAAAATCTATTAAAATCATGAGAAGCTACATATTGCAAGACTGAATATTTGAGGCCAATGAAGGTGGAGGGACATAAACTATGTGTTTTCTGAATTTTATGCAAAGCTTTTTTTCCTTGGTCATACCACATTTCATGTATTTGTGATGTTTTGTTGTTGCATGTAGATGAACTGTAGGAAATTCAAGATCAAACATAACAGGGTAATAACATGTTTGATGCTGGTTTTTAAACCTTGGCTGTGAAATTTGATATCAGTAAAACATTCAAGAATAACTATTAAAATTAACATCAGTGAGTGTTCACTTAATGAGAAGTAAATATGGCAAAACCTACATCTCTTTTTCCCTGCTCACTACATGAAGAATCACCCCATACCACAACAGTGCTTGTACTTCAGTGTATAAATATGTAGCTCTCATTTGATTTCATAGTCATACAAGCTCAGAATGTTTCAGCAGGCTTTATTTGTTGACCAGCATGGATTTTAAACTATATGCAGCATATTTGGGTTACAAGTTGCTGAGGATTCAGCTCAGGTTTTCTACTCTTATTGCCATTGCAAGAGCAATGAAAGAAAAAGCAAGAGAACTCATTTCCAAAGGAAACAAATATCTTTACTGCTCACTAAAGTGTGCTCATATGAACTGTCTGATATGGCTGGGAAGATTTTAACCAAGAGAAACCCACCTTTGTTCCTTGAATTTCACATTAAAAGTCAAAGCATAGGATTCATGAAGCTAACAAATTCCAGATCGCTCCATCCCTGCTTGGATAAATGTTGTAAATGACCTTTCAGGGAGACTCCTGTGACTCTGTGACAGTCACACCAGCCAGAGAACATTTCTCCTGTATTTGAGCTGACTAATATCAGGTTACCGCCTATTCTTGACCTATCATTAATCACCACAGAGCCAGACACACAAAAAAAAATATTAGCAATCAGATGGAAAAGTCTGGAAGGAAAGAGACTCCCTTGTCTGACAGATGCAGAAGTAAGAGCTCTGGCAGACTCTTCAAATTTGAAGTCCCTCTTTGGAAGGCTGCTCTCACAGCAAAGAGGATCAATAGAAAAAAAATCAAATGCATTATCTTTGTTTACATCCTAGGCACAACAGTGTAAAAATCCTCACCAGGCTAAGGAGCCTGACGGGGTGTGATGGATGCCCTGTTTAAATGATGCCTTTGAAAGCTTTCACAATGCTCTGACAAAGGACTCACTGGAGAATAATGACTTCCCCTTAAATTACAAGAGCCTGGGATGAGAAGGCAGACAGGGTGGATGTAGCACTATAAATTCAATATATTCAAGTGCTTCTGGTGCTAAAGAGCAATTGTAAGTGGTGAAAACAAATCCAAGATTCATCTTTGACCCAAGGATGTTTTGGTTATCAGTAATGAGAATGCTACAACATTTTATTTTGAATTTTTTTTCTATTTACAGAATATGCTTGCAATCAACAATAGAAATGTGCTTCAGGCTTGAATTTGCTACACTGGCAATCCATACAAAAAATAATACATTAAAGTTCAATGGATGCACTCGAGTGTGCATTGGGTATTTTTCTTTAGTGTATACTGGGAGTTTGCCAGTATAGCTATTTGGTATATTAAGTGTGTTATGAAGCTTTAGAATAATAAATGAAATATCTGGAGATGGAAATATTACAAAAAATAGACATCCCTTAGATAAAGGAAATATTTCATGTGAAGCATGTGAGGTTATTGGTAAGGGAAAGTTTGATCTTTCTGTAAAATATGCACCCACATGCTCTTCCCCTATATTTCTGAGCTAAAAGTGAAGGAAACCTCTTTGGAATGAAATTGATGGGCTGGCAGAAACATTTACTTTTGTTGGCTTCTGGTCAATAAGTAAACCAATGCTAAGCAAACAAAACTCTTTCACCTCCAGACTGCATCTGGATACACCTGCAGTCAGATTAACAGGTACCACACCTGGAAAACAAACTTCAAGTTATTTCAGCCACCACATGACCACCAAAATAAAAATCCTGTTTAGGACCTGATCCCTAAACATAAAACTCTTGACAACATATTCCTCTCCTCTGCTAAGATGGCTACATACTTCTCAAGGACACTAACCTGAACAATCACAGAGGAAAAATGCCTCATACTATAATGGTCTTCCAATTCAGTAAAGGACTGTGAAGGAGCTTATCTGGAAAAGACAGTAAGTCAGGTGGAAATTACTTAATTCCAGGATGCACTAAACTCTCTAGGAGGTCTAACCTTTTCTTTTATTTTGCCAATAAAAAAATCCATATTTTCAAATTCCTGAAGACTAATGATAACTTACCTTACTAAAAGATTTACAAGTTCCTCCAGAACAGCATAATATGTGCAGCAAATACCCACGTGCTATATCTATCATGCATCACTCTGATTGCCATTTTGTGTAAGAGAAATGGAGATAAAAAGAGACTGAAAACTTGTGGATGTTAGAAAAAATCAGAAGATACTAGTTCAAAACATAAATTAAAAATTAATTACACCCATGGATATACTAGCCATCACTAATATGTATAACTTTTGTAATCTGCTGGGGAAAGGAACAAACTACAATAACTTGAGGTTTCTTTAGTCCAAATTACAATATGTAAAACCAGGTTTCAGTGTTCATTTCTTGCTGGATTTTCATTGATTGGCCATATGTATATCTCAAGGTCACCATGGGAAGATACAAAAAAGGAACCCCAAAAGATGGGGGAATGTCTTTGGGAGATTTTGTTTTGGGGGTTGTTTTTGTTTGTTTGGTTGGGGGTTTGTTTGGTTTGTTTTTGGGAGGTTTTGTTTGTTTTGGTTTTGGTTTGTTTGTTTTGGTTTTGGTTTGGTTTTTGTTTGTTTTCCCCCACCAAATGTCATGGACTTTAATAGAAACATATTTTCTTCAAAATTTCACTAAAGAATGTCAAGGTGTTCTGTAGAAATTGTATACTGGGTACCTAAGAAAGATGGAGATCTGGCCTTTAGTCTGATCTTTTCTTTACTTTTCTCTTCTTACTCTTTGTCAGACTTTCAGGTGTCTAATCTCTGTGCAATCTCATTTTCTGCATGGAGAAGAGATGCTCTAAATTGTGAAATTCAAGAGATCCTATTGCTGCATTGCCTTTCATAATCTGTAACTTTTAAATAAAGACTGCATAAACCAACTGACTTTTATTCAGTTTGAATATTCTTTGGCTAGTAATCAATTTTGCCCTGAGAAAAAGTCAGTATTTTTTTTTTCTTTTTTACCTAATCACTTTGCACATTTTCTGAAACTACCCAATCATGAATAAAAGTATTTAGTGGATTTTAGAGATGCCATGCATAAGAATCTCTGACTATTTATGAAAGTATCAATCTTAAGTGGGTAAACCTCAAGTCAGCATAAAGTTCACAAGCAAAGTCAGCAATTTTTGATGGCAATGGTAATGATAGTAACAATAGTAATAATAGTTATCAGTATTATCACCTTATTTTTATTCAGTTTTGCATATCAGCATGCAATTTAATTAAGTTTAGATATCCACTTCAGTTAAACATATGACCCAAAGGCCAGAAATGCTTTCCTGGAATTTGATTTTCACTTAGGTCACAGGATGGACCTGAACCCCAATCTCAAATTTTGAATTTGGTATTTGACCTCACAGCTCACTTTAGAGTTGACATCAGCATCCTCTGCCTACCTACGAGTTAGCCCAGCCACATGATGTGCTGACTCTGGCAGCCCTTTATACCTTGCTGTTCCTATGGAGTTATTGAAAATGGAATTGGGTTGTCTCTACTTTAATCAAGGGTGAAAGCAAGACAAGTTGCAAAGAAGAGGGAATGAGCAGTGCAATTTGTTGACTACAGCAAATCCTGCTCCATAATTACATTTTGTTCTATGGTAGTTATTTGAATTCGCTTAGTACTCAGAGCACATAATTCCTTAAAAAAAAAAAAATTACAATTGAAGCTAATGAGGTGCTAATAAAATATAAATCTGATGGCTGTTGAGGCTCATGGAAAGTGAAACAGATAATTACTGCTTTGAATGCTTCACTAAAAATAAAAGGTTGTTTTTGAAGTATTTGCTTAAACCATATTATTTGGTCTGTTAAAAATTGGCAGAGATGTGTTGTTGGAAAAGTTTTTTCAGGGGAGAACTGGGAAAGTATGAGTCCTGAATTATGGGAAAAAAAAAAAAAAAAAACTTCATCAAGCAAGGCAGTTTAATGATTTCAGATGATGACCTGCCTAGAGAATATATCTTTTCTAGCTGTCTGTGTTCTGTTTGCAGGTAGGTGCCTTTGAAAATTGGTTTGTAAAAATTAAGAGCAGGATTAAAGGAAAAGAGAGGAAATTAAGGTTACTGAGAAAGTGTTTGGTCTCAATCTGTTTTTCTCATCAAATGGTCAGAACAATGTCAGCAAGGTGTGGGGTGCTTAGGGGTGAGAAAGTGAGTGATGTTTGGACCTGAGAGTGATTTTTCTCCCCCAGTCATCAAGGAGCTTTTTTTTGATCTTAAGTAATTTTGCAGTCACTCACTCTATTTGTACCACATTGGTAACTCGAATTTTCAAAGAGTGTTAAAGCCACCACAAACTGAAAAATCTGTTTCATACATAATTGGTAGCTCTAGTTGGCTTAAAGTAATCTCTAAAAATAATATTTTGAACTCAGTATTTGGGAATGGAAAGCCATCCCAAAGATATTTCCACCCTGTGTACTGATGTTTCTGTATACATTAATAACAGGAAGGATGTATCATAAGGGTGTGTAAAAATGCTACACTGTCAAATGCTTTATGGAGTATGAAATTGTAAGTGTCAACACAATAATAGTAAGATGGGGGTTGTAGTACAGTTAAGAGTGATCAAAATCAATAAATTCAGAAAACTGTCTGGATGCATCGTAAAAGCAGAGCGTTCATAATGGTTGCCTCTCCGTGACAAAATGAAGATAAACCAGAGAACAGAAGATGAACAATTATGATATTTTAGGGTCTAGCATCAACTTCCAAGTGATGTGCTTTGGTATTGGGCAGATGTCTACAGCAAAGCAAAGACTGAAAGCTCATTAAAGCAAATGGGATTCCTTTCTTTTGGCCTACATTGAAAAGATAAATGAAACGTGAGACAGCCTATTTATTCACCAGTTTCACTCTCAAGTCAGCCATAAAATTCAGTCTCACCGTAATGATGGATTTGCCAGTCTACAGAAACAGTGGAGCCAAAACAAGTCCTTGTTTTCCTCCTAATTGAACACTGGTTGTGTCTGTGGCACCCAGTTGATTGTCCACCACAGAGTATTAATATTGCACAACACTGAGTAGCTGTTCAAAACCTTTTCTGATTAGCCCTTATTAATTGCATGATGCGGGTCTTTAAGAAAATTGATTTAGAATCCCATAAAGGTAAATTTGCAGGATTTTGAGTCTAGTTGTCTACCATTGGGAAGCAACTGTTAAAGGATGTCCACAGGCACATGACAGTGCCTTCTAAAATTTTTAAAATATATATTGTTTCTTCCTATGCAATATATGTTATATATAATCATAATATCTGTAATACATAATATTTTAAGGGAAAAAAGTGATACACTAAGCTTCTGGTTTTATGTGTCTAGTTTCCAATTCTGAAAATGAAGGTCTTGATGTTGAATGACTTCTTCTGAAATGCTGCTTGTTAGGACTCCTA
This sequence comes from Pycnonotus jocosus, assembly GCA_013400435.1. Lineage (NCBI taxonomy): Eukaryota > Metazoa > Chordata > Aves > Passeriformes > Pycnonotidae > Pycnonotus > Pycnonotus jocosus. The sequence goes on from VWYP01024783.1 coordinate 15,714, forward strand.
CCAGCAACATTTTTAGTATTAATTTAGTTCAAATGCAAGAGCAATGCAAATATTTGCTGACTCAAAGTTGGATATAAGCACAAATATTTTGCTGAATGTGTTCCACAATTCTGAGTTCTCCGTAAGTGAAATAGCACACATTCAAAGACAGAACATCCTGAGGTGCAGCAATCCAAATTAATTTTTATTTTACCATGGTATTTTGATGCACATAATTTAAACCCATATCTCAACCCACATGTGAGGTGTTGTAGAAAAATTACTTCATCAGGTTAATTTTGGAATAAGAACAGCTAAAGATATCCTTAGTGTGGAGGGGTTCATTGCTTCATATAGGATAGTTATAATTGGACTTCCACAGGCAATTGTTTCATTCTATTTCCTCCATGTCACTACTGCCCTTAGATAAATTGAAGGCATCTTTGTGCATGAGTTTAAAATTCAAACATGGTATAAATTGAGAAATATTCTTTCCCCCCTGGTGCATAAAAATGAAGGGATGATATTTGTCCATTGCCTTCAACAGAATTGATTTTTGGATGAATTTGAAACACAGAAACTAAAAACTGTTTTTCCATAATGCTACATTCTTGCCTTTGGATTCCTAAAACCTGTGTTGTAAAATCTTACACAGAACTGCCAAAAAAATTCATGTTCATAATTGTTCCACTCATAGTGCCAAAATACATAGGAAATATTTTTTTTCACTGAAGAACTCACAGCAGAAATTAAAGTACTCTGTATAGAACTATACAAATGAAACTGCTCCGTTCAGAGTCTATCACTGGTGATTTCTGCCTTTGCATATAGGAAGGAGCTGTTAAGGTTTGTTTAATTATTACTTACACCATAATATAGTCCACAGAGAAAAATAATTGCAAAAATGTATCCATCTTAGAGGGAAAGTAATATCAGCTAGGATAAAAGCTGAAGCTTTTCCAATTAAAGCTGCTGTCAGTAAAATGCAGAATGTGATTTTAAATGCAAAACAGCAGTTTAACTTTAGCTCTCCTGCAAATACACCATGGACTGGAGATGTGAACACCATCTGTCCAAATACTGGCCAAACCAATCTTTTTAATAATTATATAGATTCAAACACAATCACCATGACATGCAGTGTATTCTTGCTTCAAGGTTATTTAAGACAAGCAAAATCTCTGTTTATATGTGAAGGACTAAATGATGAGTCACTTTCTGAGTATTTATTTAACCCACTTCCATTACATTCATTTGGTGGATCTCTGAATATGAGTTCAATACATCTTGAGATCAGAAGAGGAGCAGAGTTATATCTGTAATTCTGTTAAATGGTAATCCCATTTTAGAGAGAACAGCTCAGTCTTCCACAGTATTGATTATCCTAGCTACCATACTGCCACTTTGAAATTATAAATATGGTATGTCTACTTAATTAGTCAAAGAAATAAAAATAAATAAATAAATAAACCTAAGAAATTTTATTACTTTTTCATCTATTGCCTCCTTAAGAAAGCAGTTTAATGGACCAAATGAAATTTATTGGCTGTTTTAATTCAGAAATTATTCAAAACAATGATGCAAAGCAGCACTTTGCTTTTCTGAAAAGTAACAAGCTAATCTCTTCTATTACTTTTTAAAATCATCTGAGTTCGACTAAGAGCTTTAAAGATCTTCTGGAGACAACAGAGACATGTGTTGGTTTGCTTTTTTAAATACAGACTTTTCCTAAATATGGATGCTAGACGATACTAAGTGTGGTTAAGATGCCTGAAGGATGGGATGCCATTCAGATGGACATGGACAAGCTCAAGTGAGAACTTTTAGAAAGCCAATTATGTCCTTGACTGCAACACAAGAAGCAGAACCAGTAGGTTGAGGGAAGTGATTCTCTCTTTCCTTTGCCCTGGTGACACCCTATCTGGAGTATTGCATCTGTCTCTGGGGCCCCCAACACCAGAAGCACATGGACCTGCTGGAGAGGGTCCAGAGAAGACCACTTAAAATGCTCAGAGGGCTGTTTCCTCTGCTGTGAAGGCAGGCTGAGAGAGTTGGGGTTGTTAACCCTGGAGAAGGCTCTAGCAAGACCTTATAGCATGATCCAGTATGTAACAGAGGCCTCTAAGAAAGATGGAGACAAACTTTTTAGCAGGATCTGCAGTGATATGATGTGGAGTAATGGTTTTAAACTAAGAGAATGTAGATTTAGACTAGATACAGGAGAGTTTTTACAATAATGGTGGCGAAACACTACAAAGAACAGGCTACCCAGAGAGAAGCCATATCTCTGGAAATGGTCAAGATCAGGTTATACAGGAGCAATCTGGTCTAATTGAATATTTCCCTGCTCATTTGAGAGGGGTTGGACAGGATGACCTCCTTTCCAACTCAAACAATTCTATGATTCTGTGATTCCATTGTCATTACTTTTGGTCATGAAGGAGATTGCTATAATTAGTGGATGTTATTAGTCATGAGAATTTATAGAGGGGAAGTCTTGAAGTCTTGGTCCTATGTAAGTTTTAGTGACCGAGTATTTAATCCAATATTTTGAAGTGCAGAGCTAGGAATGAAGACAGGCAACATAATACCTCAACTCAGAGTTGGAAGTTTAATAGAAAAGATTGAACATTACCAGCTTGGATATACTTCTCAAAATTTCTTTCTGCTAATAAGCAAATATTTTCAAGGATAGATCAGGAAGAGCAGATATTAATCTGTCAGCAGAGTTAATGTGTCAATTCATGTGTTAAGCAGAGTTCTAACTTTTGTAAAATATATGAGTTTGAGTTTAGTTCTATTGCATTTCAACCATTTAAATCCTTCCCTAAAACAGTCTTCCAAATCCAACAAACTGTTTCTCAAAGAAGTACTGAGATGGGAGCAATATCTCTCTACCCAATACCTCGTGACTGATTTTCTTCCATGAGGTTTTCCAGTAACTTTTTCAATCCTTATAAGCTTAATACTCATAGATGTGAATTGCACAGCCTATTTACATGCTGTATAAATATTGCTTTATGAGCTTGCCAGCTACTCTTCATAACAGATGCTGAAAGCTCAATACAATAACCTCCTTTATAAAGGAAACTTATAGGTTTTTTGAGAAGTCTGTACTTAGGAGAAGTAGAAGCTGAGACCCCCTTTTGAAGCTACTTTAGTATGCAACAACTGCATTCAGGTTCCACACTCCAGTTAAAAGACACATGCACAACACTCCAATCTTCTTTATAAACTCAAAGCAAATTCCTTCTAGTGAGAAGGAAGGCATTTCATTACTTTGGATTTATGTACAATTGTAAATGGTCAGCTAGGAGAAAAAATATTGGTATCACTCTCTAAGAAGGAAACAGCAATTTTGTATTAAGGAAGTCCTTATTCAAAGGCTTATTCTTAAATAGAAAAGCAAGGGAAAAACAGAGCAAAAATGTGAAGTTGTTACTAACCTGCCTTCTGATTTCATATATCCTTTAATGAGAAAGCTATAAAGCTGTTGCTGTAAGAAACTTTCTTTTGCTAGTGCTGTAAATCCAGGAAATGTACCTGTCAAAATATTATTCCTTTATATAAAATGAAGGAAATGTAAATAATTAGGCCATTATCCAGCTGCAAAAAGCAACTGTGGTATCCCTTGGTCACATAGTAGAACAAAAAAATAGAAAAATTTTCTGGAAGACACTATTTACTACTTGGTGAACACCTGTTCTCTGGATTGTATTATTAAAATGTTCATGATATGATGGTTAAATTATTTTTTGTTCACCAGCAGTCTAAGGCACAAAATGTATACGTTGGTTTTTTTGTTACCATGATATTTAGGTTGTATTGCACGTCTTCTGTCCCAATACCACTATCATAATTTTTTTTTTTTAATAAATTAACAAAAATGGCCAGGGCATAACCTCCTTTTTTATGCTTAATTTATATGGCTTCATAATTAATAGATGTGTCTGAGACACAAATTAGGCATTATAATTAATGAGATTTTTCTTAAGAAAAGTGTCTTTCCTCTCACACCAATGTATGATGTACCTGGAGGTATTTATTCCTTTTAAAAGACCAGTATGTAAAAATATTTCATAAGCATCATCATTTTTTTATCCTTTACAGATTATTTTTATATACTTGTTTTCATGTATAATAGTTCAATTTTTCTTTTGTTGATTACTTTCTCCTTTATTGCAAATAAAAATATGTTTGGATAAATTGCACATAAAATTGTTTATTGCTGCTTAAATCTACTGGAGATTTAAAAAAAAACATACTGTGCAGCAACTCTCCCATTCAAATTGGGTAAAGATTCCACCTCCTGTTAAATTCTATGCCTTATTTCTTCTGTACCAGAATCCTGAAAGAAGAAAATTAACAAAAGAAGATGGAGAGGTTTGGTTGTTTTTCAGCTGGTGTTCATTGACAGAGATCCAGCAAGCATGAAGGTAAGTTTGTTTACAGGTTGTAAAGGCTGAAAGCACTACTGAATTCTTTATTTTCATCTCCTTCTTTTGTTTACAGTCCTTAATATGAAAATACCCCGTGGAATGGTACATGCCTGCACAGGGTCAACACATAGACTAGCAAATAAAGCAAGCTCCAGAGAGTCCTTCGACTTGAGCCACTTGGTGTGGTATTACATATGTATATTTTTCTAAAAACAGGAAGGCCTCTTTCCTCTCTTATTGGAAAAGTTATTGCCCCTGCATTGTGCTTGAATGTGGTGAAAGACCATTAGCCATCATCAGCTAAAACCGTGCCAGGGAGCACAGGAAAATATTGGACAGTATGGGACAATCACAGGCCAGAGCTCACAGTGATTTATTAATTAGTTTAGGAATTAGGTCCCGAGTTAGGTCAAAGGTTTTGGGATAGGAACCTGAGTGACAAGCTTAGGTGGCAAGAACAAGCAACTCCTGACCCAAAGACGGCACAAAGCTGAATGTGAATGCAGTTGGCTCCCCAGTGCAGGAGATACAGATTCCTCTTTGCAAAAGTGAGAAAAGGCAGGAGTGCATAGGATCTTTGCAGAGGAAATTTAAACCCCATGTCTTCAGGCGACTGTAATTACATATAGTCTTGAACAGATCTGTTTAGTTAGCACAAATTTTGGTTTTTGAGAGGTGAAATATGCATGGGGTCTATATTTTCAAAGGCGCATCTGAAAAAACTTTCATGCTTGAAAACACACATAATTACAGTTATATGAAATGGCAGACTTTTATGACAAGTGATTTGGGTTAGTTTCTGGGTGTGTACCACAAGTACAGAAATATTTAAGCACATCTCTGAGAATCAGCTCATGCCCATAGGATGTGACTGAGCTGGGTCACTAAAATCACCAATTGCTTTCAAAAATGTCAGACAGTAAACAGAGCTTACTAATATTAAATATTGGCACATAATCATTTGGTGACTCATCACCTTCTAAACATCTCACTCTGCAACTGCTGACTAGTAAAACATCAGCAATTTCAAGCAAGGAGAATAATTTCCTTCAAGAGGTTTTTCCATTTTGCTTGACTTTTTACCCACTGAAGTCAATGTCAAAATTATCTAGGATTTAAAGGGCACAGAATTAGGTCATTAGAGTCTCCTAATCCATTTGTTCTAAACCTCCTGAAGAGAGACAAGTGCTGTAAGTGTAGAAGAGAAGGCATTTGTTTTAATTTTGCTTATTTGAGGTAACAAAATCTGGCACCAAATGCATTTGTGTGTCTGGGTGTAATTATTCTCCTCTCAAAGAACTGCTATTTCTCTCTCGCCTCAGGACCATTAAGGTGTTAAGTACAAAGACACTGCTTGATGGAAGTAGGCTCCAGACAGTCTGAGATGTGAAGAATCAGCCTGGTGAGAGTTCCCACATCAGACTGTTGATTAAACAAAGGTAACTCAGTACCATATCACCAACAGGGAGTGCAAGAGGGGGGAGGAAAAGAAATTAAAAGAAGGAAAAGAGACAGAAAATCCTAACCCTCATATCCTTCACAAAATTCTTACCAATTTATTTCTTTTCTCCCTTAATGTCTCTCAAGTTTTAAGTTTATTATTTTGAGTTATAATTACAGCTTTGTTGGCTGCAGCAATTTATAAATTGTTGTAAAGGTACACAAAACCAGAAGCTGGAAGCAAAGGTTTCCTTATCAATAGCTGCTCTGTAAGTGTGATCATGGGTTACCAGAGCTGCCTCCCACTTCCTCCACCTACGATCCCATTAGTCAACAAGGACAATCACTCATCACAGAAACAGGCTCAAGAAAGATGTCTCATTCTTACAATAAATTGACCTGGATATTAAAATGCAAATCTGTCATCATAAACCACTGCAAATTCATGTAGATAATGAAAACAAACGTGAAGTTAGCTTAAGGTTTTGAATAATGACATTAAAAATAACTAAAAATAAAAGAAATGGGTTTTTTCCCCTATGTTTATCTGTTACTGATTAACTTAATGGACCCCAATTTTTTTCTGTATTCTACCAAGAATATCTGCAGACTAACCTGTGACAGGTGGGGGGAAAGAAAAGAAGCAGTCATGTTCTGCGGCTGCATTTGACCAGATGGTTGCAATTGGTCTTGTTTGGTCATACAGGACATTTGCACTGTCACTTCCAGTGGTATCTTACATGGGGTATTTTTCTGGTTTGAACATAGAAGTATTCACACCTGTACATGCATTATGCATAGTGCAGACCAGCTATCACCTCTGGAAGGTCTCAGTCAGTCTGTGCAGAAGGTCTAAAGAATAGTGTTTGGGATATATTGAAGTGAATGGAAGATTTAAAATTTCCCCATAGACTTTAGAAAGAAAATCAATTTTTTCACATTTTGAAAAGACAGGCTCTTTACTTCTATGTGTAGTGGATGATACTGGGTTTGAATATTATGTTAAGACTAATAAATCTTTGTCTCAAAAACACATTGGGAGGGGAATCAATCATCATTTGTTCTGGAGTTTGCTACTTTTTGTGCATATGGTCACAAAAGTTGAGGTTTTTGCTTAAATACTTGGTTTTGCTCATGAGACATTGTGGCACACAGCCACAATAACATCTTTTATTTTACAGGAAAGAATCTATGGAGGTCACAAGGTTATAGCCAAGATCATGTTAGAGCTTCTGTTAAAGAAGTTATAATCCAGATAAAATTTTTTTATCATGATAAAAACCAGATAGACAGACCTCATACTTGGAGCTCCTTTCTGATAAGTGTTGGAAACAGCTGTATGTCTGGAATAATTCTAGCAGGCATGGAATACTGCAAGAATCTGTATGCATAGAGTGGGTTTCAGGATCTCTCTCTAAATAAATCAAGCTTTTCTGATTCTTTCTGCTGCTGGAAAATGCATTACAGGAAACAATGCAATAAATTCTGAAGTAGCAGAGATAAATAACCACTTTCTGATTGGTTTTCACATTGACATAGCATATCTGCAATTTCTTGTTTATCATGGAACATAGAAGACCCATCAGTAATGGTTAAAGGCCTGATGCAAACAAAAATTCTGCATTCTCACAGTGAGAGAATATCATATTATAATGATAGACTTTGAAAAGATCATCTAGGTCTGATACCCTCCTGCCATGAGAAGGAACATCTTCCACTAGACTGGTTTGATCAGAGTTCCATCCAACCTGGCCTTGAACACTGCCCAAGATGGGACATCCACAACTTCTTTGGGCAATCTGTGCCGGTGCCTCACCACCCTCACAGTGAAGGACTTCCTCCTAACATCTAATCTAACAGCTTTCACTCTAGCAATCCCTACATATTTTCTCTTGATTCAGGGACACTCCTAGAAGTAAGCAAATAAGAGAGTAGCACGGACATAAGAAAGAACATGTATGGAACATTCACAGTTATAATGGAAGCAAGAAGCAACCTATAGCATCACTGCCTTTACAACTGACTCCACCAAGCTTCCAAAAAACATTAAGGTCTTCCTTGAAGTTGTAAAGTTTGTATGCCAAATGAAGTGAAATAGGGATTTATGGAAAAACATATGCACCTGAAAAACATGAGATGGCAGGGAGAGAGGAAGTGAAGGATAAGCCAGGGAGTAGGTTCATGCAGGCAAACATTATTTCAGAAATTTGGGCCTTAACTGTGATTGATAGAATTGAATACTACCATTCACAAACAGCATTTTTCAGTCCTTTTTAACAGCAAGTTTTGAATAAGAAAAAAAATAAACACTTTACTTCCAAAATAGGAAAGTAAATTTGCAAATAATTTCCTATCTCCCAGATGGAAATAGGTCTCTGTAGGTTTTTATCAACTAAAAGTCATCTTTTCCCCTTAGCATTCTACATCATTAAATCATCAGACTATCATAACAAGGACAATATGAACGGCTGAAAAGATGGAATGCAGGCTTGAATGCTACAAACAAGAAGCATATTCTCAATGTCATTGATTGAGCCAGTGGAGCAGACTGGCAGCATACTTGTCATGCTGAAAGCTGATTGATAACAGGGGTAGATTATTTATAGCAAGCTTTACTATATGAATTTTTGTAGAAGAGTACAAACCCAGCTTGTTATTTTTGCTCATCCAAGGCTCCATATCTGAAATGCTATTGTTACTATGGATAAACACCTATTGTGAAGTAGCAAAGCTCTGTCCCCCTCTGTTGCTGAGGCCTTATTTCATTTGTGTGAAGAGTAATTTGTGCCTGTTTTGAAGGAAGAAGGGGTAGGCAACTCAGAAAGACTACAAGGATGTTTGTTATGTGATTATGCAAGTGAAACATCAGAAGAGCCAAAACCTAACTAGAATTTTATCTGTCTTCTATCACAAAAGACTATAAAAACATTTCTAAAAACACATTAGCAACAAAAGGAGAGCAAAGGAGAATCTCCATCCTTCAATGAATGCAGGTGGAAACATAATGACAAAGGATGAGGAGAAGGCTGAGATACTAAATATTTTATTTGCTTTAGTCTTGATTTCCAGGTACCCAGTCTCCTAAGCTGAAAGACAGGGAGAGGGAAAAGAATAAAGCCCACATAATCCAAGAGGAAATGGCAGTGACCTGCTCTGCCACTTAAATCTGCATAAGTCTCTGGGCCTGGATTGGATCCATTCAATGGGTGAGGGGTGAGGGAGCCAACAGAAATGCTCTCTGAGGCATTTTCATCATTTACCAGCAGCCCTGGCTAACCATGGAGGTCCCATGTGACTGCAAGCTGGCAAATCTATCCACAGGAAGGGTTGGAAAGAGGATGTGAACTGCAGCCCTGTCAGCCTGGCCTCAATACTAGAGAAGGTCATGGAGCAGATCATCTTGAGTGCCACCATATAAAATGTGCAGAACAATCAGGGGATCAGACACAGCCAGCAGGGGCCCATGAAAGGCAAGTCCTGCTATGTGTAATTATGTACTAATTACAGTGTGATCATTCTGCTCCCAAAAAGTGATTATTCCAGACAGTGTGATAGATTCACCTGAAGATACATAGAAAATAGCAAACTTTGGAGACATAAATGTTTCTAAGCAGCATATTTAAAAGTCAGAGACAAAACTGTGAGGAGGGTAAATGATTGAGCCAAGTTTATCCAGGGAATGTAAGGTAGAATTGGGAGCTGAATCCCAGACCTTAGACTTGTATCTAGAGCCTCAGCCTGAGAAATGCATTCGTCTTAAGGATCTTGGAGAGCCTTTCCAACCTAAATTATGTCCACCTATATTTCTCCTGTCTCTGCTTAAGCTTATATACTTTTGGTTAGTCTAAGTGAAAAGAGCTAGTTAAGTTTTGAAAGGCATCATGGCCTTGATTGCCATGATCTGGCAGCACACCAATAAGTAGATTTGTTGCAGTTTGACTTTCAGAATATTGTGATTGTAGAGGTGTAAACATTGTTAAATAAAGGACAGTTAGCCATTATTAAAAATTAATAAACAAACAAAACCCAAAACAAACAAACAAAAAAAAAAAAGAAAGAAAACCAAATCCTGACTGAACTTTAAAAAAAAATATCTAAAAATATCCCAAACCACCTGGCCACAGAAGACCTTCAAGAACACCTGGGATCAACTCATATGGCCAGAAGTAACAAATTTAGCATCCTGCTTTTCCTGAACACCAACAACCACCTCTCCAGCAAAGCAGGAATGGGGAATTAAAAGTAACCTGCTTCTGCAGCTCTGCATTGTTCTGCATGTTAATAACTACTCTGTCCCAGAGACAACAAATACTCAAAAATCCTTCACATGGACCTTGTTACTGTACAGTAATTAATGCATGTGCTTAAGTCTGTCCTGACCTCACCCATGGCAAGCAGATGCATTTGACTTGCTTACTCAGCACTTCTCACCAAAGACATGCACACGTTTAATTAAATACTGAAATTAAATTAGTGAATTAAAAAAATATCACCTGAAGAACACAGCATCAATCATAAATGGAGATTTCATTCTGAAACACAGACATGTTTGATTATTGAAAATAGGAAAGAGAGGAAAAAATACCATTTGGAGAAAAAAAGCAACTATTGTCCCATAGAATCTGTGAGGCATAAATAAGGCCTTTGGACAAACAAAATTAGTCGATGTGCTTTGTCAGATATTTTTGATTACGTTCATTTTTTTTGAACTGATATAACTAGACTTAGCCAGTTATCCACACACAGCAATTAAATCAATAATGACTCTGTGTTTTAGAGAACTTCTTTAGCACTCACAAATCTAAAGTATTTTTACCAGTACTTTGTACAATATGGTCAAATATTTTAAATAACAATATTTGGCAATCTAGAGAAAGCCTGGGTGGTTTTTTAATAAATACAGATTTACTCTCATAGATGAAACACTGCCTAAGAGAGAACAGCAAGGGGCTATCTGTGCAGAGAGGCCTCAGTTTGAATAAGCCTGCATAATGATTAACCTTTTTCCCCTTTAGGGAATTCTTCTCTACAGGTCCCTGTTCAAAACTTTTTGATTCATCAGGAATATGTTCTTTATATTCACATGAAGGGCTCAGAGAACATAAATTATCCAAGACTGAAATTTCACTGTATTTCAACTACTTAAGGTTCAGCATTGAGACAATGAGCTAAGAGCTTCCAAAAGCCAGTAGCAAGGCTGAGGCTTTTCTGAAGGATGACTCACACCTTGCTAAAATAGATATTCAGATGTGCAAGTACTCCCATGGGCTAAAGACTAGTCCGTGGACATATATAGGTAACAAACATAGAGCTGAAGGGAAGTGTAGCAGTTCTAACCTTAAAACTAAAAATCTTGTGGGGATGATCAGTGGTATAAAATCATAATTTTTAGGATTTCTGGCAATATTTGCATATGGAAATCTAACGAGCATTTGTTTACTTGGGAACAGAATATGTTTGGTATGTAAATTATTGACAGTGGACTTTCTCGATGTTTTCACAGTGGAATATTTTCAGAGCAGACTGCGCTTTTGCAGTACTTTTTTTGCAGTAAATAGATTGCAGGCTGAAATTAAAGAAGTTGTAGTGATATTTGTGCTTTAAAAGCCTGATAAGCCCAAAGATACAAGGATTGAGTCCTGCAGGTACTTTATTCATCACATCTTTGCCTTAACAAAACAGTATTAACTTGCTTTTCCAGTTAATTCCTTCAAATATTGCCTCTCTTATTTAGAAATAATATTTTGTCAGTATCACTTCAGCCTTATTAAAAGAACTGCAAATAAAAGAATTCTTATTATGAGGAAATCAGCTCAAATGATGCTGAGCTCTGAATCATAAGTCAACTGCTTCAGTATTCTCCATAAACTAAGATATTTCCTAATGATTAAATTAGTTTTACAGGCAACAATTAACTGCTGCCATGAATTCAAGTGCTTTGATGTGAATATCTTCCATTTGCACAAAAGTTTCTGAAGACCATGACTAGCTCAAAGTTTCGTAGAGAGGTAGATAAAGGCACTTTTGCTGCCCTAGGACTGAGTGAGGTACAGCTGACTTTGTTGGCAGAAGTGGGTAAGAAAGGACAAAGTTGGGTTAGGAAGAGGGGAAAAAACAGGAAAATCTTGGTGGAATACCTCTCCACTGCCAGGGTGATCAGGAACATAGTGAATGGAAAGGTGAAGAACATAATAGCTGTGAGAAAATTTAGTCAGATTTCCTTATTTATAGGGTTAGGACATTAACTTCTAACATCTGATAACAAATCTTCTCAAAAGTAAGATAAAATGGATACCTTCTGGAAGTGTTCTATCTGGGCATGGAGAATGTGCTCTGAGACACTGAAATTCTCTCTCTCCTGGTTCATCCACAATTTTTAATATTAAATTAGCATGGGTTGAGACCACATTAAAATAATGTAAATAGCAGAAATAATACTGTTCAAAAGCTAAATCCCTGAAAATACTTGTATTTGAGTGAATCAATGAATGTATCAGTCTGCTGGTACTGTCTGCTAAGTAAATTAAGATCCCTTTAAAATATATGGCCTTTTTAAATACACAGCTATAAGACACAGCTGATGTTCAGTAGTCTTTTTATAAAACTGATCTTTTGGGTTTTATTAACAAAAAAAAAAAAAATTAAAATAAAGCTCTCTTGATATTTTTAGCCACGACTAAAACTACTTATAAATTTAATGGAGTTCACTCCCAGCCTTAACACAATTGCACGTCTTAACCCCAAATCATCTACTGAAATCCTTCTCACAGATTAGTAACAAATCAGCATAATTTCAAGTTACTAAGTAGAATTTTAGCATAAAGTCTGCACAAGCACTAAAACTGATGCTAGAAATTCAATATTAATTGTGTTGGCAAGGTTAAAAATCTATAGGTCATGAGTGATGAAAATAACTGATGGAGTTTATATAATTTTGCTCATTGCATACATATTTTAAAACTTCTCTGTACATAAAGCTGAAGGGTACGTGACAATAAATATAACAGCACCATTTTCTTTTCCATAACCAGTTTGGATTTAATGTGCTAATTAATATGTACACATGCAAATCAGAGCTCTTATAAAAGGAAAAATATGCAATAATGTTTACTTAAATAAGATTAAATAACCCCACCTCATGCTGTTTTCCTACACACAGCATTTTGCTGCAAGTGTAATTAGACAAATAAGATATTTCCACTAGCACTGTATTTTACAGATAATTCATATTTTAAGCATTAGTGCCAAGCCTCAGCAAGATCTCTTATCTGATATGTGTTATGCAGTGCCATTTCTATCCAGGTTCTTTTCTTGTTGCTGGAAGTATCTTAATCACAAAGAATGTTGTTTTAAGGTTTTGCTTTCCCCCTAACTTATCACTGAATTTGTAGATAAATGCTTCAAAGTATTTAGTTAATCATCTATGAGCTGCCATTTTAATAAGTTTCCATTGGCTACATATCTTTATTGATGTCTCATAACACTAACTGTGAATTTTAATACTTTATTTCTCCAGTATTCACAATAGTTACTCATTATCAAATTTATCATTCTTGAATATCAGAATATCATACGATATCAGAATGTCATATGATGATCAAAAATACAAAAAATAAAAATACAAGTAAATGGCATTTTGATGAAGGAGTACAACTTTTTGAGTTTTTCAATTTAACAGTCTTAAGAAAGAAAATGCCTATTTGCAAAACCTGGAACACTTAATTTCATTTAACATGTCTAGGTTTAGACAGCCTTCCCCTGAGTTCAAAACAGGTGGTGGACAGAGTTCTTTCTGCCTTCCTGGTATCTCTGTTCCAGCATTTTCAGATCTTGAAATTCTTTTATGTTGGTATTTTTGTCAGTTGCTCAAGCTGTGCAATTTGTGATGGAAAAAACAGTTTTTCTGACGAGCTGTGGGATCCAGGAAGTTTTTAATTCATCAGAAATTTTAAGTATATTCTAATCCAGATTTACACTGAACCAAAACCAAGTATATATAATCTTTTTGCAAATTGTAAGAAAGAAAAAAGAGAGGAAAAGAAATGTAGAATAATGTTCAGCTGATGATAAAAATTGAGGGGAGTGGCTGATACACCTGAAGGCTGTGCTGCCGTTCAACAGGACCTTGATAGGCTGAAGGGTTGGGTGGAGAAAAACCTTCTAAAATACGACAAAGGCAGGTGTTGGGTACTGCACCTGGGGAGAAATAACCCTAAACATCAGTACAGGCCAGGACCTGACATTGAAAAGAAGCAGCTCTGTGGAGAAGGAACTGGGAATTTTTGTGGATGACAAGTTGACTATGAGCCAGCAGTGTGCCCTTGCTGCCAGGAGGGCCAGTTATATCCTGGGATGAGGAAGAGTGTGGCCAACAGATGAAGGAAGGTGATCCTGTCCCTCTACTCTGTCCTAGGAAGCCACACCTGAAGTATTGTGTTCAATTTCGGTCTCCACAGTTCAAGAAAGTCAAGGAGCTACTCTAGTGGGTCAATGAGGGGTCTGCAGCACCTCTCTTATGAAGAGAGATGTTTAGTCTTGAGAAGAGAAAGCTGAGAGGTGATCTCATCAGTACATATAAATATCTCTAAGATGGGTGTCAGGAAGGTTTTTGATGATGCCCAGCAACAGGACAAGGAGCAATGGCCACAAACTGAAATACGAGATCCATACCAACACATGGAAGAACTTCCTTATATTGAGGGTGGCAGAGTACTGGAACAGGCTGCCCAGGGGGGTCATGGAGTCTTCCTCTCTGGAGACATTCAAAACTCACCTGGACATGCTCCTGTGTCACCTGCTCTCCCTGGAGGGGAGTTGGAATTGATGATGTGCAGAAGTAAACAATCCTATGATTCTATGAAGAAACTGGAAATCGTACAATAGCTTTTGAAGCCATAGTATTTCACAGAGGCTGCAGAGAATTAAATAGGAAGGAAGGCTTAGCTGACAGACAAAGAATTTCAGTGAATTTTACTAGAAATTCTTCCCTACAGCTCTGTAAATAGCAGGAAAAACAAATGTATGAGGACAAAAAGTCTACTATATTATAGAAGAAAGGCTATAGAAACAAAATTTGAGCCTAATATAAAAAAAATAGTAGGTAGGGATGATGTAGATGATTATAGTATTTAAAGCCAAAGAGCAAAGATGCAGTAGAGTCTGGTGATGATGACAAAAACATACGCTGCACTGACAAAATGTGGGAACAAACGTTGGAGGGGACAAATTGAGGGAGAACATTAATACAAAAGTAAATCGCTCTGCAATAGCAATTAGAAAAGAAAGGTTTCTATAAAAAAGATGAAAGGCAGACATAGAGACTTCTTTCCGTTTTCAAAACCTAGTGACTCTATGAAGAAGTCTGACACAACATTTCAGAGACATGTCTCTGAATTACACTTCAAGGTGTGAAAGTACAGTCTCAAAATCAGAATGCTTTTGCACATGATCAAAGCAAAGCTGTGAGTGAGCTAATAGCATGCTTGTAACTTTGAGTTAGAGTATCAGAGTTCAGTAAGTCAAGATACTGGCCCAAAAATATGCATTCACATAGACTGGTCTAGGTAAGAAGGATGCAAATTGCTCACACTCTCTAGATCCATTATCCATTCTGGTAAACTTTATACAAGCAAATATATGGGAAATGCCCTAAAAGATTCAAGGTACTCCTTCACATCTTTCATACACATTCCAGTTACATTATCTGCTTTAAATATTAATATTGGCTATAATTACAACATATAAAATCCAAGAAAATTATCTTAATTATAAGGCTTTGGAAATATTTTATGAGATAGTCTCATGAACCAATGTTGAAACATTGGTCTCTTTGTACTTAATGAGGTTAGATGATTTTTCAGGTGTGAGATATGAAGCGTTGTCTGAGGAAAGAAGGAAAAATCTCCTGCATATTTTAAACTAAAGACAGAAAATTAGGGAGAAAATTGTTGAAAAATGGTCATTTATTAGACTTGGCATATGAACTTCTGTTACTGCATATGTTCCCATGGACTATGCTGCTGAGGTAAAGAAGTTTAATATATTTTACCTTGCAACTGAGTTTCATTACATATAAAGGCAATTGCCAAAACCCATCCAAAGGGACAAAGTTCTGCACACTACCATGACAAGATTCATTTAGATTTCTGTGTTATTTAATGATCACTCCTGCAATAAAAGCAAAAATAAATAGGTGAAAGACCTGTTACTCCATTCATCATAGGTCCATTTTAGTCAATTTCTAGGGAAGAAATTACAGTTTGATGCCTTGTGGAATAACCTCTAGCATCTCAACCAAAGAGCTTCTGAAGTGGCAGAATCATTTACTTTTATGTGCAGTTGACCATTCTTGAACTTTTCTTGGCTCTATATATAATTTATGTGTGGCTTTTACAAAGTCAGTTTCTTTAATTTTAAATTCTAGTAGTTAATTCCACCTTTCCTCCTAAAGCTTCCTGCATGTATTGATATCTGTAAAGAAATATGAACATAAAATTGGGGTAGCATAGTAGAGAATTGAAAACTGAAGATCAGACAACAGCCAATAATCCATGTTGTGCTAGACTGAAACTTCAGCGAGCCAAACATGTAAAATCAGTCCATTTCTCTAGAAGACCCTTTATTATACATAGTAGATACCAGGTTCTGATTATTATGCTTGGCTAGGATTTTCACATACACTTTCTACATATTACTGCTCAAAGCTTTATCTAATAATTTTATTCAACAGGCATCTGGAAAATGTATACAGGAATTAAATTTTGTCTTAGTGAAAAATTGATTATTCTTCCAGAAAAAGGCATCAGAGTGTTGTGATTTTTTTTTTTTTTTTTAATCTCAGTCTTCATAGTAAAATCTCTAAAGACAGCTGATAAAAGAACTTGAAGTGTCTAATCTATAGGCTTATAAAGAACTGCAAATAACCTGCACAAGAAGTAGAAACTCACACAGGACAAAGAAAATTGTCTACATTTTAAGTAACGAATCAGGCTTTTCTGTTCTTTTTACTTTAACTTTTCTTTAAGTGTGGCTAAAATATAGTTATGAAACATTGTCCAAATTGTTTGATCTTTTTATTTAATTTTCTTCTCTTTTTTTTTTTTTCTGGAAGTTGTGTTTTAGGCTAATATACTGTCATCATCCCCTGAAGAACTACATATGTCCATTAGTGCTTCTCTGTAACGTTCAATAATAAGGACTCATTTATTTTCAAAAGATGACAAGATACATTACAGAAAGGAATAGACTCTTCTCCAAGTCAAGCTGATTTTATTCCAAATTTCTTTAGATTTGTCCACTTCTGTCCAAGGCATTTATGTAGACATTGTGCTTTCAGTCATCAGCAACATTTATTTTCATGAAACTGTAAGATTAATATTCATAACTCACAGTGCCATAGTTTAGATCCAGATTTTCCAAGAGGCTCACTCAGGTACCATGACACTCAGCATTGCCACACTCAGCTCTAGAAATGGAATTCTTAATCTCAGGTGGGGGCCTTAGCTCCTTTTACACAGGAGTCAGAGTTCAGTGCTTAGTTTCACAGCCCCCTACGCAATGAACTGACAAAGCCCAACGGGAAGCACTGAAAGGAAAGTTTTTCCTGGCATTTAACAAGACTCTCAGATTGGTGGCTCTGGCAAAGACCCGCATCATTCCATTGTCTCACATAAACCCATGGCATTTCTTTTTGCACAGATGACTGACCCAGGTCACCTTCGCCAGTTCAGTCCACCCTGGAGCTGGCAACATAAATTCAGTTCCATCTGCAGCCAGAGGTAATCTGAACCATACACCCTGTCTTGTGTACAAATTCTTTAGTCATAGTCAGTTAGAGCCTACTGGGATAGTGAAATTTCTATCCTTCTTGGCTTTCTAAAGCTACAGTAATCATCTGGAGTGAAATTTGAAAAGACTGACCAAATCAGAAATATGTTATGAAAAGATCATCCTAACTTCCAGCAAAACATCAAGTACTGAGATGTAGTTCCAACATTCCTTACTTTCTTCTGATTTATGAGAAATGGAGCATAATAAAGTTCTTATATCCATATATCTTGTATACAAATATGTTTGGGTTTGACTATATATTCTGCTGATTAGGATTCCTTTCTAGATTTTTTTTAATGTTTGCAATATGACTTTTCTGACATCCTGCAAGCTTATCTTAAATAGCTAACTCCTAGTCAAATAATATTCTGCTCTGAAAGTCTTTGATGTGCTAATAGAGCAATATAATTTCAGACTTGACATCAGATTAATATACAGTAATTACTCACAAACAGGTGAGTCTCTTTCAGACCCTGTTTACAGATCAAAGACATGGCTTAGCCCTCACATCAAAGATATGATTTAACCTTTTGAGTTTCATCACAGGGGAAAAAGCCTGAGTTACAATAATTTTTAATTTTCAATGGATAAAAGCATGATCAACTAGTCAAAGACAGCAACTCTGTCAATTAGAAGCAGCAACAAGCACAAAACCTGACTTACAAGTACAAAAGATTTGGGCTGGATTCTTAGTAGACCTATGCATAAGCTCCACCATGGCTGGTAGATAAATTCTCTGATTTATATAATAAAGAGTGTTCCAGTAAATAATCCTGATACAAAGAATACCCACTTCAGAGGAAAAACCTTTCTATTAAAATGCTGTTAGAGCCCCATCTATCACGTATTGTCTTAGAGTATGTCCTTCAACCATTTAATGGATATACATTATTATGTTAAAGAGCACTTTCAGAGGCATAAGTGGGAATTACTCTTGTGAATAATACTGCACAATGTATAAATGCAAGATCAGAAATTAGTTCCTCTTTAATAAGAAGAACTAAGTTAATAAAAAATTCGAGAACATGTATTGTGCTTTGTATTTATATTAACCAGTCCTCTGTAAGGAGTAAATTGTGATGAGAAATAATTCTCGTTGCTTCTCCATCAATATTTCACTTAAAGTTTGCAGCACCTATATTCATCTATACATATTATTCATATTACACATAGTTATACAGGAAAACCATATAATTTCCGTTGTTCAGTCAGGTCTCAAAGGCTGAGACCAATAAATTATCAGTAAAATTATTAATTTGCAGCAGTCTTTTAATACAGTTGAATAAACACTATTCCAGATAAAAACATATTATTTCAATCATGAATAACAAATATTGTTATGATGAATTTAGTCCTCCCTTATAAGTCTCTAGCTTACAAACTGGAGCATTTTATTCTATCTTTTATGCCCTGTTCTTTATATCCACGTAGGCGGATATATGACACTGATATGTGAGTTTTGCAGATTATTTCTGCACAGCATAAGTGCAAAAGAGTACATAAAGCACCATTTGCCTCCTCCCCCATCAGTCAGCAATATCAGCAATATCAGCCAGCAAAATTGTAAGAGTATAATTGCCCAGGGATTTCTATGCTTGTGATTCCCATTTTGAGGCACTTTGTTCAAGCTACCAAACATCACAACTGATCTAGCCAATAAACCTTTCTAATGGAGATGGGAGCCTAGTGGTAAAATTTCTTCAACGGCAGTGCTATCTCTCATCACATACTGGCTGATGACGCCAGCCTCTTTCATTTACTTTTCATGTTTTTACCATTTTCCTCTCTTGCATCTGTATCTTTCCAACAATTTAATCGTGATGTCTTCAGACTTCTTCCAGATGATGATTTTTAACTCTGTTAGTAGTTCAAGATCAGGCTGGGCGCAGCCATTATTCATTGGTCTGGTGGAAGGTGTCCCAGTCCATGGAAGGGGTTGGAACTAGAAGATCTTTAAGGTGCCTTCCAACCCAAACCATTTTGTGATTCTATGACAGTGAACAGTGGCACTGCTTTGCATATGCTGACCCATCTCTGTACACTCCTCTGTTTTCTCCTGCCTGACATTCTGAGACAGGTGTAGTGAAGAGAAGTTGTTTGATTTTTTTTTATCAACTTAACACACTGAGGTCCAGATCAATGACTAAGGTCCTGATACACTAACAAACGATGCAATGCATTTTAGTAACAGTTGTAACATTTGGAACAATTAGAGAGCTCTGCTTTATTTTCAAAGCTAAAGGACAAAATTCTACTTCTAGCACAGCTGGTAGTACCTCTGGATATCACATGAAAGAGCTCTTTGCTTTATCCAAGTCAGCCTCTTTTCTTGCTTTGGGAATATTTTACAAATAATGTGAGCATTTTTTCACAGTTGTATTGCTTAGCAAAAAGATATCTTTTGTTGGCAAGGAAACAGCCTGCAAATCCTTCTTTTCCAGGACAAATATTTCTTATTTATTATTACTTTGCCCTAGAAATATATAGTAAATAACATGTCCAAGTCATCTTGGCAAGGCATCATTTTTGCCTTTGTCATTTGTCAAGGAACTGGAAAACCAGTACATCTTTCCATTCAACTTGTGCCAAAGATATTGACATTACTATAGCAGATACCAGGCACTATTTGTTGCTTTGACACTCAGAGTAATAACATTGGTTGCAATGAACTCGGTTTGTATGGCCATATTATCCTCTGTATGCACTCTGCTCGGAAGCTTTGTGCAATAATATTTGTCATATTCCCCATTTCTGGCTGCAGTTAATATCCATGAACAAGAAAAACACAGCAACTTAAACTCAGCAAGCCAGAAAAGACATCAACATTACTCAGGTTTATATTTCTAGGTAGAAGAATAACTCTCACTCCTTTAAAACCAGCTAGATAAAATTCCATCCACTATTCAAAAAAAAAAAAAAAATCTCTCAGTCTCTCAGTGGGATTCAATGGGATTTTCAGGTCTTGAGACAAAGATCTAGTGTTCAGAACCTCAAGGTTCTAGATGGCACCTTCCTGTAACATATGGGAATTTTTCTGCATTATCTGCATAAAACAGTTTATAGGGTCCAGATTGATTTATCTCTGCATTCTAGGATAAGCTTTTAAATATCAATTTGAAGTCCTTTTCTAACATCAGGGTGCATACCCTGCACTGCCAAAGCATGCACCAAATCATTGAAGACTGAAATAGAGCTGAAAACACAGTGATAAGTTCAGACAACACAATGCAGACAACACTTATTAGGTCAAGATTCTTTACCAAAATGTCAATAGGAATTCACCACCAACAAAAATGGGAGCTGGAGCAACACTTTTTGTGTAAGGACCAGCTGAATTCCTGGTCACACATTCTGTACTATAGCAAGCCCTCTGAAGTAGCTCTATATTGTTTCACATGTTTTCCAGGAGAGGACAATCATTATTCCCTTATGTAATTTTTCATTCTCAGATCAGATATTTGCTATGGACTGAGCTGAAACCCTGAGAGACATTCATACCACCTCTATGTGTTATGCAGCTCCCATGCAAGCCCTGGCAAATGACATCAAAAACAAATTTTTAAAAAATAGGAAAAGTTGAATTTTACTCTCATCTATTTTAGCCCTCCTCCTTCCAAAGAAAAACAAAATCACATAAACTGGAAATAACTCTTCGGTTATACCAACTTTGTAGGCAAGAAAAAAAAAATTACTTGTCAATGGGCATAAAATACAGGCAAAACTTCTTTCCATAAAGTTGAAAGTTTCACAAAAGAAATGCCAAATGCTCCTCGAGGACCAGCTGTAGGATGATTTTTTGGCAATAAGGAGATTAGAGACATGACACATAGATTAGTTGGAATAAGAAATTATCCACTGTGTAGAGGAAACAATGAAATTAAATATGAGCTTTACATATTTTGCTGTACTCCCTTGGTCCAGATTTGTTTAATGCAATACACTTATGTTTTTAGTGCTTATTTTCTTGTCCAGTTAAACTGAAATGGGGACTCTATCAGGAACATGCTAATAAAGCTGTCTTCTAGCTAATGCACACTCATAAAATGTAATCAAATTTGACAGATTTAACAATTTACCAGACGATCATAAAAATAACCAGATTTTCTTCTTAAGCCTCTTAAGCTGTTAACCACCAAAGTTTCATACCCTAATGAGACTTTAGAAGAAGAATATTTATGGTCATTTGAGAACAACACATATAACAAAATTTACTTCCAAAACATTTACAGTTTACTTATTTACTTATTGAAATATTCTATAAGACAGGATAACAATATTTAAAAAAAACCCAACCAAACAAATTAAAAAAAAACCCCACCAAGCAAGAACACAAAAAACTTCAACTAGTCCTAGTAGACTGGCAAAAAAAATCTCATCAGAGACGCAGCAATACAGGGGATGTGTGAAGCCTAGTTTATAGTTTTAGGTTACAGTATCTGTCATTTTTGTTTGCCACATGGAGTTTGCATAAAATGCAAAGCCCATCAATATAAAGAACCATTCACAGCGGGAAAAGGTATTATCATTCCATCAAGTGTGAAAACTGTCCCCATCATAACACATGATAGCCCCAATGAGCCATCAGAGAGACTGCAATTTTTGGAAGGATCCAAATCTAAATCAATTGCTCAGTGATTAATGCCACTTAACCTATATACTTCTCTCCCAGCTGAATGTGAACCAGCTTATCTTCCTATGCCTGTTTTTAGGCCAACTCTACCCAGAGCTACTCACCATAGAGCAGAAACAACTCTGTTCTCTCCTGATCTATCTCCACCAATTTTTGCACAGGTTGCAGCCCTGAGAAAAATAGATGAAACTTTCCTGTGAGTTACACAGTGCTATATGCGTAAATATAAACACTTTGACCACAGCAAATGCAAGGTCATTTGACTTAACACAAGAGGTTTAATTAAACTTTAAATTCGTAGGATACAAGACGCATGCAGATATCTATATTGCTGTCAAATATTGAATTTCATGAGACTTACCGCTTATTCCATGAAATGCAAAAGACTGGACTATATCCTAAACCTCATGTGAGGGCAGTGAAAATAGAGATGAAAAAGACTATTCTGCTTCTTTCCATGTATGAGTCCAACACATTGCTAATAAAATTGAAAAAGAAAAAACCAAAACAGCAATAGAAAGAACCAGAAGATTTAATTCTGTGCTTCCAGTTTCTTGTGTGACCTTCAGTAATTTCAGCCTCCCTCAGTTTCTCCTCAATTTCACCTCTGTTTGTGACTGTAAAGATAGCATTAAATTATTTTCCTCGCACAAGATTTTATAGCAGACACTAACGATAATATAAAAAGTGGAAGGATTCTGCCAACTGCTGTTAGTGGAGCCATTTTCACTTCTGGCTCCCTTTCCCTTCATTGCTTCTGCCACTCTTTTCTGTTTTCCTCATCAAAATGAAACTATGCAGCACAGGGAGATATCCTCCTTCAACAGTTGCATCTCGTGATTTTGCAGTGTTACATTTCTTTGTTCACTTGCACAGAATCTTTCTGATGGAAATCAAGTCCAGGCTTTTCCTCCTAGACAAGAAAACTCCATAGTGATTTTTTATAGTGTCTTTTTATAATGTTTCTGCCTGGCAGAGAGTTAATTTTCTACTGAATAGCTGGTATGCAGTTTGGATTTTTGCTGGACACACTGTTGATACACACAGGGATGGGTTTGCTATTGCTGAGCAGTGCTCACAGTGAACACTGAGCCAAGACCTTTTCTGCTCCTCACCCCACAGAGTGAGGGAGCTGGGGGTGCACAAGGACTTAGAAGGGGACACAGCTGGGACAGCTGTCCCCAGCTGACCCAAGAGATAGTCCAGATCATATGGCATCATGCTCAGCATACAAAACTGGGCGGAGAAGGAGAAAGAGGGAGAGGGAAGATAAAGTCATGGTTCGGTGCTGCCTTGGGATCCCGTGTCCCATTCCTGGGTAGCTCTTTCACTGACCTGATTTAATAATCCTGATTTGTGAGTCCGAGCTTCTAGCAGAAGCGTGACAGTGGCGAAGAAAGAAATGAGGACTTCTGTGGGGGCTGAAGCTGGTTTACTGACCCCAGGTGATCACACAGAAGTGAGTTTCCTGGGCTCAAACAGTACCTTATAAAGCAGGGTGGGAAAAAGGGAAGATACAAACTTGGAGCAAGTTGGGAACATGGGGGAGTGACCCAAAAACAAACGGGGTACCTGAAATACAATCTAATGAATAAATGGAGGAGAGGAATCTAGAATCTATGGACTAGCCAATAGCTTTCCTGGAACCTTCTAAGCACCAGGCCTTAGGATGCAAAGTGATGGAAAGGCCCAGCTGTCAGTGATACAAAGGGACTTGGCAGGGATAGTTAAGTGTACTCTGTAGAGGCAGGAAAACACAATGGGGTAAATATAACAACACAGTATGAAACCACCCATCACCTATTAATAAGGACAAGAACCCATCAACCAAATAAAGGCTTGGACTAAATGCCCATATGGAACTGATTAACTGGTGAAAAATGCACCACTGCAGGAAGACATTCAGAGTAATGGTGTTTGTCCTTCCAAGTCACCATTATATGTGATGACAATGCTGATTTTCTGGGGATGGCTGAAGAGCTTTCTGCCCATGAGAAGTGGTGAATGATTCCTTGTTTTGCTCAACTTCCATATTTGGCTTTTCATTTCCTTTAAAACCATCTTTATCTCAATCCACAAGTTTTCTCACTTTTACTCTTCCAATTCTCTCCCCTGTCCCACCAGGGGGAAGTGAGGGAGCAGCTGGATGGATATTGCTTTCCAACTGCAGTTAAACAAAGACACTTGGTTATGCAAGTAATGTGGGCTTGAAAAGACCTGCCATTGGGTTGATTGAATTGTCTGGAAGATGGTTAAAATGTGTCATGAACAGATTAGGCCAAGCAGTGTCAATGACAGAGGAAGAGCAAGAGACTTAGCATCAGAGAAATTGCAAGGTTTACCTGGAAGGAAAAGTGGAACACTCAGCACTATTTGCGTTTTAGGCAACAAACATTTTTCTCCAACACAGCTGAGCAGTGTTCATCATACATTTATGGTTATACTATGCTGGGGCATATACATATATTTTTCATGCTGCATGCTCTGACTCACAATACCCTGAAGTATCAGCATATAACCAGGTTTGGACATCCTAGATTGAAACTAACCACAAGATGGAAAACTAGACAGGCCAGAAAAAGAAAAACTCGTGGATCAGTGCTGGAATAGGTTCTGTCCTCACAAAGGTTACCAGTTTCAGAGGGCACAGCTTTAGAGCATCCCTTGGGCAGGATGTAGTAAGAAATGTTACAGCAGTAAGGAAAGCCATATTTATGCCATAACACACTACTAGCTCTGACAAATGCCCCTGAGCCTACAGAGTTCACTCAAGACCTTAATGCTAAGCAGAAAGCAGACACAACAGGGAGTATTCTTACTGTGTCATGTCAGGTTCCTAGAGTTGTCAGGGAAGGTTACGCTCGCTATAAAGTGCTCTGAATCACGCAATGAAGGCCAGTACTGCTGGCTTAAGAGGGATCATAAAGTAACTTTTTGGGCATTTTGCTAGAATGACAATGTGTATTGGAATC
The DNA here is from genome assembly GCA_013400435.1 of Pycnonotus jocosus. Classification (NCBI taxonomy): domain Eukaryota; kingdom Metazoa; phylum Chordata; class Aves; order Passeriformes; family Pycnonotidae; genus Pycnonotus; species Pycnonotus jocosus. The sequence goes on from VWYP01024783.1 coordinate 41,003, forward strand.
AGTATGCATGAAATGGATGCCAAGACAGCTGCAGACATTTCACTTTTATTCACATTGCAGAGGTACTGAAGCAAAATGTCTATGGAGATCCACCAGCCAGCAATAGAAACCAAGACAACTGTGGGACAATAAAGTCAATCACAGAACAGGGAGACAATGACAGAACCATCTGCAGAGCTTAGGGATTGCTGGTATCTTCTCCCAGTCACTTCATTTCCCAAAGCCAACTCTAATGCACAGAGGACAAAGTTTTGAGTCCTCAGGTTTGCTCCAGAAGGAGGCTGCTGAGGCAGCAAGTTGTGCAGTCCACTACCACAGACTGATGCCAAAAAGGAGTAAACAATAGAGGAAAGATTATTTACAGTCACTATGAAAGATTACTTACAGTCACTCACTAGAAGCTGCATGTGAATCACTTATGAATCACTTATGAAAATGTGGGAAAGGGCAGAGTCATAAGGACAAGGCAGATCTAACAGGGAAAGTAACATTTCCAGATGCAGAAGCATTGTTAATTCAGACACTCATCTCCTCTTTTAGTTTTACTGCAACACATTGGTGATATTATTAAATTGGCATCAAAGCTGGAAGATGGTTTGGTCAATAATCATGTTCTTCTTTTCATTATATAGTTATCTTCCTGTGATGGATTTTATTCTTTGTTGTAATTATAAAAGTAATTTGAAAGGTACCACTCCTGTTTTCCTTTAATCACACACCATTTTTTGTTCTTTATTTTTCTCAGGACTCAAATTACATAATAGCAAAAGCAAAAAAGTGATATAATCAGGACAAAGTCGATAGAGACTTGAGTCCTTTCTTAGCAAAATTTTCTTTTGCAAGGATTACAGACAGAAGAGTTGTTTTCACTTCCTGCTCTTATCTTGTGATAAATTCAAGGCTAGGTTTTGTGATGGCTGTTTGGGTTTGTATGAGTTGTTTGTTTGTTTGGGGGATTTTGGTGGGTTTTGTTTTGAATAGTTGGTTGGTTGGATTTGATGCTGTATTATCAGCTTAAAGAATTTCATTGGTTGTGGTATATATTCATAATAACCTGGATAGTTAACATTTAAATGGATATGGCAGACCAAGGATAGAAGAATACTTAGCACAGAGGTGAAAGGTGTTGTTCAAAGTGAAGTATAAGGTCAGTGTTAGAGCTAGAAATAGAACTCACATTCAGACCTCCTTGAAGAAGACCATGGGATGACAGAGCCTATAACCTCTTCTTCTCCTTATCACCTTTAGAATTGTTGGGCTTATTATATCACAGCATCTTTCCAGCTACCCCTTATTCCAAACTCAAATTGAAACCAAGGTCTCCAACTCCCCAAATCAGTCTCCCACTACACATTATCCCTAATGTCTCAGCCCACACCCATGTCAGCATGTGATAAAATTACGTAGAAATAAGAAAAATCACAGAATTACGAATATGTTAAAGCAACTAGCTTTACAGTCTAAATATTGATTGTTCCATTTCTGTAATGCTTTGCCTGCATGGAGGTGTCATGAATATAATATGGATGATACTTGGGTCAAAGTGTTGTATTAAAGCATTTGGACTGCACCTTGGTCCTAGCTTGAGAAAACTCAGCAGTGACACTGCTGCACACATATCCTAAATAGCAGCACTGAGATGTGCTTGAAATTAAGAGTGACAGAATAATTTACTAGCACTGTGGGATGCGATTAACTGTAATGAGATGACACTGACCAAAATGAAATTCTAGATTGAATGATTTCCTAGTAACAACAAGACTATTGGGATGCAGGACTAACCCTCTGTGTGAAATGCTTTATTTTTTCAGTCATTTATCTCAATGCAATCATCTGAATGAAGGTTGGGGTTGGACTAGAGATTGCAAAAGGAGAGTTTGTTGATATGCACAGGAGAGACTAAATGTCTCAATACATTGTTTAATAAATAACCAGCATGTGTTTGAAAATATGGTGCCTTCTTATTACCCAGCCATAGAATTCACAAAGTGCAGTGGCACCAGCCAGTACAAAGAGATTAATAAGATGTAAATGAGAAAAAATGAACAAATGCAAAAACAGTCCCCATAGAGAGAAGCCAAGCATTGCAACAAAGTCTTATTTTAAAAACTGGACCTTCAGTAGCAATGAACATGGGGTAAATGGAGTGAATAGGTTGGTACCATCTGCAAAAATGGTAAAATTCCTAGGACAGCGATGAGGGGTCTCCAGTGGCTCTTATGGATGGCACTGTGAAACTTCAAAGAGATAAATTTTGGGTCTTTTCTCATCCATAACTGAATGCAAATGAAGGAAATTCAAACTCCAGCATCCACATGCAAAATTGGAAACATTAGAGATTCTCTATAAATTGACAGGATGGGCTGTGGGATGTCTGACCCTACATGACTGAAGAGACTGCTGAGAGGAAGATTTCACCCTGCAGAAATGCATCTTAATAGTAAGGACAGCGAAACTGTCTGGGAAAAAGCTCCCAGCAATGACAATCATTGGTTCACAACAAATACGGTCAAACAAAAGGTCAAAGACAAAGCAGTAAGCAGAAGCAAACTGACCAAGAGAACCAATGCCCAGTCTATGTATAGGGGGAAGAGATACAAAGGCAGAAAGAAAGTTTCCACAAAAGGACAGCAATGGAAGGGACTGGGCAAAGCAAGCAGAATATGTTGCAGTTCAAAATGAAAAGCTTCCGGGAAAAGAGAAGGAAGGTCAGTGTATGATGGAAAGCTTGCTACTGTGGGATGAGATGGATGATGAGACTAACCACAAAAGATATTAGAACTGAGAGCAGCATCACAGATGGACATGCAGAAAAATTTTTACAGAGAAATCTGGCTCAATGTTAATAACCTACTGAAAAGCTTTCTAAGAAAACAGAAAAACCTTCCTTTTTTGCCCTTTTATCTTTTAAAGGATGATGGAGAAATGAAAGCTTATTCTGAGTATCTGAAGGACAACAATGGAAATATTTCTATTCATCTTCTTTTCACACAAAGAAGTGGATCTTTCTACTCTGTAATCTTAATGATCATTGAGGGTTGTAGTATCTGTATGAAAAATGCTAGACCGAAAGCTTTTTTTTTCTGGAAAACTAAAGAATAAATGGAACAGCAAGTTTGATAAAGAAGGATAATCTATGAAGAGGTACTTCTGTTTCGCAAAGATGCTTAAAAGAATAGTTAGAAGTAAATAAAATATCTGATCCCAGAATTTGATGTGCTTTCCTAAAATAGAAAAATATTTAGAGAGGAATGCAAAACATCACTTGCTACACTTCCTATTTGTTAAATTGGAAAAGCAAACCCTTTTACTGTCAAGGAATAAGTGCAAAAAGGGAGAAAGAACAAAGGATGATGAAAGAATTTATTGATGAAACCGGTTCAGCTTAAACTGAAACTGTCAGTACTCTGTGTTAATTAAATCCTTAAAAGTGGTTTGTTTTTAAAGACAATATTAATTAGAGAAGCCTCATGAGAGAAGACCCTGAGAGTTTTATGCCAAGTGACAGAGTTTTTTACTGTACAGCTGATTCTTAGATCTCACTGACACAATGAACCCAAGACAAAACATTCTCTAAACAAAACTTGCTGCCTGGGTCTTATTCAAAATAAGAATGCAATTTCTCAAATTACATATATAATATTGGAGGAGTGGGAAGACAAGAAAGGTAGAGAAAGAAAATGCCACATAATTTCACCAAGCCCTTCAGCCTGGCTTTCCTGCTGCTGCAAGCAACCCATTTCTGTAGGCTCCTGCTCTCTGTGTGACCTCCAGTTACAGCTCCTTCTCCTGTTTTCCTTTTTGCCCTTTCCTATATTACCTAATCTTATGTGATCTGTAATCAGTTGTAATCTGCAGCTTTTGTAAATATAAGATCATTTTCACAAAAGGACAATGGTGTCTACTGCTTCATAGTTTTTCCCAAACAGATATTTTTGGCTTACAACAATGGTTTAATATGAGTAGACAAAATCTTACAAATGTGAGCTTTATGTATTTGTTTATATGTGATCATGGAATTGTAGAAAGATTTAGATTGGAACAGACCTTAAAAATTATCAAGTTCCACTCTCCCTGTGATGGGCAGGCATACCTTCCTTTAGATGAAGTTTCTCAGATCCACATCCAATCTGGCCTTGAACACTTTTAGGGATATAGATAGATATCTGACATCTCAAGGTGGTGAATCTGAGATTTTGTGCAGTGTCTGTCCTTCATGAGTAGTTTATGAACTTCTTTGGTAATTTCGTTTGTCTGCTACTGGAAGCACACCTCTCCTACAAAACATTTTGGAAGTTGCTTTTGGATCATGAAATCATATTTGTCTTGAAAATTCCACAAGCACATAACACAAAAATTCATATTCACCTATGCTTTTTTCTTTCATAGCATTTTTTCCTAACTTATTTTAATATTCTTTCTCCTTAGTTATTTCTTTTTTCAGGGCAGAGGAAAGGGTGTCCTATGGTACTATTGATACTTGCCATCAGCAGAGTCTTTCTTTTCATTCTCAAGAATGCCTTTTGGTGATAAATTGTGTATTTCTTGTCCTTGTGATGACAAATTTATTTTTATACTTTGAAACTCCTGTACAGCTGAATTTTAGTCCATAGGAGAAAACACCATTTACCCTTAGTTTGATGCCTCCAATGAAAATTGATGAAAATGAGATCACCTAGATTTTATTCAGAAACAGATTTCTGGTGCCGAGGTGTACTTCAATTTATTTATACTTAGAAGGTCGTTCTTTCCACATCAATGATTCAACATTGATGAACATGGTAACAATTCAACCACTCCTGATCCTCCTTTCCATCTCTGGAAAGTCATTATTTAAATAACTTTTGAATTAGCATGGGAAGACAGCTTAATGTGATGAAAATTTTGTACTCCCACTCCTCCTGAAAACACAGAGCTAGATCTTTAGATCTAGATCTTCCAAGGTATTTATTCCTTATTCCTACCCAGGATAATTTGAAATTTTAGCTTAACCAACTTTTAAAACCTTCAGTATTTCTTTCAGAGGAATGGAGATTCCTAAATGGGATACAAGTACCTAAGAGTCTGAGAACTTAAGAGTTTAGATGCTATTTCTAACTTACCCATTTATAAAACAGGCATAATATTATAGCATCATAGTATGCTATGCTACAAAATGTTTTGAAGATGCCCAGGTATAGCTTTCAATAAATAAATGGCAGTGAAACTCACAAAGAGCATTTAAATAGGCTTCAGCCAACTTAAGTGAACCTGGGAACAGCTTTCATCTCCTATGAATGGGCTTTGAGTTTGTACCCCTACAAAAGCCCTAAATTTGTTTATTGTCACTAACCTACAATTCGCTAATCAAGTGATGTATGTCAACCACCACCTCATTTGTACTTTTCAGGCTACTTTCTTTATATGAAAAAAAGGCTTTTCCCTGGAACCAAAACAGGTAGTATAAGTTTTCAGATGATACTTTTTACTCTGAGATTTCAGGAGAATTTTCTGTAACAGAGATAAACAATGATGAGAGAAGAAAAAAAAAGTAAGGGGAGGGAGACAAGGCCTGGAGCTGGAGATGGATCAGACCTGAAGCCTTTTTCTGTGATTTTATGTTTCAATATTTTTGCCATAAATCTCAGAAATTGTGCACCGTTTATTTTAACATCAGATTTAATCAAGACATAATTAAACCTTCAAAAAGAGGTCACTAATGATTTGACTGGCAGACCTTAAACATGATGAAGAAGACAGGTGTCACTGAAATACATTTTCAATAGATGGAAATGGTCACAATTGTTTTCCAGCATCCCCTTTTATTTGCATATGTATTTACTGCACTTTATTTTTCATAGTGTTTCATACGTCTAGTTTCACACTTGCTTCCATCAGCTTTATGCCCTGCTTGTAATTTAAAATTCCAGTAAACTGTTTTTTCTGCTTCCTTCTTTGGGTACCAATAAAACCTCCATCTGCATTAAGAAATTAATATTGATGTGCAGATTGAGTATAAAAATATACCTAGACCAGCTTCAAACAACTCCTGATGATTTCATTAAATCTTTTTAATAGCCACTGTCAGTGGGAACTCTGTGTTCTCAGAGAAAATGACTTGCTCTATTTCTTCAGAATCAGTATTTGATTTTTAAAACAAAACAGCCCCAAGCTAAAATAATAGACAATTATTTTGCCCACAGCCAAACTAAGATCTGTCAACTAAAATCCTTTATGGGACATGCAGTGGATGTAGAGTGTTTTACTTGGAAACAAGAAATTACGCTTTGTAGTTTAGTTCTACCAATTGAGCTATCACAAAATGCTGGTATATTAACTGGCTTAGTTATTTCTTTATCAGTTTTATTCAGAGTAGGAAAAGTATTATACTGGTCCAAGGACTTTTATGGCTCTTTTTTCCTTTAGCTTCTTAGGTATACTAACTGAAATGTGATTACAGCAATCAAACTTTACAGTCAATGGGCCAGCATAATATGGGAAATTCTCATGATTTATTCAAGGTACTTCCCACAATCTGTGAATTTAATCAAGACATAAATTCAGATTGCTTCCTTTCCATTTCAAATTTGGAAATACATGTAATAGATTCCAGTAGAGAACAAAATATATCAGACTGTAGAACTGGTATCAAATTCATAAAGTTCCCTCAAAAGGTTTCAGGGTAACAAAAATCTATTGTTTTCTTCTCTAGCTCTGGGGAAAATCTCTCTCAGCTAGGACTGTATACATATGTTATCATGAGATGAGGTAGGATGTGGATTTATTATGTACACCAGTTGCTCTGTGAGTAGCAGTTTCCTGCAAGCACAATTTTATCCTGCAATAAGCTGTCATCATTTGCCCTGCAGAGAAAGTGAGAGCCTGTTCAGAATCATTGCCCTGGAGTAAATCTCCTGCTTTCTCCATTGTATCTTGTTTGCATTGCCATACAATTCGAATCATGAAGCAATTTTTAATTTTTTTTTACTTCTGTCTACTGATTTTGTTTCAGACAACCTCCTCCACTGCAATAAAGCTAGTTTGGTGAACATCTCTCCATTTCTTTTAACTGACAGATCACAGGCTTAACACCAAGCATGTGTTTAAGGTCATGTTGAGTAATGAAACGCTAAAAGTATGGTTTATTGCAAATAATTTTATTTGTTTAAGATAGGCATTGTGTTTAAACAAGTCAACAATTATGCTTATATCATCAATAGACACACAAGGCCTCATGACAGGTCATACCAAAAGTCCATCTATCTTAGTATCTTAGCTTTAAAACATCTGACTGCAGAGGAGCATGAATAGAAAGGATTTGCAGCAACATTTCCCAAAAATATTTTCACCCCTTCCAACCTATTCTAGCTCAATGACTTACATCTTTGCTTTTACACCCTGCACAGGGTTTTCTTCCAGGAATTTGTTTAGTAAAAGTCCCTGATCCCATGTCATCTTTTAGCATCCTAAATGTGACACGGGGTAGAGTTCCTTTGCACAACCACTTCTTGTGAAGAATCAAAATCTCAATAACACAGAGGCCAGTGATTCAATAAGGCATCTCTTTTCCACCTATCTTTTTCTGGTATTTTTAGCTTTTCTATTCAGTGAAAGACACTCTGTGCATCCATCCAATGTTTCGCTCTTCTACCAGTGGAATACACTCTACCTTCATTCAACATCTGCTTTGTCTTTTCTGAATTCTTCTCAGTTCTTTCATATACATTTTGAAATAGAAGCAAAACTATGAACAAGATAGAGATGAGCAGTGGTTTCAGACAGTGAATAACCAAACCATCTGTCTGGCAAGACATTATCTCAGTTATTGTGTTTCCAAAGCACATAATACAATCAGGTTCTGATCTACCTTTTGACAACACACTACTGTAATATAAGTAAGAATAATAAGATGTGACAGAGTTCTGATGTCACACACTTTGAAAAGGGTTCTCAGAAACTGAAATTAGATTTTTATGTGTGTACAGATACACAGACATGTATTAGATAGCTGTATTTTGAAAGGAATCTGCCTTTTAATTACAAACGGTTAGGCCACGTTTACACAACTTTTGTTGTTACATGGTGTGAACACAACTTTTACCAGTTTCAAAGGACTATTTTAAAGGCTTTCTACTGGTGAATGGATTATTTTTGTTTCTTATTCCCAAGTATGCAACTGGCTGATGACTCTCTGTCAGGATTGCAAAGGAGGTTTCCGATTACCTGTCCAGTACAGGACCTGGTTATTCCCTAGGGCTCTCTATGGAAGTATAAAATAGAACACAAAGCACAACTAGCAATATATTAGTGATAATTTATAGATTCCAAGGGTAAGGCTGAAGTGTTTTCAGGTTAAACTAGTAAATTGGCACTGTGTAGGTGCATGAGTGCCTCTGGTTTGTCTTAGACTCATATCTGTAAGGTTTGTTCATGAATTGAGGTGGTGATAAGAAGCAGAGGGCTGACACACAAGACCATCCAGTTCATTCATGAGCATTCAACAGTCCTCTCTAATGAAAGCAAAATGCTTAATATGATTAGAAATTTTTGCATTATTAAGATATGACAATCTGAAACATATGTATACCAAGAAATATGTCAGCTATAACAAAACTCTAAATGATATATCAGAATGGAAAAATTTGCATTGAAATCATGATAGGTTACGGCCAAGAATGACTGCAGCATTTATGAGGGCTGGTCAAGAGAAGTTTTAAACTGTATTTTCTGCATTTTAACAAGGAAAAACACACAGCTTTTGAAACACTGAAGGGTAAATTATTAAAACAGAAAAACCAAAACTATGCCATTAAATCATAGCATACAATTATGGAAAATTTGAAAAGTGTGCCTCTTTCAGTTCTTTCAAACAGTCACAACTATGGATACTCTACAAGAACATTGTACAGACACACAAATTGTACACATATATCCCTCCATAGCAGATTGCTTTTCTTTAACTTGATTGCTCAAGGAACTAATATGTGTCATTCTTCAACAGCAACAGGGTTGCTGAAAAGTTGCAAGGGTTAATTTCAGTAGAACTAATACCTGGAAAGGATATTTATTGTGCAGTTGCCAGTGTTTTATTGTCTAGTGATATTGAAAAAAAACTTATCACTTAGGCAGCCAAGAGAGTTCCTTCATTGCCTTAGGGGGAAAAAAAGCATCTCATATTTCATAACAAATATCATAAGTGTTCCACATTTTATCACTGCATTATACACCAGGGAACATTCTGCTCTAAGCTATCACATCTGTTTCCCATGTTGGCTGTCCTTACACAGCAGGATGAATTCATCTGCAGGAGCATGTCATTTCCACACTGAGAGTTTCAACCTGATGCAGCCCTGTGTGATGGCTTTTTACAAGATCATGTGACATGTTTGAGAAGGGAGGGGGAGCTAAAATATTCCTCTGGATGGGAGTAAACACTGAAGGGTTCATGTCCAAACAATAACATCAATTCACAATAAAATCTTTTCTTGATTTCGAAGATCTAATGTGAAAGACCAATTTATAAAAATGCTTTTGGTCAACTGAGTGGTGCTAATTCTACAGTTACAGACCAACATGCATTTTATGAGGTTTATGAATTCTTGGGAAGTTGTGTATTTATTAGCAAACCAAAGAGAATGTAATATATTTTTCCAACATAGCCATGCTCTCTTTCCAACAGAATAATATAATATTTTCTAAGATTCTCTTAGAATCAGAATTCAAGTAGGCAAATTTATTTTATTTATTTAATGAATTTAAGTTAATCTCAAAAACTGGTAAAAATATTTTCTAGATAAAGTGGAAAATAATGTAATACTTCAGAGTTAATAATGGATGACAAAAATTTCTTCCTCAAAAATTAGAAAGAATTGATTTACAAGAAAGTGTGGAACCACTAACTAGAACTGTCTTCTTTAAAACTGAGCTGAATAAAGAGGAAACTAAATGAAGGCTCTTTAGCCAATATATATAATGTGTGAACTTCAAGAACTCATTAAACAATGTGCCTTCATTATCTTCTTGCTAATCCAAAGTGTTGTTTTACATAAGAAAACTCCAAATTTGGGGAAAAAACATAATTAATTCTCTGTATGAGCACTCAAAGCTGTGTTTAAAATGAAACAAATTATTGAAATAAAAATAATTCTAAATTGGAAAAGAAATCAGTTTAGGAGTATAAAATAAGTAAACTTAAAGAACACAAAGATAAAGACTTGTATTCTTTCAGACATTAATCGTATAGTTTGTAATCCATTAGAAAAATAGTTTATAGTCCAGTTCCTGTGTCTGGAGCCTCCTTCCCAGACAGGTACTATACATGGCACCTAATTTAACAGTGAATCTCAGTAACTCACAGATTTCGGGTGGGGCATAAGTGTTGAATTGGAATCTGGCACAATTCACGGTGATAGTGAACATAATACTGAATTAAGCATGCCCATGCATTCATGATTTGGCAGTTCATAATGCTGATTGATTTATCACATTATGCCCTCATTCTGTCATTAGCACCAGGAAAGCAAGAAATTCAAAACTTTATTGGCGAGTGCTCAATTCTGGCTCCATAGAGAGAGGCCATGGTTGGATGTCTTACATGAACTGGCTCTACTAGAAGGAAATTGAAATTAAGAGCTGATGTTATTCCTTTGTTAGAAGCAATTATCTTCTCACAATAGCTTCATATCCACTACAAATTCAGGGCTGTGCCCTCTTTTGAGTATGTGACTTAGTATGATTTAGTGAACGCAGTCAATCAAGAAATAGGCACCGTTTCATAGAAAAAAGGGGAAAATTATTACAGCTTTTTACTTCACAGATTGTTAAATCTACTTGTCACAGTCAGAATGCAAATCACATGCTGCAAGACCAAGTAGACATCTGGTAGGTAAGTTCTTTCTTAGTATATCTACGTTTCCTTTTTTATTTTTTTCCCTACACCACCATCCCTCCATCATGGCCACGATCTTCTTTAGGTATGTTTGAGGAATAAGTATTGCACACCATGGAGGTTTGACCTTGGTTGGAAGTGAGATGCCTACAAAAGCCATTTTATTACTCCCCTCCTCAGCTGGACAGGGAACAGAGCATATAACAAAAGGCTCATGGGTTGGGATAAGAACAGGGAGAGATCCCTCAACAATTACCATATTGGGTAAAACAGACTCAACTTGGGGAAGTTAACGGAGTTTTTTACCAGTGAAAATCAGAGAAGGATAATGAGAAGAAAATGAAATTTTTAAAATGCCTTCCCTGCACTCCTCCCTCCTTCCCAGGTTTAACATTATTCTCTATTCTCTGTCTTCTCTCTCCCAGCAGTGAGAGAGAGGAAGGGGGTTACAGTAAGTTCATGTTGTTTCTGCCACTGCTTCCTCCTCAGGGAGAGGAGTCTTATTTTAGGATACATATCTATAGGCAAATGTAAAGGTTCAAGTGCCAAGTAATTTTCTGAGAAAAGTCCCATTCTGTAGGACATTGCACAATTTCCATCAAGAGACTGATTTTAAATGAAAATACAGTGTTAAAGACTAACTGAATTCCCTCTTACCTTTCAATATAGCAGGAGTGGGTCTAAGAATAACATCCAGGCTATCTGGAAGGACATATTTCAATTGCTCCTATTCAGTGGTTCTAAATACCTCCACCCCAGTACTAAAGATTGTCCTTTCACCATTTTACTTCTATGGCATTTATTGTTTTATACAGCAGAGAAGATTAAGAGCTTTCCTAGTGTTACCAGGGTAGCTTTTTGTCTAGATTGGTTTAGTTTACTTAAATAATGCTTACAGTACAAGAAAGAAATCATTTAGCCTGAAAACAAGAATCCTAGGCAATATTTGTACAGGAGATTTAAAGTGACAGACTTAAATAACAAGTATGCTATCTAATATCCCTTTATTTATCTAGTATTTCACAGAATATACAAAGGCATTATTGCAACCCAAATGAAAACTCTTGGAGTCACCATGAGCTGTCAGTAATGGAAAAGCATTATTGCTTTGTTGAAGCCTCCAGGCAGGGTCAGGATTTAACAGGAAAAGTAGAAGTAAAAATCAGTCTTTTCCTCCTCTCTCTCTAAGCAGCAGACGAGAGGAAAACCATGCTAGCTAGGCATCTCAGCACTTTTTGCTCTCCATTCAGCCAAGTCTTCAGTCAGCTTATGACCTATGACTGAACTTGAAATCAAAAACAGCATTAAAGCAAGAATTTTCTCTTTTTAAAGAAGGCAATAGGTAAGTTTGTCAGCAGGCAATAGTGAAGCACAAAAATATAAAATTATCTGCCTAGCATCTGGGCATCATTTATATTTTTGCTTAACTTCTTTTGTAGACTTTTGATTTTATGGTAAAACATCAAAACTATGACAGCCAAACTACAGATAAGCACCAAGATCTCTCCAATTTCTTATTTTCATTTTTTTTTTTCTTTCATGGACATTAGTTGGGGTTTTTTTTGCAATTTATTTTTAAAAGCAAGTAATTCTTCCTGCCTTTCATAGTTGGATTATTTTAGCTATGCCATCTGAAAAATTTTTCTACAGTGTTTCATTTACCTGTAGCACAATTTAATTTTTGTTTTATAAATCCCTTGTGCTTTTAGAAGATCTAGTGCTTTTTATGAAACTTATCTAAACATCAGTATGATATCACTAACTAGACTGATATTTTTCCAAAAATTGATTAGTGATCAGGGAAATCAAATGCTTTTTATCTTTGAGGGCATTGTCTCTTCTATTAGGAGTATCATTAGGTTTATTAAATGGCTTCTCCAAACTTTTGACGTGAAGGATGTCCTCCATTAAGAGAGGTTTAGAGTGTCCTTTATCGGAGGAGGCATAGTCTTGCAAATTGTATGATAAAAATTGCATGTGATCTGACTGTGTTGAATGATTAAAACTTTCCTTGGATAAAGATATGATTTTTCTATAGCTGACATATTTTGTTAATAGATAAATATTAGGGGTTTTTTTCAGTTTTGTCTCAACAGAGATACATTAACATAAAACTCACAGACATAAAAAGTGTCTCTGCTCCCAGAAAGTTTAGCAATGGTACAGTTCCCTTTAAGAAAATTTGCATGAAATTTCAGCAGAACTGATAATTGAATGGAAAAATTTCATACTGAAGAAACAACTCAGCTTCTAATAGGGTTTATACAAAACTCCCTTTTCAAACTCTGGAAGGAAATCTATTTCTGAACTGTCACCTAGTAATTTCCAAGTTTATTCAACTTCATATAAAGTGTATGATCATTTTGGAGAGCTCCTGGTCAGCATGTGAAAATACTTCGTACTCCTCCACTGAAATTATTTTCTCTGCTTCATAAGGGAAGGTCCCACTCAGGCAGCAAGGAGTTAAACCATGTTTCTCAGTTTTTATGTTATCAAACCGGCAGCCTGACCCTCAAAACCAAGTTCCTTCAGGGACATTTATCCCAGTAACTTTTAGGATAGTCACTCTGGGCTCCTTCAGCAGAGGAGGAAAATCAAAATGTTTTAAAAACATGATTCATGTGAACCATTTTGCACATTTCTGTTTGGGTAAGTGAAAACACATCCTGCAAGTGCTCCTTTTTTTCTCCATTGACTGTAAAATAATTCTACTGCCTCTGGTTCTTGCAGGCTGAATAAACATCTAACAACAGATGCCTATATTTTCCCAGAGGATTTACAGGAGGAGCATCAATCTTTTTGCTTTATTATACAGTGTTTGTTTGGTAGCAGGGCAGGTTTTGCAATACCATTTGCATAAATTCATATCTCACATTCTCACTTGCAGACTCGTAATTTGCAGAAAAGTGTTAGGAAATTCTCAACAGACAAATCCAGGCAAAGGCTTGATGGACATGACTGTTCAGATTTTAAAAATTGTGCCTATAATTGCTACATATATTGCTGCTACATGCAATATGTTGCATGCATATATTGTTGCTATGTGCCACAATATTGCTAATATTGCTACATCAAACACATATAGCACAGTATCTACATTTCAAGTAATGTCAAAGGAAAGAGAAAGGAAAAGCAGGAAGTCAAATTAAAATTCCTTGCCTATCTTAATGTAGTTAACTAATTAACATGGATATTTAAGTCATTTTCTATGTAAATGGGGATATTAATTAAGTAGGTACAACAGACGCAAAGCAGGAAGCATGTATAGATCTAAGCCTTAATTGTTCTTCTCTGTCAAAAATATAGAAAATTTCTCATGATGGCATGGAATTAGGAAGTTAATATTAGGTGAGTGTCTGGGACTTCTCACAGAGACCAGTTGATCATAAAGATGCATTTTCCATAAATTAAGCAGTCTTTTCATTTAACCCTGAAAATTCCCCATCAAACCATACTATTTAGTTAATTGTTGCTGGCATTGTTTTCTGAATGCTGAAACTCTTTTTGCTTCTCTCTGGAACATCAAATTTCTTATTCTTCCACAAGTTAACAAGAATTGGCTTTGAAAAAATTGTACAAACAAACACAGGCTATTGAAAAGAAGCATCTTAAATGCAAAAGTTCTGCAAAGAAGGATCTCTGATAATGGAAACAAGCACAACAAGGGATTAAAAGCTGAAAGCACCTGGGAAAAAGCAAATTAACTGGACTTCTGGGGTGAACATATATGGTCTTTAGAGTTTAGAAGTATGATTTCCCTCTGTGTTATTCCTTAATGAAACACAGAGGCAGGACAGTGTAGCTTACTATATTTTCCATGTATTTTGCCTGAGGCTCACTTGCTTCTTTCTAGGGTTTATACTGAAGATATCCAAAGTCATATGTAGGAAAAAAAACAAACTGTTCTGAATACTCTTGACATGGTAAGGAGCAAAACTCAAAACAAAATAATTCTTTTTGTTCAATCACTATGATTGATTAAAAATAAAATCTAATGGTTAGAAAGGGAGAGCATGGACAACGACTAACTCAGCAAAAATATTTTCACTGGCTGCTCAGCTGTAATATTGTCATCAAACTGTATCATCAACAGAAGGAGTTTAGCCAGCTCATCTTCTCTAATGCCCCATTGCAAATGGTGATCTGAAACCAAGGAGAAAAAGCTATGGAACACCTTAGCCTGGAGGAAGAGATTGCTTGTATTACTGCCATTGTTATTGCCTTCAGATAAGCTTGCACAATTCTGTATGCAGTACAAGTTCAGACCTAAAATCGTGCTACCCCCAAGATCTTATTAGCCTTCAAGATGTTGAAGAGTAGCTGGGCACCAATACCAAGAATAAGAATGAAAATATTTAAATATTAAGTACTAAAATAATTTTTCTAACTGGCATAATCTTATATGAGTGCTCTAGCACTTGTAAGGAGGGTAAATTATGATCTGTGATTTTCTCTGTCACCTGTCCTTAATACAAGACACAATATTTGTCTTCTAGGGTTATCAGCTGTAAATGCCTATCAGTGAGAAAATCATCCTGGGCTGCTTTGGCAGTCATTGAAGAGAAATTGGCACATTTGTCTTAAAAGTCTTTACATTCCATGTCTGAAATAAATCATCACTTTCACATTCTAAAGAAGGTAATTATTTTATCTGTATTGACTACAACATTAATTGATCTGAACTTAGCCGAGAGGAGTCACCTTTGTGGTTCCCTCTCCAAGTGCTGGCACTTGGACCTTCATCTGCTCATGTGGCCATGACACAGGCAATTTATTACACAGAAAAGGAGTTAGAAAGGGATTTTAATGAGAATACAAAACTGACTATGCTCACAAGCACAAGACATAGCCACATCACACGATGACCAGCCCAGTTTTCCACACAGCCCTATCCTTTCTCCCCTTTTCTGTTTTCTCATGTTTGTTCCTCTCCCAAACACCTTCATCCCTCATTTTCCAACTCTGGTTCATTATGCAAGCATTCCCTAGTAAGTAATCCCAAAATGTTCTCACCATCACACAATGTATCTCACTTTCCTAAGCAGTGACACCCTCAGTCTTTTATCTTGTTATCTTGTAATATAATAATACATATTTGCAAGAATGAGACCTAGAAGCACAAGAATTATCATCAAAATGTTGAAAACTTTACAAAAAAGAGCACTGAAATCTAGGGACTGAATCACATGCTAATACAAACCAGAGCAGCTCTCATCTGACCTTTAATGATTTCAGTGTAACATCCCCTTAAATGTGCCTTTTCATCAGCTTTACCACACTGTGAAACTTTCATTTCATATTCAATTTTTCAGGCATTGGACATGGCTACATGGCAATATTTTTAATATATGTAACTACAGGAAAGTTGTTTCTCTTCAATTCACTTGTTAAAAATTTCTGGAATACTTTTCAGCAGGACAGTTACATGAATATCAGGTTATGTATTTTATGTTGACATGTGGCCGCCATAAAGTTCTCACAACCTTATAACTATTTTCTCCCAATATATCACAATGAAGAAAACTTGTTTTGTATCTCTTGTTTTATATTCCTATGAGATCATAGGGGAAAAAAAATTTTGAAAAAGGGAAAACGACATTCTCATTATGAAAAGGAAATAAAATATGTCTGGGAAGCTTTAAACTTTATTATTGTTTGGCAGCTTTTCTTTTTTTCCCTCTTCCATTTAAAATCACTTCAATCCATGAGTTCTGAAGATGACATTTCTTTTTTTCTCTACCAAACAAAACCAGAAAACTCCAAGCATCCAGTCCATAAATTTATTTCTCTCTTTATCTTGAACTCCACTTTAAACTTTGTTGTCTGACACTTGCATCTCGTTCATTAGCAGTGATTTTGCGGTATTGCTTTACAGCTGACTTTGTTCTGACACATAAGATCAGAAAAGCCTGAGCCTAAATGCCTCAGTCATAAATTTTAACTGTCCTTCAATTTAAATGCTTCCTGAAGAGTGTTCTCTTGTAGATGCTGGGTTTTTTCCCCTCTGTTGTTACATTGCCCTCTAGAAATGCTGACAAAGATTGGCTGCATGAGTTCACCCTGTGTCAGCCTTTCACGCTCTTCCAAGTTGAAATGTTTCTGTTGTCATTACCAAGAAAGATCCAACATATGTAAATGCATATTCTGCACACTATTACGCTTCCAGCAGCCAGATCATTTCTTTTATCATGCTGTCAGCTTTTTTCAGCCACTAGAAAGTGCCAGTCTGCACATAAGATCCAACCCACTCGTGTGTGTGACACAGAGGCTGCAGGAAATGCAGTTATTGGGGTGCTTGTAGGCACACATTGACCTGTAGGCTCTGCATGGAGCAAGAAGGGGTCCCCAAACCCCAGAGTGCTCCTGGTTTCTGAGTATCAATCACAGTTGATAAAATGAGAGTGTTGATGTGTATGCTGTGTAAATTGCCCATTTTCTCAGTTGTTAAGATGCTTACATGCTGCACGCAAAAAATAACTGAAAAAAAGCCAAACATTGAAACAGATTTTCAATGTTTATAATCACATGACTAACATCTTCTTCTCCCATTTGTCTAGGATCCTGCTCTAAAGCACATGCTAATATATTTATGGAGAGCAAGAGAAAAAGCAAAAAGTCAGTCTGAGCCTACCTTGCTCAAACCAAGCACACTGTACGAACAAGGAGTAGAGTTACTACAGTGGACCTATGCAGAAGATGGATTTGGGGCAAAAAAAGCCACTTCTGACTGAGTAGTCTCATGGCAGAAACCTGATGTGCTATGGATGGTTGCTTGTTATCATTATTGTCCCTGGAGGAAACCAGGATCCAGGGTTAGACCTCTGTGCAGCTTCCTTAGTTCAGTGATTTATAACACTTGGGTGGAAAGTGCAGTCCACAACATTCTTTATTCTGATGTGGGATTAATTTAGATCAAGGCAATAGCAAATTAAATACAGGATAAAATAAATGCAATAATAACAAATTATGCTCTCAGATGATGAGATACAGGCAAGAGGAGACACATAGCAACACATATCACATCCTCATTCAGTTTTCTGCCTTTCACTACAAGAAAGACACTGGGGTGGGGGAGCATGGCCAAAAAAGGACACTGGCAAAGGTGAGAGGTCCCAAGCACAAGTCTGATGAGGAGTGGCTGAGGGAGCTGGGATTGTTTAGCCTGTAGAATGGGAGGTTCAGGAGGGACCCTATTGCTCCACACAACTATCTGAAAGGAGGCTGTAGCCATCAGAAGACATCAGTTTCTTCTCCTAAATAGCAGGTGATGGGATGACCAAAAAGGTCTCAAGTTGCACCAGGAAAGGCTTATATTGAGTATGAGGAAAAAATACTTAAATGGAATGGTTTTCAAGTATGAACAGCATGCTCAAGGAAGCGTGCAGGCACTTGGGTACATGGTTTAGTGGTGGACTTGGCAGTCCTGGGTTAATCTTTGGACTCAATGATCTTTGAAGTCTTTTCCAACCTAAATGATTCTATGTACAGGAGTTATGGAGGTCATGGGGATATTTGAGACAGGACTGCTTAGGCGATGAAAAGATTCAGGAGACAGGAGGAAGAATAGAAAATATTATGAATTAAGTGACATGAGAGAATCAGAAATGGGGCACAAGGAGATCAACTTGGTTAAAGGAGTCTTTAACTTAGTAATAGAAATTGAATAGAAAGCAGGACAAAGAGAAGCAAGTGAAGAGAAATGATGACTGAAGCCTAAGCTCCTATATAGTAACAGTTTTCCAACGTGAAATACTTTTTTTCAGAATATAGAAGACTGTGGAATGCAGATGCCTTCCATCTGACTAGTAGGAGTAGTGTTGATAAGAATATTATAACTATTTGGGATGTGTTAGCAGGCATCACTTATATTCAGTGACTGATGCTATGAATAATGCAGGTAAAGTACCAAAACAGGCACTAGTGCCATAGATAGTTCCTACTGGCCCAGATACAGCAGACACCAAGACAACATAACAAATAGAACTAGGGGAATTGATCAGGAAAGCAGAAGTCACAGCTACTTATGGCCCAGTGACTTAAAAGCAAGCTCTGCTCACAATATTTTCAGAAGTTATATAGATGGACCTTTTTATTCCTTATCCCTAATACTTCACAAAGACTATCATCCCACCAGGTTAGCTCAGCATTTCCTACTCTTCTCCGATGTACTGACCATCTGCAAATTACTGGCAATGATTTTATTTAACTTATTTTACCTAGTAAACATATAATTTCTGATCCATAAAGAAAAATAGCCATAATTTTTGACAACTCTGTAACAACACACCTGGCTTCCCAGGCAGGTTCTGCCCTGCCATCTCTGGCAAAGGATTCTCTGACCATCAAGTTCCTATGGTTCTACAGGCTATGTGAAATTAATTTCCTACAATCGGAAATGTCGGTGGTGGGGGTGGGGGGGAATGTTCCTTTAATTTCTACAGGAATAGAAGTGAATGAAGAAGCCTCATACAAAAATTTCTAGGTTTTCATGTATGTGAGGTTTGAAAATACTTATTTGCACAAAGCAAGTTCATGTAGAAATAGTATAGAATATTAACAAGTCTTATGTCATTCTACATTTAATTTTAGAAAAAGGATTTTCTATTTAAAGAAAATTTTCTTTAATTTTTTTCCCCTTTTTCCCTCCCCAAGCATATTAACTCAAATCATAGAAGAAAAGAAATTATCCCCTTTGGATACCACAAACAAATTTTCTCCATCCATGCTATTATCCATTAAAAACAATGAACTAAAATCAGAGCAGTATTTTAAAAGATGGAGATACTACTTCTATTGTCACCTAATGTACTGTTTAAACCAACTGATTCTTACCACAGCTTATCATTTTCCCTCTTAACAAACAATCCCCATCCGTGAATTTACTACCAGGCACATTAACCTTAAACCTCATCTTACCTCAGAAAACCTCATTCATTTCCTCTAAAAAAAGAAACCTTTCAAGGACAGTTGGGATTATGATGCCACTTTCCATTGTAAAGTTAGCTGCATGAAAACCATTTTTGCTAGGGAGAATTAAACGCCCTTTTGGCTTTTTGCAATGATCTGCAGGTATCATGCAAAGCTCATGGAGAGCAGTGGCTTTTCTTTAGAGGAGGGAATTAAGTCAGATTCTCAACAGATGCAAAGTGACACTTTGAATGTTCAGGTTTACCACTTGTGGAGCTGGTCAAGTAGCCTTAATTTCCATAAAAGACTGCTTCATGAAAAAAAAAGTCTGTAGATCCTAACTAACTAAATTTTTACAGAGTTTTTATCACCGGGAATCTGAAGCAACTAACTGCCTGGTTTACAAATTCAGCAACAGGAATGCAATTTCCTGAGACCTGAAGAACTGCTCTCAAGAAAGCTTCTTTGGTATGATACAGTGCACTGGCTATATACAAAATTTACTCCAGCCTAGTTTCCCTGTTTGAGAATTAAAGGAATCTGGTAAATTTACAGGATATTTTGTGATATAAATGGACACGCCAGCTAGGAATGCGGCCATGTGACACTAAGAGGTCTAGAATGAATGAAAAGGCATATATTTCATGTGGACTAATGTGACACACTTTCAAGGTGTCAGATTAGGAACTTTTCCAGAAAATGATGTGGAGGACTTTGAAAGAAGTGAGATAGATGCAGATTTACACCTGCTTAGGAAAAAAAAAAAATGTAAAGAAAATACCATCGTCTGTCTCCTAATACTCTGACCAGAGATTAGGTGCCTAAATCAGTATCATGCATGTCCTAAGCTCCTTCTAGAGACAGAGGAAAGAAATAAGCATCTCCAGAAGAATTCAATCCACTGTTCTTCACAGCTTTGTATCAGCTGTAAAGGCTTCAGGTCTCAGCTTCAGGTCTCAGCTGGGATCCCAGAAACAATGTTTTCATGGTTGAAGAATCTTCCAGTGGTGTTGCTGAAAGATGAGGAAAACTAGTTGGTGCTAAAGGTAGCCTCATCTGAGTGGAGACCTTGTAGTGTACTGCTCTGGAGCACACTGTAATAATCTTTGATTATTAGTCCAGAAATTTGGCATTTCATCCTTCCATCTGATATCTCTTCTAAATAGATGTTAGGACTAGGTTTTCTTATTCCTGTGTCACCTTATCCTGCCTTAGGTGGCTCAATTATATGTCTATTTTATGTCTATTGTAGTAAGTGTTATCCAAGATGCAGAAAGCATGAGATGTGTTCTTCATTAAACCAAACACAAACCTAGGTTTTTTCCCAAAGGAAGAAATTTAGCCCTCTCAAAAAACATTGTGTTTAGCTTTCCAAGTACAAGTATACTTCCTACTCACCTTTGTGAAGTTAAATCTACTTAATGTAGGGTTTCCTAATTGACTCCCCAAGCTCAAGTGGTAAATGAGGAAACAACCTGAGGCACACTACTAACACCACAGGGAACAGGCAATGCATCACAGTAAAGTGTAGGCAGTTGCATTTTTTTCCTGTACATTCACTTCTCCCAGTTTAACCTGAGTTGTAGGGTATGTTGTCACCTTTCAAAAATTCAGGTAACCAGGGCTTAGCCTACATTTCTTCTCATGCTTTGTTAATATGCACTGAAATACAAAGATGCCTTCCCCCATATAAAAGAAATAATCATCTGATTCATTCAGTGAAACAGTTCCCTATTTAGTATCTTCAGGAAAGCAAATTCCCATGGAAGCCAAGTGAAATTCTGCCAGATGAAGGACTTAATAAAAAAACTTATGTCCCCAACTGTTCATAATTTATGAGTTATGCACTGTTTTTACCAAACAATGCGCTTCATGTATTCTTCAGTTCAACACTGTACACAATCTTATTCTAGTTATTTTAAGAACAGATACAAGCAATTTTTTTGCAAAATAAAAAAAAACAAACCCTGACTGTCTGCCAAGGATTTGAAGAGTAAGGCACTCATTTTCTGAACTGCTGGACAGCAACTCTTCTTTTAAGTATCCCTGAAACACCATGTAAACTCAGGTTTAAAGACTGGGAAGGAGTGAAATAGGGCTAAAAAAGCAAAAGGCTGACTTTCAACAGACTGTGGTCTACATGAAAAAAATGTCCAGAGGTCTCAGGATGTCTCAGGACATGTCTGAGAATTGTCTTCTTGCACATTAGACACCTGCTGTGTTAAATAAATCTTCAGGCTTCACAAATCTTCAGAAGGGTTCAGCTCAGCAGAAAGAAAATTAATACAAAGGAATTTATCCAGTTATTTGAAAGCAGTTTCTAAGTATTTCTCAGTTTCCATCAGCCCACACTTTTAGCCATCAAAAGTCACTTGTACATATTCATTTTTGTACCGCTTGCATGGGTTGACAGGGACTTCATTATCCAAGGGTCACATGGAAATCCTAAGACTTGCTGGGAAGCAGAATATCTCACTGTTTTTCATCACTTTGGAAGAATTTTTCTCACTGGGAACACTGTATCTTCCTACTTTTAAGTACATCCTTCATTCCTCTCAAGGATCTAGCTCTGCGTGTAGTTTTGGCTAGTGTTGAGGAAAGGTTGCTAGAGTTTGACATGAGTGTGGTCAGTCTCACAGTTTCAATGATCCCACTAAACAGGCAAGGATATATTTGAAAATATGGGTTCATCTGATATCAGGCTTTGCCCTCTTAAACTGAAGATGGATACTGTAACAGCACTTCTCTCAATAGAGGCCATCAAAGAGATTTCAGACATGAAGCTTTATTTTTCTGTTGCTCTACTGGGTTTGTGGCGTTGGTTGGTTGATTTGATGGTTGGGGTTTTTTGGGATGATTGGTTTTTTGGTTTTTTGGTGGTTTTTTTTTAAGTTAGAGTTTAGGAAAATCAGCATTCATAGGATCTGATTTTTACAAAGTAGAGAAAAAACCCAAAATATATTAGGGCCTCATGTTCCACTTTTGAAAAGCTAAAATCTCTGGGAAATTTTGCTCTTTTGAATATCTTGCAATATACTGTCTGTATAAAAAAAAATTATATAATACATGCAAGCATATATTTCCTTTGATTCTTTTTAGACCTAAAAAGGGAGCATCTTATATAACATATATATATCTGCATAAGTAGATTATCCTTTTTTTTTTTTCATAGGCTGGAAGAGAGCTTCCTTTTCATCATAATTAACTACTGAAAAGTGGAACACTAGATGATTAAAAGTATTTCTTTCTTCTTTTTTTGAAATTATTTCTCCCTAGAAGCTAAACAGGATATGCTCTACATATACACGCTTTTCTGTAAATCGTATTTAGCTACATATGTATAGATTCCATAGATTGATCTAGCCAGGAAGACCATTCAGACCAGTGGCACCTGATAAAGGATAACCTCAGAATTAAATGTCTGTCAAACCTCAATCTACTTATTATTTTTCTAAATTACATTAGTGAAGAATGTCCCCCTATTCCATAGGTTTGAATATTTTAAAATTTAAATCTCCTTACTACTTCCACTGGATTATTAAAAGTTGATGACAATCAAGACAGGGTACTTTCTTAATAAAAATTCAAGTGCATGCAGCAGTAACTTGTATTCCTTTTGAAAACAAGACAAAAACAATTGATGTAAATTATATAAACTATTTAATTCTTCAAAATGAGACGTTATTGTAAGGATTCATAGACAGGTAATGACACTGATCTTTACTCTTATTTTAATAAAGGAAATCTCTTACTCATAAGAAACCAAATAACTTAGCAAGGTTATATTTTTTCTGCTGCCTTATTAAAGGTTTGTTCTGAATAGAACACTTAGTTACTTAGATTTTGTTTTCTTAGATATGTACCAAAAGGAGAATGAAAGATAGACTGTATCCAGAGCAGTTGGCTGTACAAAAGCAAGCATTTCTGTGCCATGTTTTCATGTTTTTGCTATTGCATGTGCAAATTATTTCTCATGCAAGTGGGTCTTTTTGTTCATCAATTTATTAAAGGGAGATTGATTACTAATTGGAAGAACTGGGAAAATAAATATGTTGAACTAGTTCCCAAGCAGGGTAATTTTAAGACAGACATAAATTTCATATTTTGTTTAACTTTAACTACAGATAAATATTGTGTTAACAAAGGTAATAAATGCATCAAACAACATACTATTAATATTTACTGTTTTCAAAAGCTAAAATAAACTCTATCAATGAACAAAATGTTAACAGTTATTGCAGCAATATTTTGATAGTATTTTTGTTTCTTTCAAAATAACATTAAAACACAACACCCCAAAAAATTTAAAGAAAAAAACCCTACATAAAATCTATCTAGACTCTTATAATAAGATTTTATTCATTAATATTGTGAAAAGGTATCATCCAGTTCAAATACACAAGATTTGAGTTAATGAATTGGAAAAGACAGTGACATGAAATATTAGACAGGATTTGAACTTATATCTGACTATTTTTTGTCTGTTCTCCCACCTTTCTCCATCGGCAGAGAAGGGATGGTGATACTGATCATCCTTTTAAAGCGCCTTTCATTGTGCAGATCAAACACACTGTGCTAAGTTTGGGGGTGTCCCTTTTGGGTCAAACACTAATGACAATGGAAACACGGGACCCCAGTGATGTCATTAATGTTAATTTGTAGAGTTATTTGTAGAATAAGCACAAGACCCATCAGAATCTGACTCATTGTAACACTAAGCAATAAATTGCATAAACACACTGGTTTCCTATGACTGGTGTGAATGTTATTATAGCAGGAAGACATAAAATGCTCTTTAAAGATTTGAAAGACCCATTGAAATTCCTCCCAAGACACCAGTGGGAGTTTTATCCAGTCTTACCTGTTACATCTTCATGAGAACATTTAAATAAAATGGCTGACTAGAATAACAAATTTATCTGAATACATTGACATTTCATAGATGTGACCTATGCTAAAATCAAGACAGTGGTCTGAGAACAGAGATGACATTAGAAATTATCTATTCTAATTGCCTTTCTTCTATAAATAAAGAGACAGAAGATGTGTTTAAAAACTATTCCTAATTAACACAAGTTAAATATCAACTCTTTTAAAGCTTGCTGACATTAAACAAAAATTATGTTTGCTCTTCTTCTGCAGCAAATGAAAAATAAAATCATTTGCTGTGATCCAGTAAAGGAGATGAAGTAGAGGAAAAACCTAACAGATCTGTAGGAGATCTTTGAACTAGCAATTACAAAAAATGCACTAAACTCCTGATAATTCTGAAGAGAAAACATATATTTAGAGTAACAGATGACTAACCAGCTACACTTCTCTTGGAAAACCATTCTGATGGCTTTCCAGACCACAGCCGATAAACTACAAAACAGAAGGATGATACTGAGATGGGAAACTCTGAGAGCTTAATTAAAGCAAGTCATGAAGATTGGGGAAAAGCTGCTCTTTTCACAAAAAAAAAAATTTAAAAGGCAGAATTTAAGAGCGGATGATTTGAAAGTCTGAGATACTGATACTACAATTACAAACAGCTAATCAGTTACTGCCATCTACAGAGCTGATCTCACAGCTCCACATTCATGAGGAAGTTTTGTGTATTTAGTGTCACAGGAGCACTCTGCAGGTCAGGTCTTCTGTCTAACACCGGAGGGAATCTTACCACTGACTTTGACAAATGCAGAAATGTGCCAAATTTATGACCCATTAATTTGGCCCTGCACCAGAGATTTAATCTCTCATATTATTATTATTTCTGTGCCAGATACCATTGAAGAAAGCGAAAAAGTACTTTTCACATTTATATATTATATCTTCTTTAATTTGATAGAGGACTAGGTGAAGATGAAAGACCTTCTTTTCTTTCTTCCCCACAGTTTTTCTACAGTCTCAACTATCTTTTCAAAATACTCTACAAATCATTTACAACCAACGTTTTAAAATATCCACACATCCACAGTGAAATTTGCTTGAAATTTTCAGCGAGCCTTAAACAACAGTTCTGCTGATTGAGTGTTTGTGTCAGTAGTAGTGACAATAACATCAACATCATCATTACAGCTCACTACAGCACACAAGAATGCAGTAAGACCTAAATTTACATTTTTTGTGTTTTTAGCAAAATTGTTTGGGGAGGGAAATACAGATGGAATAAAAAATAATTGGATAATAAAACTGAAGGATCAAAGACAGAGAGAGCATAATCATTTTCATCTTCTCAAAGAGGTATATTCCAGTTTCTGTTAATGTGATTTCAAAAAATATTAAATTACTGCAAGATATTTCCCCAGATGCCTGCAGTATATTGAAATACATGGCACAGAAATGTAACAATATTTGGAGGGGATCTGTTGGGTTGCAGCTATTCCTCACAATTACTTTTCTCCTCAGAAATGGATGTGCAGAATTCCTTTTCTGTCAGATATGATCTCTAACTACAGAAAGGCTGAGAAATACACCATAAAACAAAGTAGATATTTGGGTTGGATATTGGACCTGATGTTGTTGGAAAGTACTGTGTGAATTTAGCTTTCAGAGAAAAGACACCTTGTATTTCTGTCTCTGGCCAAGAAAATGCTTTTCAGACCAAGAGAGAGACAGAAGCAATTGCAGTTCTTCCAGGGGATACTGGGCTACAGAGAGGCACCTGACAGCACAGCAGAGCCCCACACATCACTGAACTGAGCAGCAGAAAAGGCAGGAGGTGGAGAGCTTCATTTCCCCCGGTGCCCAGTTGTAATTGCATTTCACAGAACACCGTGTGATGGAAGTGACCTTAAAGATCACCTTGTTCCTATCCCCCTGCCTCAAACAAGGACACTTGACTTTCCACTTGACTAGGCTGCTCAGACCCCATCCAGCCTGGCCTTGGACACTTCCATGAGTAGCCACTTCCAGGCACATTTGCACAACCAAACCAAAGAGCAATATAATTTCTTGCCAAGATTGGGCGATATTTGCAAACTAAATAAAAACAACATGAAATATACATGCACCAGCACCACCTAGTGATGTCTGCCAAGTCATTGGTTCCTTGATATTCAGAACTCAGAAGAAAACTCTCCAGCTGTATGCATATCTGTACCAGCATGCCTATGAACGCCTCTCAATGGTCTTTGAGATGTCTTTGGGTTATGCCTAATTTTTATACACCACAGGCTTGCGTGTTTTCAATTAAGATCTTTCTTTAGAATACAGAAAAATTATCTGAACTTACTGAAAGATATGTGATTGATCTGTACAACTTGAAGTAGTATAGCACTGTACTATCTCAACACTTTAAACGTGTTGGCTGTGAACCTCAGAGGATTTTGCCTAGAAGCCAGTTGTTGAAACATTTGTTCACAAGTAGTTAATTAGTAAAAGCCTGATGATGACATTGAAAGATGTCTCAAGTTTATGAAGAACTTGAACATTCACACTTATCAACAATTTTGTACTTCGATACAAAATTGTACCTGATTTTTTTTTTTTTTTTTTTTTTTTTT
>VWYP01024783.1:68283-102396 GCA_013400435.1 Pycnonotus jocosus
TTTTTTTTTTTTTGTTACAAGAGCAGTTGTTTTATTATCTGGAGTTACCTTAATTTATTTTTATCCAACAGTGATATTACACAAAAAGAATACAGGGTATGATAAAAATATATTAAATATTTAAAAGCATTTTCCCACAAAAAAAACAAAGGCACTGTAATCCACATTTCAGGAGGTCCAACAGGCATGAAGCCAACAGAAGAAGCAACCTGTGTAAGTCAGAGCTGATACAGCAAAGAAAACATTGCAAACAAAATTCTTCTGACTACTTAGTATTATATATTCATGATTCCTCAGCTAGCCTGAGGAGTCATGAAGAGCAAGGATATATCCCAGTGTTTACCCCACCCAGGTTTGTTCTGCTGTGGAACACAGGTTCTCTTTATTCAAAGAAATGACCAGGAAAAGGAGGCAAATACTGGAGTTACCCTAACTTTTTGCCTCCTGTGTAGTGAGCACTATTATTACTACTGTTGTTATCATCATCGTTGTTGTCATTTGGATGGGAAGAAGTGGATTTCACTTTTGTACTTTGGTCAATGTGGCATTTCTCCCCAGATACCTGCAAAACTTGGGAGGCAGAGTATCACTACATGCCCAATTATTTGCCGTGCATCTAGACACTTTTGAAGACATGAGAGTGGGGTAAGAAGATGGACAAGACCAGGCTGGGTGAGGCTCTGAGCAGGTATCTCTGAGCAGGTGTCTCTGCCCATGGCATGAAGGGATGGGAACGGGATAGTTTTTAAGGTCCCTTCCAACTCAAACCATGCTAGGATTGTATTTCTGCACCAGGAAGAAGAGACTCAGCAAAGTATGGCACTAAATGCCTACATGCAGTCTTTTTCAACAACAAAGAGGACAATCTTTGGGATGTTTAACTTTTTTACCCATTTTTTCTCTAAAAGTAACTTGAAACCAGATGGTATCATAAAGATAAAAGAAGCTCCATTAAGAACCAGCAGAGATGCTATTAGTATGCTAATGGCCAGATGTTTTCTTAAAGAAGAGATAAAAGAGATAAAAGATATAAAAGGTGTCAGGAGAATAAATAGATCCTTTATTTTTTAATGTAGAATCCAACATAGAAATGACCAATAGGATAAAGCAATTCAGCAAAGGAAGAAGTTTAAAAAGTCATTTTAGAAGTCTTGGCAACGTTGACTGGGGAATTTTAAAAAGTTCCTGTTAAAAGTTTCTTTAATAGCCTTTTATAAACCAGTGTCCCTGAGTGAAGAAGAGATGTTAGCTAGATAATGACTTTTCACTATATTGCTATAATCAAAACTTACACCCAATGAAACCTTTCCAAGAAAGATAAAATACCATAATATTTCACATATGTTCAATCAGGAGAAAACAAATCTGGTCACAAATATCTTAAACCAGCTACTTAATTTATGAATAATGTTACAAATAAGCCTTTTTAAAAATAAGTTCTTTAAGACACATGTGCATTTATTTTAATTTAAATATGTTAGAAAGCCCCAATTTCATCCATATCTCATGTCCTGAAGTACTGCCTGATCTTTTTTGCTTTGTTTGTTTTTAATTATTTTTATTCAGGCCTGAACTTCAGAGAAATCTTTCTACTACATAAAAGAGTCTCCTATTTATGAGGTACTAACTGCATCAAGCTGAAAGTACTCACATAATGTATAGGTTACCAATAGCATTATTACATTGTATGAAATTTAGTAATGTATGAAAAGTGTGAGGTTTTTTCTTCTTTTGTAAGCAAGAAAGTCCTTGTTACCCAGTGTGTTTTGCCATGTAACTGCCTGGCTTTGATTCTTTGATATAGGGGGACAAAAGCCCATGTGTTTTACACTGTCCAAGTTGAAAATTCCAAACTAACACATTTGATGTGCTTTGGAGAGCCTTAAGGAAGGTTTCTTTAAGACAGTCAAGGGAAACAGCATTGGTGGAGTATATAGTCATACTGTGCTGCCAACCTTACCCTGCTTCTGGCCTGAAGAAATACTTTGGTAAGCATCTATGGCTCGAGTTAGCTTTCTGGAAGCTAAGGATAATGATACCAATTTCTTCTAGGAGTAATTTGAGATTCACGTGCGGAAAGCCCTGTATGAAAAGTGGCCTTACTAGATATATGCAACTGCTCAAATTAAGCTTGTCAATTAGATGTGAACACATCGATTTTTCAGTTCAGCAAATAAACGGCTCTAATGGGAGTGTACTTGTGGTGTGGCATTAACAGTAGGAAAGAAAATGAAAGGAAGAAAAGGATCCGAGCCCCACTAATTGTGGAGTTTAATGACTTAGTGTACTTCAGATGAGATGATGTTTGTGGGCCTCAGAGGACAAGAAAGGACATAGCCATATGGCTTGGGAAGAGAAAGAGGTTTAGCTGTGGTTTATCTGATTCATAGTGTGCAGTTTCTCTTTTCTCTTCTCTGAATTTTCCAGTCAAATTTTCATACGAGTTGCACATATCTGAAGCCTGGAAATTAATCTTTCCTCTTCAAAAGAGGTCAGTTAACAGAAGTTTTGTAGAAATGCAGACAGCTAGAAGAACAGAAATTGAAACTTGTTAACAGGCTGAAAAAAAAACCAGTTTAGAAAGAGCCATGTGGTGAATGTTGAGGTCATATGATAAATTTATAAATGTGGGTCCATTAGGAAAATGTCAATCCAATATTAGTTTCTGCATCCCAGCTAAAGACTTCCAATTAACCAGATAATTGGACCAAAGGAAGTGCATTTGAGAGTGCTGATGGAGCTGACCAATATCATCTCAAAAAAGACAAAAAGGAGGACCTTGGAAACTCTAAGTCTCACTTTAGTCTTTGGGAAGGTGATGGAGAAAAACCTCCTGAAATCCGCATCCAAGCCTTTGAAGAACATAGAAATTACTGCTGTCACAATGGACTGACCAAAGGCAAGTTGTGCCTTTGCAGTGAGACAAGTGCAGTGAGACAAGGTTTTGCAGGTGATGTGAGACCAGTGGACATCATTTGCTTTTACTGTAACAAGGTTTTCATTAGATTTTCCATACTATTTCTTCATTCAGAAGTCTGAATCAAGTCAACACACTAAATGTGTTGAACACAAACTGTGTAGCCAGATGACTTGACTGGCAGGTTCAGTGAAATCCCCCTGGTAGCCAGTAATGAATGACATTTCCCTGTATTTTCCTGTAAGTAATGACTCGGAGTTTGACATGAGTGTGCCAAAACGAAATTCAAACCAAGGAGGAATGAGCAACTTGCTGGGTGGAGAGCAGGGTTGTTTTTTAGAGAGATCACAGCATGCTGGAGAAATAGACTGCCACAAAGTGCACTAATTTTAGCCAAACATACACTGTGTGATGCAGAATAAGCCCATGTAAAACAAAGTCTGGGAGCTGGCTTACTGGAAAGCAGATTTGCAGAACATGAGATGGAGGTCCTCATGCTGAACAAGTTGAATGTAAACTGGCTGGCAATGTGTCTCTGCAGCAGTGACAGCTTGCCCACATACTGCATTAATATCATAGCTGGTACTGTAAGGGAAATGGTTATTTCCTCTCTTTGGCTCTTGTATGGACATATGGGAAATGTTATGTCTGGATTTGGACACAGCAACGTGAGAAAATCACTGACATGCTGGAGGCAATCCAGAGAAGCATCAACAGAGATGGCTGGGGACACGAGCACATAATGTGTGAGGGGAGAACAAGGGATTTAGATCCATTACAACCAGAGAGGAGAAGGCTGAAGGGGTTTTCTAGCCTGAGCATTCCTCCTCAGTTGGATGCAAGTGTTAAGCTTCTGTGTTCTATTGATGCAGTTATTCAGAAGCGTCTGGAGACAATCCTGTGCAATGTGTTCCAGGAAAACCCTACTGGATCAGGGAGGTTCAGCCAGATGACCCTACTGTTGTCCTTCACAACCTTAACTATTCTGTGGTTCTGTGACTTGTAGATAGGCCTAGATATATTCTTAGGTTTCTCTTTCAACTAAACTCAAGTTCCAAACATTTTGCTCGCTGCAAAGACTAAGTAAGAGTTTCCTTAGATCCTCTGTGAATAGAGCCTTAACTCCACTGATTCTTTAACATCTACAAGCGCCTAACTACAACTTCCATTTTCTTTTCCACTTGCAGCTGCATGAAGTGTGTCATTTGTACCATTTTCTTAACTTTCCTTTGTTTGCCTATGGGCATCATGATCCACTTAATACATTAATACATTTTCAAAAAATGTGTTTTGCTTTTCTCATCTGTTGCCCTGCAAATCTCAAGCCACTGGAATTAGAAGAAAAACTCTGATTCTATCATTATGGGAATTATGAGTATGCAAGCATTTACCCAAAGTTTGGATTTTTGATTTCTTTTTTTAATTTTAACAGAAAGAAGATTAGAAAACTTTCTCGAAAAGAAGCATAAAAATAAACTATTGGGAATTGGAGCTGCAGTTATACAAATAAACTTGCCAGATTTTCCCATTCCTGGGAGTCTTGAGTCTGCAAGCCTAAAATGAAAATCATTCTTAAATCATGCTACAAGGTTCAGTGTTGCAGAGGTATAGTGGAATTCTGCCATATTTTCTGAACCCCAAGAAGATCAGGAGCTGCAAGACTAAAGTGAAAATATATTCTCAATTCATCCTGAAAATTCAGAATCATAGGGGACTAGCTGAAGACTGCTTCCATGTGGATTTCTTTCCCTCCTAGCATTAGAGAATGATAATTTTATGCTGAAAGAAATCAAATCTACTCTGCAAAAACATGCTACTAATAAAACTCAGGAAATGACAGGCTGGAGAAGCTCAATAATGTCTAGATTGTTGCAGGTTATTTGTCAATAAAGTATGAAAATGAGGACAGAATTAAGAAAACAGACTTCCTCTTTCACTTTCCTCAGTATAAATTGCAAATGGCAAAATTGATGACTAGTGCAAGTGAGAACAAACTTGGCCCAAGGAGGACTAATTAGAAACTCACACCAAAACACTTTTTCTCAGTCTGCCTGTGGATGCAAATCTCTCCTCTACAGTGCAGAATTCAATTGCACATTTTGCACTGAGACATAACCCAGAATCCATTCTGCACGGAAAATGATCCAGTAAAAAATACCTTTTAGTTCAGACCTTTTCTTTATCTGTGGAATTACTATTGGCTTCAATCTCTCATGTGGAAATGAGGAGTAAAATATTACTAAATGGAAATACAGTGTAATCAGTAAATAGTTTTTCTTCATCTTATTTTATTATTAAAATATAATTTTTTAATATTTTCTGCCTTTATAAAAATACTTCTTACCACAAAGACACATGATAGGTTAGTACACTTGTAAGTATGTAGATAAGTGTTCAGTAAGTGCCTTTCTTATTAAGTAATTACTCCTATACCTCTTTAATAATGTTAGTCAGATTGGTTTAAATAGAGAGAAGGAATAAAATATTCAGGTTGAAAACACTTCTGTCAGTACCTGAAACAACAATTTCTGGAGACTGCTAGAACAGAACTTCAGCCCAAACTGCTAATTTTTTTGCTAGTTATTTTTATGAATTAGCATTTTCAGTCCTGTGCTATAGCACTTGGACACTTGTGGTACATGCATAGAGAAAAGAGCACCCAGCTAGTTACTTTGAATTAAAACACCCATTCAACAAGGAAGCATGTAAAAGCATTTGGCTAAAGTAGCAAGTACTGCAGTGTCTCTGCAAAGTGAGGGAAGATAGATGTTGACCTACAAAGCATTTCAGTCAACAGAGATCTTTCTATCACCTTAATCCACTTTAGATATGTCTAGTGGTCCATTAAGTCTGTATCTATCAGTGTAACAATGAGTTATTCCCACATCTAAATCTTCCCTGGTTTTAGCAGGACTTGGGCATACATTTAAACTTAAGCAAAACCTTAAGTGGTTTCAATATAGGGAAGTGAAATTGTGGACCTTTAATGAAGAGAGAAACTTACAGATTTGTATGAACAAAACTTCTGCATGGGGAATTAATTCTCTGATGATATGGATAGCTAAAATACTGACATAAAGTTATATAAAACAAATCCCAGTTTGCAAGGAGCTCTTATTGTGTTCTGTCTTTCTACATTTATTTTTTATAGATTAAAAGTTCTCTTGGAAAGATTTTCTAATCCCCACTGATTGTCACACTCTCGCCTAGTCCGAGAGCAATGTGATATCCTACTGCTTTCTGTTCATTATAACCATAATTTTTAAAATTCTTTTTGCAGACCAGCTACCCTGTACTTACTGACAAACTGAACCATTGATTGTGATGGCTGTGCCTGTTCTCTTTGGTAATGAAAAATTTCAACTGGAATTTCACACATAAATAAAGCACATTTAATACACCAGCTTCAGTATGTCAATGGGTTATTTAAAAGTAAAAATTGCCATTTGGCTGTTGTTTCAGGCTTTGTAAGGAGTTCATAAATTTTTTGAAGCCTTCCACAGTGCATTAAGAAAAAAATGCTTCAAACCTTCTCTCTTTGCAGTTACTAAACAAAGAAATGACTGCATTATTTACACTTTCCTTGCATTTCTTTGCTTTCTGGGCCATCTGTTGCAGGGAAGGCTGCAAGCACTTTTTCTGAGATGAGCAGGAAGACCATCAAGACTCCTCAGCAGATTAATGTTGAAGCCAAGATGACACAGACCTTACACCTTTCCAGAAGATTTTGATAGGATAAAATGAGCCTGACCTTTTGTGCAATGCAGAGGAAACTTCATCATAAACATTTCCTTGTTCAACTCAAGAATAAGGAAAAGCTTAAAAGAGCAGTTGTACTCTCCACCTGAAAACCAGTGTTTTATGGAGAGGTTGTATTATTTCATCTGGACATTGTGAGAAATATGTTTATTTATAATTTCAGTTATCTAAATAGCAATGAAACTACCTAAAATATGTCTTCATATTTCATTTGGAATTAAACAGAACAATTATCAAAATTAGTGGTGTCTATTTTAAAAGGTAGTCCAGCAACAAATTTACACTGTATAAATAGTCACAAAGCCTTAAATTTTCTCTTTTCTGATTTTGCAATATGGATGTTTAAAGAAGGTTGTGTTGGTCAGCCTGGAAAATGAAATTTTTTTTCTAAAATTTAGGAGGGAAGAACAGAGTAAACACAATATTGAATTCAGTATCTAAAGATTACTTATGACTATCTCCACCCTTTTGCTTCAAAATACCAATGCAAATTAACTGTCACACAGCCCTGTGGAGTTAGTGCTTGGAATGAAGGATATAAAAGATAAAAATCTCACCTCAAATAAATCTGTTTAACTTCACTGATTTCAGATTAACTGAGCTAATTCATAGTAGGAGCAGCTCTGCCCCAGAGATATAGCCAAAGGTAAACAAAAGTAAATATAGCCTTCTCACTGGAACTCAGGCAAATTAAAGATCATCTACTTATCTACTCATCCACACTAAACAGAAGATTTTCCTCACTGTTTCACTATGTATTCATATCACTTTTTCCTGAATATAAATAATCAAATTTATGGTATCAAATTTGCAATACAATTTTATTAGAAAGAAACAGCTAGATAATGCAGAACAAGATTGAACCAAATGACTGATTTGTTTTATCAAAAGTTCAGTCATAGGTGAATGCATGCAAACGGTCCCATAGCTTTTTATTTATTTGGTAGTATGTGATATTTTTAGCAGAGAGGTAATATGATGGGATAACACATCTAAAGAATGGCTTTGCAGATGCGGGTCAGACCTGTGGATGAAGTGATAGTGTCTGACACCACTGCAGCTGTCGTTAAGTCATTTCAATGTATGTTGGGCTGGCGTATTAGGAAAGAGAAAAAAAATAATACTGAAAAAAACACTTCTGATTCTTCTGATTCAGCAATTAGGACCAGCACCCACAACAAGTAGTGGTGACACATAGGACCTAATAATTTGGTAGTAATTCCATGGCCTAAGGATAAAAATCCAGGCACACTCAGAAGTGTTGGTAGTGCCATTGCCACAAATGTCAAAGTAACCCTGAGTCATAGAGAGGACATCCCTAGGAAGTCCCAATTCATCAAGTATATGCTCAGATCATGTCTAATCCATGGGAGAAGCATTGAGTTCAAAACAAAACACATCAGTCATGGTTATTTTAATTCAAAAGCACCCAGTGAGGAAAAGTGGTACCCCTGACCTTGATTTGCATAATATTTCCTTGTTGGAGTGGACCCGTCAATATGGCCAGGTCCAGAAGAAGCAGATTCCCCCTGTTCTGAGTTCAGCAGCCATTTGTCAGTAAATCTGGTGGTCTGCTGCCCAGATCGTCACTGCTGCTAGCTCAGGGCTGCAGTTCCTGCCAAAGAAATGAGATACACAGGCTCAATTTCCTCATGAGACAGAGTGAGATTAAAGCTGCATTTCTTCAGATGAGTGCCCTGGGCACTTGACTAACAGGCTTGCAGTGGAAGAGTGAGGTGGAAGATGTTTCTCTAGATGTTTCTCTAGATGTTTCCAGTGGAAAATGGGAAGCTGTTGAGCAAGGAGGGCAAAAGTCAGAAGCAAGAGGTCCAATGAGATGAAGCAAAAAATAAGGGAAGTCCTGGATTTCGCTCTGCACTGATTTAGTTGTGCATTTTGCATTTAATTTGGTGGGGTAAGATGTCCGATATTAGGAATAGAAATCAAACTTATTAGACAGAGTCAAATCTGTTCAGTCTTACTTACTGCAAAATTTTAATATCCTGAAGATATTAAGAACTTTATGAGAGATGATTTGTGGTGAGTTTTTCCTTTTTTTCTCGTTTATTTATTTTCCATAAGCAGGAACTGGATAATTGCAAAAACATATTCTCTAAAGTGGAGATGTTAAAGGCCACTATCTGATCAGCCTTGTCTCCTTACTTGAATGTTCATCCCCACTCATCCTACAATCACAGAGCACATAAATCACTATTGGAAAATTTTATTGTTGTAGAAAGTAAGGAAACTATAAATATGCTAGCTGTTTGCTAAGATTCCTGGACAAAAAAAGGACTCAAGTGACAGTCACTCTGACTGCCATAAAACAGGCCACACCTTTGTCTTTTGGACTACATATCTGATTATGCCATAGGTATTTAAAAACCTGAAGCTACTGAATCTTAAACTGCAAAATTTATTTAAATTTTTAATGAAAAACCTTAATGAGAAATTTTGTCTCATTCTAATTTAATTTATATGCAATTTGAAAAGTCTTTCTTCCTGCTGAACACCACTACAGCTTATTTCAAATAAAAATGCCCTTGACTGGAACGTTAGAGTTTTACTTACACTAGATTAGGATTGATGTGTTCCTTCTGCTAAAATCATCATTTAAAAGAAAAGGAAGCAGTCTACTTTTCGTTCTTCTAAGTTCTATTATATTTCTAAGAGTTTTATTTGCTTCACTGAAAGTACAGCTGATTCAGGAAGACATGATTCTGCAGAAGTTCAGAGATCAGAGTCCTTGTTTTGGATGTGTCAAGCTTTTCCTCCAGAACACCTGGGCTCTGTAACCATATATCAGAGATCTTTTACACGATGAAAGTTGTTACAGTTAACAGAAGAAAAACACAGAAAGGAGATAAATTTATTATGCAATTAAGAAACAGAATACAGACATTCACTGTTGGAAAATAGTGCTGCAAGAACACATAACAAAACATTGGCTGAAGAGCCATCTGTTTCTTCCCAAATTATTATTTAGTTCTGTTTTCAAGGTTTGTGCAAGCATTAGTGCATCAGTACCTGTATAACCTTTCTCTGTGCATTCCTGCAGTTGGTATACCTGGACCCAGTGGGTTCTGCTCCGGCAATGGCGGTGCAGACAGGGAGAAGAGGCTCGGAACAGTCCTGGAGCCTCTCAGCTCAGGCTGTTTCTGGCTGGGGTTATTTCTGCACTTCACAAAGATATCCCACAAGTCACGAGCCCTCAGGGACACAATTCATTTTAAAAATGGAGTAAGGTTTCCAACTAAGATTGAAACTGTCACACACATGAAGGATCTTCTTAATTTCACCTTCAAAACCACTGCAGCTCAAGTTCAGACCAGGTCACAGGGGAGGAAAGGATCTTATATTCTTGTTTTGACTTTGTTTGCCCTCCCTGACTCTGTCCTGACAATACAATCAGACTTTCTGCAAGGTCTCAGTTCCATTTCACTGGAGAAGTCAAGGATTGAAAACAAAGACCAGACTAACTTTTCCCCTTTGGTTATCTATTCCATATCTGTGCCATAACACAACAACCAGGAAGAAGAAGATCTGCTACCCTTATTTTCATCTTTCTATGAACAAACAAATAATTTTATTTTCCTGTTAAAGAATACCAAATTAACTTCAGAGTAGGGTAAGACAAACTTTTGGAAATTAATTTCCTAACAGCACTTCTGATCTCACAGTCTATGTAAACATATAGTATCCTGAAAATAATATATGTGACACTAAAATACAGTATAAATATATAACGTATATAACATATATATTTATATAGAATATATAAAAATATATAATATATATGGAACAGGTAGGCCATGGTTTGAGGTGCTAATAAGCTACATATCCTTCATAGAGCACAGCATAATAGCCAGTTGTAAAAGTGAGTTTGAAAGAGAGGAAATGAAGAATTTTCCAGCTTCAGTAGTCTTCAAAAAAAGACAAAAATATCCATAAAAGTTTCAAACCTGTAAAAACTACAAGTCACTGCTATTCTAGTCATTAACCAGATAAAACATTATCACCGAAACTTATGTCCAGCTTCCTTTCCTCTAGACATTTGTTGTGTCTTCACGACATAGTAAGTAGATTGTAAATAAAATAAACTGAGTTATGTTAAATTAAATTTTAAAAATCTAAACTTATTTGACAGGCTTTATCAGCACTACAGGTGACATTTACAGGGTGTTCAGGTTCCATGTTCAGCCATGTAACAGAATGATTCCATATAAGTATTGACTCATTTTTGAAAGGAGATGTGAAACATTTCAGTCAATATATTTTAAAAATTCCCATTGGTATTCTGGAAACATATTTAACAAGGCAAAGCCTGATGGTTTACTTTCTTAGAGTCTCAGCATTTCATGATGCAGTTATCTTACTTAGAGGAACACAATAGGAAAAGAAAGATTGACTGGGGGCTATTTAATGGTTATGGCAACATCTGAGGGGTCAGTGGATAGATCTTTCTTACCTGATCCATTTTCTGTTATCTCTTGCACACTGCAGGACTGCTTAGGTTGTAGCTCCAAAGTACACACACGGATCATGGAGAGCTGCAAGAGCACAGCAAACATCAGGTGCCTGGCAGCCTCAGTTTGAGGTATGTGAATAACTCCCAACAAAAGCCTCTAGAAACATCCTGAGTGTTGACCTTTGATGAAACATTCCTTAACATTGATAGAAGAATCAGAGAGGAGGTAATAAGCAGAGAATGAGCATATCGGGAAGTCTTAATATTATAGAGGAAGGTACCTTCTTCTCAGATGTGTATTTCTGCAGAGTGAAGCCTCCCTGCAAGTCATGATTACTTCTTTGGGCTTTTAATCCCTTGTTTTCATGTGTAGCCATACCACAAAACTTTATTAATGCTCAACCATGTGTTCAGGAACACCTTAGCTATTCTGAAAGCACAACAATTACATATCCAGCTAACATGAAAATGTGTTTGACAACCATGTTCTTCTGTTCAACCCCTTTCTGCTATTTAAACCCTACTGGATTCTCAGCTGGATTCCCCAGCTGGTAAGAAATGAGGAAGGCAATGGAAAGAAAAGGGGGAAAAAATTAAAATTCAAACTTCGTAGTAAAGGTCAAAATCATAATTATTTTTTTCACATCATAAAATAACTTTGAAAAGATCTTAGATTTTTAATTTTTACCAAGTATAATTAGGGTGTAAAAAGCACTAGCATTATATGGATTCTTTGCTGTTACAGCAACTTTGGTGTAAACCTTTGGTAAAGAGATTGAAGAAGCAACAGTAATCATGGTACACTTGGAAGCTGCTGTGGTGTTTATTTCTTCCTTGATGAACAGCTGCTATATCACTTTGCACAATTAAAATTGCTTAGTTACTCTCTAAAATGTGGAAAGCACTTTGTGAAGGGAATTAATTGCCTCTCTAAAAGCTTTAATTATTTTTTTTCTTCTTTGCCATTTCAGAAATGTTTTCACCAGCTATACATTGAAGAGTCATTCTTGCAGTGTCAAAATTATACATTGACAATGACAGGTCACCAAAATTTTCCTTGTACAACAGGATGAACTTCACTGCAATAGTTCAAATTCCTGTTTAAAGTATGCCTCTCTCTGCAAGCAGGAGAGTAATCAAGGCAGGAGGCGGGGGGAGAAATCCAACCCTGCCATATGGTTGAAGGAATGTACCTTCCTGAAGAGAGAGGACAGGATGATCAGCATAGCTTTTGCTATGAGATGAACCCACGAACAATTCATTAGCTGTGTGCTATGTGTTGATAGATATCTCAAAATCTTATGTCCTTAGATATACCCTTAGATTAAAAATGCTAGGGTGTGCTTTTCTGGATCAAATGGAATCACAGTTCTGACCAGCTTAATTTTAGCAGAAACTTCTGTCTCATGCTTGAAAGAGTATAATGATAAACACTCCTTCCATTTAGCACAGTTCTTGGCAAGTTCACTGCAATCCTCAAGGTCTTTTTTTAATTATCTGAGCTGCAGCAAACATTTCCCAAGGAACCAAGCTGGAATAAACACCTGACAAGATAACAAAAACACAGATAAATGAAAGTTCTTATTTACTTCCATAGTTATTTTTATTACAGTAATGTAGAAGCTCAGTACTAACTTTAGGCATTATGTCTTTCTTGTGAAAGATATTGTTCAAATGTATGTCCTGTTCCTGAATGCTTTAGAGATACACACCAAAAAAATCCGTGGTGGATGTGCGCAGAAGGACATTTTTAAAGAAAATTATTTAGTCATTGGTGGAGTAAATAATGTCTTTCAAATGCCACTGGTATGACTGCATAGTAGTCAGTGATTTTGTTGATATATAATCAAATAAATTCCTTTACAGAAAATTCAACATAAGCAAATAATTAGGTTTGTAGCCACTCCCTCAAGAATGATAGAAACCATAGATACTGTTTTATTTTTTAAAGAAGCAATAGATTAAAGGTGAGAAATAGCATTATGGGAAAAATGATACATCAATTCAAATTTAAACAGCAAATTAGATTAACAGAAATAGTATATGAAGGGACTTCTGCAAGGACAAGTCCACTGTCCACCATTACACTACAGACTGTAATTGAAAGCACTCAAACTTTTTGTAAGAAAATTTCTTTTTCTTCCCCTAGCTCTGAGCTCAGCCTTATATTTGTGAACATTCAGCAAGTCAGGCAGATACTGGTGGCTTTTTTTTTTGGAGCAGGTAAATATTTGGTGCTTCCCACACTTTCTGTACCTAATAAGCTGTCACCTTTGGTCCCCCATGGTCTTGTCATTAAACCATCTAGACACAGCAATTACATATTTATCTGGAAATACTGCTCTCCCTTCATCTGTTTTATTTCATAATTTTATTGGTTTGCTTCCTATTTTTTCCAGTGTTCCTTTTCTTCTTTTGAACAGATGCATACAAGGGTTTGTAGTCTGATAAATCTGGTTGTTTGCTTTGCCCTGTTGCTGGAGTTGCACCCATGCATTCTCTCAGATGTTGTCAGGGTGCAGTCTCTGCAGCTGCATCAGCAAATTTGTTCCCTTTTCTAATTTCTGTAGTGCCCTTGGCATGAGATGGGCATGACAGTTATTTCTTTTGGTACCTAAGTTATCTATTTATTTTCCATTTAATACTTTGTTGCCTGATGATGTGAAAAATCCTTATTCTTTCTGTAACATTCCAACTGGATGACATATCCCAAGGCCTTACAGCACAAAAATTGTCTGCTAAAAATCAAAAATTGAGTAGGTTCAAAAGTTATACTTACAAGAGCTGTGAGTGAAGAATTAAATTCTAATGGAAAATTCTTTTAAGTTTAACTTAGTTGCACAATTCTAATTTTATAGCACATTTCCTAGAGTTTTAATATATTATTTTGCAACTGGTTCCCTAAATATGTATCCACAATTTCAACACACTTAGTACACTAATTAAAAAAAACCTCTTAATATCCATCTGACAAGAGGAAAAGCTTGTATTCATCAATTTAGTTACGTTGAAAAAGAGAGAGATGTAGACCAACACCCAGCTTACTTTTTAAAAGAGCCAAACATAGCTGCAAGGATGTGTAAGATATCCCCGAATTTCCACTGTCATCAATAGAGATATCAGAACAGTCTTAGAATCTAGAGAGCTCAACAGCAGCAAGTGTGTGACTCTACTTCTTATCTATAGACACTTTAGATAATATAGAACATTTAAACGGCTGAAATACTGTAGAGTGTCTAGGATGCTCCAAAAGCCTGGAAAATATGGTGCTGACTTCTGGAAGACCCATATTCCTTCTGATGTGGCAGCTGGATGGCAGATAAGTCACAGAGGATCTGTAGTGTAACTAGACACCTGTGTTTAGGCAACTGAATCCTATTCTGGATTTCCCCTTGTGGGAGCCGGATTGCTCTCAAATCTCTGCTGATTGCATGAACAGGTAGGAGTCTGATTGCTGGGGTGAATGACACATCTGAGGTGTTTGCTGGAGAGGAATCAGAAGCTCTCAAAGTCAAAGAGCAGGCTAATGAAAAAACCTCCCTTGATTTTCTTCTCCTTATGTTTCTTTCCACCTTCAGCAGGACAAGGGTGTCCATTTAACAAATTCAAATTTCCCGAGTTACAAGCAAAGCTACAGAATCAGTTCAGGAGAATTATTTCATCACAATTACATGCTGTGCAGCCATTTGTGAAAGTGTAAAGTCAGCTTAAAGGAGGGAAATTGATATGTCACCATCTATTGATAGAGGTTCTAATAGAAAGCAAAGGACAAAAGTCAGATTTATGTAAATGCTACTGTTATCCTTCTAGCTAAAAGTGAAACTAACACAACTCTATTTCTTTACATTGGACAAAATACTTGCATCCCATATCCAAGAGAGAAAAATCCAGTTTAGGAATGACAAAAAAATACGTCAATTTCAGAAAGCATATTTGTAGATTATTAAATTCATGCAGTTTAGAAACTGACAGAACAATATGTAAAATGGATAATTTCTGGGTATCTCAGTCAATCAAAACAATTAGATTCCAGATTATCCTTTTTGTTAATTTCTTCACTGATGCAGTGATTTATTTGCCTGTACCTCCCAACTGATTTTCAGTTTGTCTCTCTGGGTTCCTTTGACTTCTTTTGTCACCTTGAGGAGCATATTCCTTTGTAAGTAGTCCAGTGAAGCCAAGAGGAATAAATGGCAATGTTAATGGTATACACAACATAGCTTTGTCTATAATAAATAGACACACAGCATTAGCAGGCAATTCCTTTTAGCACAGGACCCTGAAAACATTTTTCTCCAGAGAGGTGAAACTCACCCCAGTATAGAACAGCAGGAAAAGGTATGAAAGTCACTTCAGTTACTATTTTATGATGCTCACTTTCTCTGTTGGTCTTGCATACCAAGCATATATTCTTTTCTATCTGAAGGATGAGAGGCATGAACAACAGCTATTAAAACTTCAGCACATTTGTCTGTTAATTTAATGTGAAGCTGCCTTGAGGAAAATTGGGTAATCTAGTTCTCTTCCACCCAATCTTATGGCAAGAAAAACTATAATATTATTCTAAGCAGATGTTTGCCTAAATCATTCTTTAAATGATGCAGATTTTGCTACTTTTATTGACATTCCTTAGCTGGTCTACCAGAAATGTTTTCCTAATGCCCAACTGAAAAGGCTCTTGCTGAATATTAAGCCTGTTCTTGTCTTGGATGACAGAATAGGGAATACAGTTATTAAACATGAAAATGTCAATACAAAGCTAGAAGGAGCTATAAATGTTTTGGAACCCAGAGAACAATTTACTAATTCTATTTTGCATTTTCTCTAAAAGTGGCTGTCATGTCTGCCTGCAGTCACTCTTTTCCTGAATTAAATTCCATATCTTTCCATATTTCCTCATTTTTCAAGATGTCTGACCATCTTCTGTACTCCCGTGAGATGGCACACATCTCTTTTGAGGCTGAAGTGCCTCAAGCTCCAGGTTCAAGGGCTTAGTATTATCAAGTAGTGCAGGGGGAAAAAAAGTGTTTCTAAACATAGATATACTCTTAATGAAATGCATGACAACTTTTTCAAATTGCAATACACTGTAGGAGAAGACACCTTTCTCTAAAACTGCTGTCTAAACAGTGGTCCTCTTCTTCATTCTGCTCCATTAAAAAATTCTACCTAAAATTTTGCAATTCTTCTTGTAAATTCTTATAAAGCAAATAAGTTTATTCTCTTTTATGTTATCCACATTGTGGATAACAAAAAAGCTGAAGTGAAAGAAGTCTCTCAGAAGCCAGAAGACATTCTAGCCCAGTAAGTATTTCCAACCACTTTTACCTATTTACCTCAGTAGTTAAAGCTCTACCCTGTTGCTCTACCCCACTGCTCTGAGTAGTTTAGATTCATTCGATGTATAAGTCTTGATTTGCTATTGCTGCTTGCTCTGAGACAGTCATTATCTGCTTGCAGTCCATCAGCAGCTGACACAGAGGAGGACAAAACTCTTCAAGAAAATCCTAAAAGGAATTCTTCCATGTGCAGGCAATAAATAGTCTTAACAGCTATTAGATTTATTTGGATAGAGGAATAAAATATAAAGTCAGTTTCAAATATTTTTAACTACAGTGATTAACACTTACCCTTCACATAAATCTGATATAGACATACTGATCATAGGCTGGAATTTATACAGGCAGAAGTAATACAACTCATAATCACTAAAAGTGAGATTTATAAAAGTTTTGCACAAATGCTACTGAATATGTGGCATTCATTTTTTCAGGAGCATTTCAAATGTCCTTTTAAAAGCCGACCAAAGCTTGTCTTGATATGTCCATTTAATTAGAAGCTGAAAAATGTGATCCTTATGCTGTTGTCAGGAGCATATTGCATGCAGG
Source organism: Pycnonotus jocosus (assembly GCA_013400435.1). Lineage (NCBI taxonomy): Eukaryota > Metazoa > Chordata > Aves > Passeriformes > Pycnonotidae > Pycnonotus > Pycnonotus jocosus. Next base: position 85,316 of record VWYP01024783.1, read on the forward strand.
GATTGAAATACATTTGATTGGCTCCTCAATGTGTAGCTGCACTTCAAGCAACAATTCTGGAGCACAGATAATTGGTGCCCTGCAGCTTTCCCCACTGAAAATCAATTGAATTTCCATTATGTTTCAATTGTCTTGCAGTGGGAAACCTACAGGGTTTCGTTGGCTGGTGGTTTTTTTTATTATTACCTTCCGCTCTAGAGAATAAAAGTTTTTAATGCTTTTCCCAAGGTAAACTACTAGCAACACAAGAAAGTAATCAATTCAAACAATCTGCTCTGCATGAAACTCTCTTCCCAAAAGGACAAGTAATCTTCTGTATTGTACTGATTTTCTCATACTTCTAAACCTTGTCTCTGTTACCATGGTCTGCAGGTATTTTTGCATTGTATTCTTCACATAGTACTTCATGTGAAAATGGAAATTAAGTCTGCAAGCTTAGATTGAGATGCAGAAATGCAAAATGAGCTCTGGGTGAGAGCCCAAGACAAGAGGCCATGAATAGCCAACCTTTGGGATAGTAAAAGGCAGGAAGATGGGCGCCAACCAGGGGAAGGGACACTGAGGGACACAGGAGCGGGGAACTGCTGACATTTTGGATAACAGTGGACATGAAGATGAGTGACTCCAGCGAAGTGGATGAGCAATGGAAAGGGAGGGCAGGAGCAGAGGACTGAGGAGGAGGAGTGAACCTGGGCAGACTGTAAGGGGACCTTTGTTGGGGGTCCCTCCTTGGAGTCACCGGCTGGAGCTGTTTCTGCGTTACTGCACTGTGAGTAAATGGCTGTATGGAATGAGACATCAGAGACCCTGCTGTGCGAAATCCGGGGTGGAGCCAGTCAGAACTCCGGTGTGAGTGTGAGGGGGTGTGGGGGAAGTCAAGCAGGGACCCCTCAGGTCACCAGAGCCACCACTGTGATGGAGCTTGGGTCCCAGCAGTGACAGTCCCTGGAGCTGGCAGCACCACTGCCACAGCTTGTGGATGCTCTGACAGGGAAGTTTGCTTAGCAAAAGAACAGAACCAGCTTCTCAATTACTCCATTGTGTAGCCAAAACATGTGCCATATAAAACTGAATGCAGGACAGACTGAAGCAAGGGCTTGTGATCACCACTTTGTATTTTATTTACAGCAACTTCTTTCACCTTATTAGGTTGCACAGGACATGACATCCGTATTGACTCCTCACTCTTCTTCGACTCAAAATGGCCAGCACTGAAAATAAATCTTATAGTCATCCAAAGAAGGGTGGATGAATGTATTTCTGTGTAATCAAACACAGCTTTACCAAGAAAAACTATCCATCCATGGTCTTTCTTATTTTTGTGACAGCCTTCAGAAACAAAGCACAGTGATATTTAACTGTCTGGTCAGAACAAACACAGGTGGTATTTGGGAAATAAAGGAGTGAAAGAAAAATTAGTGCTTTATTAGATCAGATAAATTGAAAGAGAACGTTCTTAAAATGGAGGACTGTGTTATTAACAGCAGTCTCCCGTGCCTTATATTGTTATGTGACTTCAGAAAAGTCAGGGGAAAGGCAAGCATTATTTTGAGCCTCCATCAGGTAACAGAATAAAAGATTTCTGGAGAGAGAAAAAATGGTGAATGACATTGAAATCAAAGTTCCAACAAGTGGTCTACCACCACTTTACAGTATAAAGAGACATCATATGCGGCTCTGAAAACTTGACTCAACATTTTCAACTTATACTTTGAATGTATTCTTCCTCCACTATGCTGAAGAGTTTGATCAAACACTTACTTCCATAAACTTCTTATGTGTGCCAAATTCCTAATTTAATTCACAAAGTATAACCAATGACATACTAATGGATGCTACATTAATATAGCTATAGAAACAACATTACATTAATTAAAACTTTGTAAATGCTGTAATTAAGATATTCAGTGACAGCTGCCTTTCCTGTCCCTTAGCTTCACCCAGAAGTCTCTCAGCACTACTTATTCTGGAATCAGCAGCTGCATGGATGCAGGAAAAGCCATCTGTTGGTATTTTTTAAATGTTAACTGAGAGAGGTTCCAAACAATTTCTCCTAATACTTAAAAAAATTAATTATTTTTTTAAATTGTGTCTGACTTTGGCAGGAATTATGTCATTAGCACTTAAAAATGAATGCGTCTTTGGCTTCTTATCTGATTGGTGCACTGTACCAACATAGAATCAGAAGAATACCTTTGCCTTACCTGCATGGGTAAAGCACTTCAAGGTTTTACCCCTGGTCATATTTGAAAAGCTGTATTATCCAGAAAAGACAATCTACAAAGGGTCTAAAAGTCATTCCATGGATACTTGTTCTTCTTCACTATCAAATCAAAAAGAGGATGTTTTTCCCCTCACATTTGGAATTTCCATGGGTGCAACAGAGATAATTTTGATACCAGTTTGTGTGACCCATCTTTCTCTTCTGTAATCTTAGTATCTTCTAAAACAGGCCGCCTTCACATAGAGGAAATTCAGAAAGCTGCCCAAACTCCTCCATATTAAACAATTTGCTTTCATATTCTAATTTCTTACTTATCTCAATGGACTTTAGATCTTACTTGTTGGCACAGCTGACTTATTCCCTCTTCCCCCAATCTAGAATTCCTACTTTGTTAATTTAATCTCACAATATGAAGCCATTTCCTTGTGAATAACATTTCTCCCTCTTTGATGTTTACATCCTCCAAACAATCTGTTGCTGTTATCAGACCTGAAGGAATAATGAATTCAGTGAATTATACTTTTTTTCCCTATGTCAGCAAGCAGATGGTATAATTCTCAAACTCATTCATCATTTGAAATTATATTGGAAGAGCTTTCAGTTTTGCTGCGTGGGAGCTACATGAATGACAGACATGCTGCACATCCACATTACCAGCTAAGTTAACTCCATGGTTTAGTCCCCTGGCCCAGTTCCCCAGTCACTGACATTACAAAAACATTCATTTTCTCCTGAAATCTTAGATAGCGAAACTTACTCTACCCTGAGAAGAAAGTAACGTAACACCAGGATAGTTTATTTCAATTTGCAGCAGTCAGTAAGAATAAAGTATCATCAGGTCTGTTTTTCTCCACCCTACTGCTCTACTACAAAAGCAGGCTTTGGCTGCAAACATTTTGAAGCACTGTGGTGTCTCATCCCAGCCCTTTAAACATTCAAACTCAGTACTGTGTAAAAAAACACGATGTTCTTGTGGTCTGCGACTTAGTTGTTGTGTGTTTCAGACACTGCAATTAAAAATAAATGCCAAAAATAATATTTATAGTCTAGGTTCATAGGGAACTCAAAAATAAGTTTTCTGAGAAGGTTCAAAGTTGAGTTGTACAAGGCATATATGGTAACACTGCTGCTAAATTCAAACAGCTTTCAGCAGAGTGGACACAATAGCTCTATAAAAGCATTTAATGTTGTAGATGTATCCAGTAAGCCTGGGACATAAGAATTTTACACTCTTCCAAGGAAACATTCTGTTTAATTCAAAGTGTAGTACCTCAGGTGAAACAAGAGCAACTTACCTGCTTCTCCACTGACAGAAACAGGTTGGGGAAGAACTGGGAGAATATGTAGAGCTATATGAGATATTTCAGAGTTTTACTGTTCCAGAAGAGTGCCAGCCTCTACTTTCTAAGGTGACTTCTCAGTCATGGCATCAAGTTAGGGGCATGACAAAAGATGCAAAGGAGATTTTAAAGAATTTCATTAATAAAATATAAATAAAGCATAAATAAATCAGTATAAAACATAACAGTTACTTTTCATGTCTAAGCATTTAACAAATTGCTTGTAAATCTGAGGCTGTAGTGTTTGTAGCAACCTCTAATTTCTAGCAGTCTGGGGCACTCTAAGACGAGATTTTTTCAGAGCCAAATGGAGAGAATGAAAAAGAGACTGATAGTCTCAGATGCCAAATTTTCAGTGCCGACTCCTGAATGTAGTAGAATGCAAACCTGTGAATTGTGTAGCAAAGATTTTCCCTAAAAAGCCTGGAGAGATTAGTTCATCATAGAAGAGGACATGCATGAACCAGTCATAGACTAAGGAACCACTTAAACTTTTGTTATAAAACAATATACCTCAAATCCAAAGTCAATTTGAGAGATGCATTATTTGGGACAAACCATCCTAAATCCTTTTCTTAAACAGGGTATCTAAGCTCTTTTCCTTGGACAAACAGAGAAAGATTTCATCTGTTTATTTTAAACTGCTCTTTATGCTCTGTTTCATTATTTAGAACAAGTCCTTTTCAAGTACAAAACCAAATTCTTTTCTTTCACTGAAGAGTTTGATCCTGTTTCTCAAACAGCTAACTGAGAAACTAGTTTCATACTGTGTAGGAGATCAACATTTCATCAAGATTTCCTTAGCCAGCGACTTTTTAGTACTAAAGATAAAAACTTCATTAAAGAACTACATTAAGGTATAAACAATTATATAGAGTTGCAGAATTATGTTAATTCTGTCAAGCTTAGTGAACTAAGCCACTATAAATCATGGAGGCTGACACTGCTTCTCTCATACATGAATTCATTCACCTGTGGTGAGACTAATCTGACTTCTACACTTCAGCTGGCTCTATATAATTAAGGGTAATTTTTAAATACAGTTTTCAGATGTTGTAATTAAGGGTGAACAGAGAACCTACGAAAGATGTAGTTCTGCTCATAAGCAAATTGATTGAATTCTTCTGCATTCTATTAACCTAGAATGTATCAATAACATTGTGATTCAACTACATAGCAATGCAAAACTATTTTCATTATTTCAGTGACCTCTTTCAAAGTTAGAGATTTCAAAATTACTTTAAAAGTCCTAGGAAGAAATCCTGTAATCTATGGTAAAAATACTCACAAATGTGGCTTCATCAAATTACTTGACTTTGGATTAAAACTGCTGAATCACAAAATTTAATTAAAACAAAAAAAAAAAAGAAAAAAAAAAGAAAAATCTCCAGTAAAATTTATGTCAAATAGTCAGCCTTGTTTCCATCTAAACAAGCTATCAAATGAACATAACAAACACACCACAATCTTTATGAGCTTCCATTTACATCTGATTTGTTCATGTTTAAAAATGGAGTTTCACGATATTACTCCATTATGCCTTTAAAGGCATTGATAAGTCAAGAATTGATGGTAGTAATGAGAACAAAACTTTCATCCATTTTTGAAATTTTTTCCATGAGTTTTTAAATAGTTTTTAAACTTTCTTTTTGGAGATTTTCTGCCCTCTTAGACTGTAAATATCTGAAAAAGAAAAACAACGTCATTAATAAAAAATGAGGGGTTTTTTCTTGTCAACAGTAGAAAGAGGAGAGAAGATTAAAGGGAAAATTCAGTACCCAATTAATTAAGGACTTCAGAAAAGTCTCAGCATAAATGTTAACCCACTAATATTTCCATCGGCAGAATCAGAGTATTAGATGTCCACCTGTTTGAATATTTTATTTTGGTAGTCTCAGCTTGAGTTTGAAAACATTTGTAGCAGTAGAAAAAGTATAGAAAATTTCTTTCTACACTTCCACTAACACCTTCTAAGGAGGTCTTGTGCACTTGAGCAGGGAGTGCCTGCATGATGAAGTTTTTCGGGGTTTATATTTTCACACATAATGATGACAGTTTCAGAAGACTAAAAATCTCCACCCCACTTCATTGCAGAAACTGAAATATATATATATATGGAACTAAACCTGAAGATAATTTTCCCTTCAAATTCTACCCATCTTTCTTCCTCAAAGGAAACTTGAGGATGTCAAAACTGATGAAAGAGATTAAATGGGTTTAGTCTTTCTTTGCAGAGCAACTGTTAGGGATTCCAGACTGTACTGTTGATATTAAACACATTCCAATGAAACAAGAAGGTGACAGAATCCTGTCCTTGAGGGATTAATAGATAATTTAAGAATAATTATCCTTCCAATTCACAAGGTTGAAGGCAAAAAACACCTTTTAATCAAATAAGGAGAGCTTGATTAGATATTTGACAGTGTTCTCTATTGGTTTAAGCTAGACAGCACTATGAAGAATCTGTAATAATGTAAGATTATAAAGTAAAACACATCTAAGATCAACGTAACTCAGAATTCTGATTTTGATTCTAGTCAGAAGCAGATACTAAGAAAAGAATTCAAGAAATTACCAACAGATAGATGAGGGGGCGAAAAGCAGCTTCTGCACTCAGCTGCACCCTGATTTCCAGCAAATAACCCTGTTCCTGCAACACAGCACATCCCATACTTTGAGATTCCATCTGACATTGGGACACCCACAGCAAGTTTGAAGATGACAGCAAGCTGAGTAGAACAGCTGATAACACTAGAGGGAAGGGATGCCATCCAGAAGGATCTTGACACTCTTGAAGAAAACACTGGTGCTGTGGGTGCACTCAATCCCACTGTCTGTGCTATTGATGTAGCTACTAAACAGCATTTGTCTCCGTACATACCCTTAAGGAACTCCACTACTTATTGGTATCCACTTGGGAACTGAGCCATTGACTGTAACTATCAGGATGCAGACCTCTAGCAAATTCCTCAACCTTCTAACAGTCCATCCACCAAACACATATGTTTCTGATTTAGTGGACAAAATGTTGTAGGAGACCATTTCAAAAGCCTTACAGGAATCCAGGTGGATGACTTCTGTAACACTTCCCTTGTCCACCCACACAGTTACTACACATTAAAAGGGTACTAAATTAGGAATAATCTACTTTTGGTGAAGCCATGCTGACTGTCTGCAGTCACCTCCTTGTCCTCCATATGACTTGATATATTTTCCAGAAGAATCTGTTCCATGATCATACTGGGCACAGAGGTGAAGCTGACTGGTCAGTAGCTCCCAGGGTCCTTCTTCTTATCCTTTCAGAAAATGGGCATCATGTTTCCCTTTTTCCACTCTATGGGGTCTTCACCTGACTGCCATGACTTTTGAAACATGATGGAGAGTTACTTGGCAGCAACATTCACCATTTCCCATAGGAACCTATGATGCATCTCAATATGTCCAATGGATTTGTATTTTGCTCAGGTTTCTCAGGTGATCTTAAGCCTAATCTTCATTGGCCTGCAGCAAACACCAACATTAAGTTGTCTATTGCTGGCTTGGCAGCTAATTTTTACCTATAGTTTACCTCATAATATGTTTGTCCCTTGTTTCCAAAGACAACTCTGTGTAGTCAATTTACTTTTTTTACATAAAGGGCAACCCTTCTTGCCCCACCTCTATCTTTCTTGCTTGTCCCTTCTAAATAGTTTATATCCACCAATATCACTACTCTAGTAACCTGATTCATCCCACCTCACACCAGTAACAGTGATTAGATCACAGATTTCTAGCTGGACAGTGGCTGTCAACTACTGTTGTTTGTTCACCGTGCTGTATGCATTGGCCTAGAGGTGCTTCATCTAGGCAATTAACACTGTTTTAGAGGAATGCACCCTAATCATTTTGAGGCTTTTCACAGAAACCTGTTGGTTTCTAAAACTTCAACAGCTCCCAGTTCTTCTTTGTTGCTCAAAATTCTGCCCCTGTCTCCTTGTAATTCTGCTTTAAATTTCTCTTTAAAAGTGGGATTAGCATCTTGTGAAAGACCTTCTCACTCCACTTTATGGGTGAATCCCATCAGATCTCAACAGACCTGGCTTCTCAAAGGTGGATCCTTGATTGCTGTAGAAGTCAAAACCTTGAGTATGTGACTAGTGATACAGCTAGGTATTCATCTGCTCACCACCTTCTTCACAAATCCTCTCCTCTGACTGGGAGAAGAGAGAACTGCCTGTGCTCTAGGTTGCTTTAAGACTGCAGTGGATTTATCATATAATCTCTTTTGGTTGTTCCGACTTGCCTCATCACAGTATCACCAGACCCTATGTGGAACAGTAAGAACAGGTGATAATCTGTAGGCTTTACCAGGCTTGGCAGCCTCTTGGTGTAACCCTGAATGCAAGCTCCTTGTAGGCTGCAAATTTCTCTAGGGAAATTTTCCATAAAACAAATGTGTTTTGTTACCTCACAGTATGGGGTCTCCAATTACCACCAATAATTTACATCCTTTTCTGGTGACATTGGTTCTAATGCAAGTGGGTGTTGGATCAAATTGTATGGTTGACTTCTCATGTGTCCTATCTGTTTCTCACATGCTCTTCATTCCTTATTCCCAGATTACTGTAATTGTTATATAGGGTCACTCCAGGGGAAAGGTCTAGAGCTTCTGTCTAGAGCAAAGACAAGGACCCAGTTCGCTTAATCTCACTATTTGCTTGCATCAGTCATGTCAGCTTTGCATTTAAACTTCCTTATTTCTTCAGATGTTCTTTAGTAACATTTCATGAGGGGGGTTTTTTTGTGAAATTAATGCTCTAAGAAAATGTTTAGTCTTTTTTGCATCAGCCTTTACAATGTAAATTGTTGCAGTAGAAAACTTCATCAGCCCTACTTAATCTAGTTCAAGTAATTGATAAAGAAATGTTTTGTACAGCTGTGCTAGATTGAATCAGACCCTAACTTGCTATACATTTTTTCACTATGTAATGATAATTGGTGATATTTATGAAGAAAATCAGCAGAATTATTTGAAACTGCTTGATACATTCACTGGTTTTATATTCATTGACTTCCTCTCTGTATTTCCATTCTCCTGAAATTTAGCCATAAATTAGAAGCACTGAGAAAAAAGCAGTGTGCATTTTGATAATTTCTTAAATTTTCTCAAGAAAAATATTATCTTCTGAAAGCATTTGGGTCAAAAGCTTTGGGGAAATTCAGCTCAATTTGTCTCAGGCTAAAGAAAATCAAACAGCTTGAGTTTTGCACAGTAAATAAAACATCCATGTGAATACTCAAAATGGTGGCTAATGTTAACATTAACACTTCACTTCATGGTATGACTAACAAAATCCAAAGGACTTGAGGTTCAAAACTCTCACTGCTGCAGGCATCTCTAAATTCTGTTAATATATAAATTGCACTGTAAGCTAAGTGGCTTTTTTTAAAATGCAGGGAAATAAAAGTAAATAGAGACCCATGTAACATGCAGGATGCACTAGAGGAAGAGAGACAGGTGCACTTGCTTACTTTTAATTCAAGGTGGTACTGCCTTGACCCTAAATCACTACCAACTTTTTTAAGAAGCAGAGAAAATATATTCAGCTACTTCTCTTCCTCCTTTTAATTGAAACTAAGATTAGATAATGCTCAAAAGAGAAAGTGTTTGTCCAAAGAATTGGGTCACCAATCGAATGTGGGAGAGAGAACTCCATCTGTCATCTTGCTGTAGAGTTTACAGAGCTCATTGCTCACCTTCAGACACTGGAACCTAGAAATGTTTAAATCTCTTGATCTTCATTTCTTTAGAGCTCAATTACCATCCCTAAAGATGTGTTAAGTCTGATCTTAAATATACATTGGAATAAATGAATAATGATTGTGAGGTCCTTGGACACTGTGATAATGAGTTCCATAAAAATATGAAGTCTACAGAAGTACCTCTGCTATTTCTTCTCCTTATATTTCCTGAACTTCATTGATAAATATTAATGCTATTTTAATACTTAAACATCTTCTACTGTGTGTTCCCTACCCTTTCTACCTTTGCACCTAAGCTTCCCTTAAGAAATTATAATAAATTTCTAAAGGTTTCCCCAGCACATCATCTCAGACCAAGCAAACTATCATTATAACCCATTTGAATGATTCTTCCTCTGTTTTACTTATACCCACAATATACCATGCAGAATACAGGTAATTAATATGTGGATCATTCAATTAGAGCTATGCAATTTGCTGAATGTTGTCTTACAACCATTCTATAGTTGAACAGGAAGAAGCAGAAAACCAGAATTATTTCTTCTATGCATTCACAATAAAATAAAAACACATTCCTTAAAATTTATTAATAGTAATGATTTCTAGCACTGCCACTAGGCAAATTAAGGTCTTCCAGCCTATGGAATAACCTGAAAAAATATTTATTTTCTTATCAATTGATTAGGTTTTCACAACTTTAAAAATTCTTGCCTCTATTTCACAAATGTCATTAAAAATGCTAGACCCTGTTTTCCCAGTTTAATGTACCTAAACATTCCAAAGTCTGTACCTAAAAAACTTTTCAAGCTTTGTGGATGAGAAATCTTTAATTTGTCTCATTTTTGCAAAGTATTATTATTATTTAAAATATTGTTACAAAGATTTGTAAGAAATGTTTATTTCTTAAAAATGTATTAATAATGATAGGCCAGCTGTTCAAGGATCTAGCCAAGATGTTCATAGAGCATAAATTTTACAATACAAAACACCTTACTGTAATTACTATTTGTTCTTGAAAATCTCTTTACTCATTCTAATACCTGTTACCACAGCAAGTCTAGTATAAATCAAAATAGGAACTAAATATTACGCATGTTAAAAATATATATAATTGCACATTTATATTTCATGTATTACAATGTAATCTATTCTGTGAACTGTGAAAAAGTCCTGCACCATTTCCAGCCACCAGCTGGGCAACTTCCTGCATGTCTACAGCTATATCCATATAGATGAATAGCACAGGAACAACTTGGGCAGCAACTTTGTAGCTAAAAATATTTAACTTTTCAATTCAAGCAGCAGAATAGGATGTTTTGGAGACTAATTTTTGATTCCTTAGCTTGTCCCAGTCACTGTGTCAGCCACAGGTGGTTTGGTCCAGATTGTGATAAACTATGTGTTTACCATTAAAGAGTCTCAATAATTTTTGTTAGGTTTGTTTATTAATATAGACACACCAGAAGAATATTTTTAATGTCCTCATAGTTACCCCGTGAAAGTGAAAAATTCAGGAAGCTGAAAAATAATTGAAATTATGAATCAGTCTCAGTAATTACCTCAGAACCAATTACAAATAAATTTCATCTCTGAATTATTTAATTCCACTAGGTTGTTTTGGAAAGGGCACAAAACTTAATTCTAGAAGAGAAGGAACTAGCCAGGAAACAGAAGTGTTGTGCATCATCAGTACCGGCTCTATCTGAAATGCCTTCTTCCCTAACTTACTGACAGATATCTCACAGAGCCACTTGTCTTAGGGCAAGCCAGGACTCTTAATACAACGTACAAAGACGTGAAAAATCACTGGCCTTGAAGAAGGTGTATTCAGTGATCCTGATAGCAGAGGGAAAAAAATGGTAAAAAGATGGAATCAGATCCAAGATAAGCTATGATCACAGAAAATATGGCCAAGATTTGTTGGATTAATACAAAGTGCAAGAAGCACACTGGTACATAGTTTCAGACAATTAGCAGCAATTAACAGACAATTAATCTGAACAGAGAGGTAACCATTCCTGTGCTGATAGCTGGTCATCACACACTGGTTTTGAAGATCTCAGGAGCCAGCAGTGAATTGCAGCAAAATGGTGCTGATCTGCATCTGATTAATTTCTGCAATGAAATTTTGTCACTGGGAGTGGACAACAGATTCACACACTTTGGAGATTTTTGTCTCCCCCACAACTGGTTGTATTACCTGATATCCAGTATAGCTGCTAAACAAAATCTGCTTAGCTGAACCAATAAGATTTGTTAATACGGTTTTTATTCACTAAAGGTGCCTGACATTCTAATTGAATTAGGAATTTCAGCAAAATACACAGAAGTAAAGATATCTCTGATTAAAAATTGTTGGGTTTAAATTTTCAGCTAAAATAAAAACACACCAGTGTCTTGAAGATGAGGATTGACATTTTCCAACTTGTGGTAAAAATGAAAAAACAGTAGAACTTTTCACAAAAATATTGCAGTTCCATCATCAATGGTAACCTTAATGAAGTTAAAGAATCAGACAAACTTCATACTAACAAGATGGTGAAAGATGTAGAGAGGAAGGCGTATGAGGAACTGCTGAGGGGAGGAGGCTGAGAACTCACCATTGTGTGCAGCTTCTTCACAAGGCTCAGCAGAGCGACGGGCACCAATCTCTTGTCTCTGGTGAGACCAGTGACAGGACCTGAGGGAATGGGCTGAAATTGTGTCCAGAGAGGTTTAGGCTGGATATTAGGAAAAGGTTGTTCACCTAGAAGAACTCCCTAGATGAGGGTTGGGCACTGGAACATGTTTCTCAGGGAAGTGGCCACAACACAAAACCTGGCAGAGTTCTAGAAGCATTTGGCCAATGCTGTCAGGCACATGGTGTGACTTTTGGAGTAGCTCTGTGCAGGGTCAGGAGTTGGACATTGATGATTCTTGTGAGTCCCTTCCAACTCTGGATACTCTATGACTCACTGAAAATCCAATAGTACATGTAATACAGAGAAGGACATCTGATACTGTATGCAATACAGACACAAGTCATCTAGAGATTTCCTCTGTTCTGCTGGGAAGGAATGCATTGTACTCGTGTACACTTAAATAACGCACTGTCATAAGAGTAGCATAGACTTTGACACAGCCATTCCAATCTGGTTGGCTTGTCCCATATCACACAGATCACCCTTACTGCAAATGATCTGAAGGAAACCAACACATGCAGGTAACTCAGCCCTGAGCTGAGGCCAGACAAATCATTATCAAAAGGTTTTAAGTGCAGCTGAAAGCAGAGATCATTGGATATCTCATGTGGAAACAGCCCAGAGGAGATTTCCAAATTAAAGTCTGGTTGCACTTCTAAAGGATCTCCAGGACTGAGAATGTTTTTTCTTTTATTGTTACTTATACAAAACGTCATTTAAAGGAGATACAAACAGAGAAATCAATGTTGATAAAGAATATACAAGTGAGTAAGAGCTTGAACAAAATACACATAACTCTAGAGCAGAGCTGAGTGTATCCAGAGAATTCTGTGACTAACTGGGCCTGCTCAAAGACAGAATCATAGGAATCTGTTTTCCTAGACATACCAATGAAAGATGCTTGAATAAACACAGCAGAACAGAGGGTGTGATTCCATTAATAGCTCATTTGCACTCTAGAACTGCACTATAGCCTGGCCTGCTGCAGTTCTGCACATCAGAGAATTTAAAAATAAGAATTTTCTACCTTGCAGAAGGGCTGAGGAAAAAAATCAGAGAGCACATGGACCGAAAAACATAAACCCACCTGTCACTGTCCTCAGAACAGGTAGCAAAGTACTAGGATTTAGCTTTTAGGGCACATTTATCACGAGGGATGGTAATCAATGGTTCATAGTACCTCTGGTATCATAAATTCACATGTAGTATAATGTGTAACTTTTAGCAGGGCACTCAGCATGCAACCTTCCTTTCCTCACTGCAGAGACATTCTTCCCATGCATCCCAAAATGCCGAAATGACATCCATTCTTCGGTGCCATTCTGAAAACTGTAATTAGTTTATTTTCTACTACATCAATAGGGCATAAGGAAAGAGTTACTTTTTATGTCTGAATATAGTCAGATACAGCCATTTCTGTGTATAGATTTCATTTTATTTATATGACTCTTATGGGCAAAACAGTCTCAATTCAGGATATTTTTTTCTTAATTGAATTATTTTTAGCAAAATATTTAACTATTGATTTTATTATTGAGAAAAAGAAAACACAAGTATTTAAATAAATACATAAAACTTTTTTTCTTCCTCAAGCTCAGCCTAAGCCAAATTCTTATCCTTTCAAAGTCTCAACTTCCTTTATTGTTAATATAGGTATTAAATTAAGTAATTTAGAAAAAATTGTACATGAAGATCACATTCAGTTCAAGTAAGGAATTGTTCACACTTTAGCAGATTGAGCTGATCTGACTCTAAACTGATGACATAGCTCTGTAAACCAAAATGGAAGAAAACTTGTTGGATGCAGGCTGAAAAAGCACCACAGAAAAGGTAAAAATAACCACAGTATACTAACTATTTGAAACAGTTTGACCAAATAATTGTACTCAACCCCTTTAAAATCCTGAAAATGAACTTTTTTACAATGTATAGGAATATACTAATAGAGTAGAGGGGAATATAATTGACAAAGTTAGATTTCTTCAGGATGAATCATCTGGATCAAAATATTTATTATCTATGTTCACCAATTGATCTATTCAAGGTGTTATTGAATGGGTATGTGAAAGAACAAAGAGCAAATAAATCACTAAAAACAGTTACTGGTGGACAAAAGTGTAAATGGGCAAAACTCAGTAATGCATCTTCTATTCCACCAGTGCCTTTGTAAAGACAAAGTTCCACGTATGTACAGTGATAGATCCACAAATTATGTTAAGGATAACTAGTTGGAGTCTCCATATACTCTGTAACAACATTTTAAGCACTTGAACTTTAGAAGATGAAGTGTATTTTCTATACTTCTAGTGAGAAAAATATTATTTTTTAAATTTTCTTTTAACTCTTTATGAAAGCAATAAGCAAGAAAGAAAGGCAATTCAAGGAATGACTTTAAGATCAAATACAAAAATAAAAACACTTTAATAGCCAAAACCAATTTTTTCTGCAGATAACATAACTAGGAGCAGAGCAGAAAGGGAAGATATAGAAACTTACAACACCGAACGGAATCTTTCAAGATTTGACATAAATAAGTGACACATTTCACAGAACTACCATCTAATGTCACAATCCCAAAGTTTTTATTTTCTGACTGTCTTTAGAGGATAAAAGTAATATTTTTGTTTGTTTGTTTTTACAGTCTTCTGCACAACCTGAATCCATTCAGGACTAGATATGGGTTTAATTTTATAACCACTTTCTACCCTCTATACCAACACATCCAAAATAACACGGCAAGCTTTTCATGTTTTTCAGATGACAGAGATGTATCTGACTAAGAATCCATTCTTATCTGGTTGGTTATTCAACAGACACCCTATATCCATGTCTACGTCCTCATACCTGCTTTCTCTAGCAGGGACACCTGATTCTCTAGTTATTCAATTTTCATGTGTATGTTGACTTTTTCTGATCTGTGCTTACAACCAGGACCAAGGAGATCTGATGCATTTCCTCAAGCTTAAAAGCTCAGCATTCCAGTATTCCAACAAGGAGTGTCTCAGTGGATTGTGCCTGCTTTTGTTTCAAGGGTGTACATTATATATCAAAGGTATAGCTGCATTAAATTAATGCCCTGCCATGATTTCCATCATTAGCTTTTCCATTAATTGGGTTTGTTGACAAATTAAATACTCTAGCTAAGAAACATAGTACAAAGCCCTTTATAAAAGGAATCTTGTTCTTAACTCAGTGGTGCATTGCTTTATTGACTAAAATGGGTCACATTCTAAAGCCTGAGTGTTTTCTGCAGGACACAAAGTTCTGGAAAACAGAAAAAGCAAATTACTCTCATGTTCTGAATTTTGTTTGCATGTAGTTACTTGTTTGCTCTTCAGAATGTCCTTCTTCATAAATATTTTACTTTTCCTTTCATGCCAAATAGCCCCAGAAAAGTGAAATTAGGTTCAATGAACTAATGGATTGAACTTCACACAATTCCATGTTTTTTAAGGTTTCCCTTTTGAGAGTATCAGATTTTGTTATATCTATAAATAGGTATTACTATCTTCAGTGGTGTAATAATGTTTTCATTTTCTGATGGTAGTAAGAAATTTAAAGACACAGTGAAGACTTTGGGTGCTTTGGGCAGAATGTAATATTGTATCTCAAAGACAAGAAACAGAAAATCAGAATATTATAATACAAATCTTCCGAGAAGTCAGATGTTTAAATACCTTTTCATAAAGACAGGGTTGAAGCTGAGTTTTTGAAACCTGTGCAAGAATCTAAATCAGTTCTTATTATTCAAAATGCTTCATAACTAGTTTTTTGAGCTGTAGTTCCTAGATATTCAGTGACTGCTTTACTCTAGTTTTAAACTATCTGAAATGTTAGTTTGATAAATGCACTACCCAGTTATTTAAAAATCTGTTGCTTCATTTATTGTGTTCATCATAGGAATATCTAAGCAATTAATTCTAAAATAGAGTATCATTGGGATGTATAATACATTGCTATATTAAAATATAAAAGTAGCAAGTAATAAATGAAACACTTAAACTGATGAACTTTTAGAATCAAAAGAGTAACTGTCTTTGAAATTTTATTTGTGTTATAAACTCAAACTACATTTTATTACTAATAAATTTTCACAGTCTATGGCTTATCTAGGGAACAATAAAATTGTGCAGAAAAACTCTTTCTGAAAGTTACTATGGGTAATAAATATCACTTGTTTAAAAACAATTGAATATAGCTAGCTAAGAGGCAAGACATCTCCACTGAAGGAGAGCAAAGCAAGATTGAAAGAACAGTTGAGTTTTCATTTACATCAGAGGATCAGAATCCCAAGTGGACTGAGTACTAATTGGAAAGACTTTGGAAAATAAGGGATGGAAAGTTTTGTGGCCAAGAAGTCACAATCCATACTGAAAGATAAAAGAAGCTCTTTTGACAAGAAATGTGTAAGTGCTGGTCTTTTTAAGGCCTGTATTTGTCATACAGGAGAGCTCTCTTTGATTGCAAATACTGCTTTAATCTAGAAGACAAAAAGTCCAAATGAACCCAGAGGCTGAAGAGCAGAAAACCTCAGACTACAAAGAAGATGCAATTTTTAAGTAGCCAGTGGAATTAACTAATCAAAAAAACCCCAAAAAATAATTAAAAAAAAAAAAAAAGCCTTATAATAAGCCATAAAGGATTCTAAATAATTTGGACACTTTCTAAAAACAGATTATGTGTCAGAAGTTGCATGCAATAGTTGTGTGAGATTCTTCCTTTTCCTCCTAAATGCTATAGACAAGAATCCGTCTTAGGGGTTCTTTGGTTTTAATTTTTCAGTAATACAAAATTCCCTCGTAAAATCCTCTGGTAAAAAGACACGCCTGACTAGTTTCATTTTTTAGGAATGCTTTTAAATCTTCATTATGATATCTACTTGCAAATGTAAAATTAAAATATTTTTTAAGATAATTCACAAAGAGAGATTTAAGATCCCTTATATAAGAAGGTTCTGTATTAATAGAAATTTAAAATTTTGACCATGATGAAATGGAAGCAGAAACAGAACCACTCTTACATATATCAGCCAGAATAACTCTTATATTCATAACTATATTTAAATGCTAAAATAGGTATTAAGGTCTCTTTTTT
>VWYP01024783.1:102435-148605 GCA_013400435.1 Pycnonotus jocosus
TTTTTTTTAACAGATGTCCAGACTTCTGTGGCAATACTGAAACACAAAAGATCTAACTTGTAATAGTTTTGTAAAGTCATCAACCACAAAACTGGATGTATGCACATGGTTGTTTGGAAAACTGACCCAAAGGATCAGCAGTGGAAAACTGAGAAATCCAGTTTTAGTGTAAATTTTCTGCCTCAGTGATGTGCCTATACTTATCTACAGAAAGGCATTCACTGTTGGCTTTGAAATATTTAGAACTCTTTGTAATATCCTACACGTGTATGAAAGAGTCAATTCCCTTTTAAAATTACCACTTCAGAGACAATATATCATTACCAAAAAAAAAAAGTCACTTTAATGATACCATAATGTCTCTACAGGATATTTCTTGATCTTGCCTTGATCTTCTAAAATCAATCACACATAAAAGTGAACAGGTGCACATGTAATACCACCTATTAATATTTTTTTCACCATAAGCTAGATATTGACACTTTATAATTCCTATGCTAGTATAGACTTTATTTGAATTGTTTTAAACATATATTACAATGTCTAAATCACAGTTCAGAATGATCTGGTATTTTTCTGAATGGTATTGCCTGTAATAAGCAATAATGTATTATATGTTACCCATGCTGAGTAAGATTTGATTGCATCCTTAAAACCTGTGTAAAGCTATACATTGGCATTGTTTGTCATTACAGAACTGCATCCAACTCCATTTTAAATAGTATAGAACAGAGAAATTGTCACAATGGAAAAGCACAGGCACCAATGATAATCCACTTTGTTTGGGTTTTTAAAGGACAGCATTTGGTAGGGAGATTGCCTTGATGGCAACAATACAGAACTCAGATTCAATAACTTAAACTAAAGAAGCATTTAAGTTAATGTCCTAGGGTGACTCCATGATGCTTGTATGCTCAGTCATCTGTTCTGTTTATGCTGGATATTGAGTTCTGCCCCTATAAAACTAGATCTGAGAGCAAAGCAGGGGAGAAGGAAAAGCAGTGGAATTTTTGTAGCTATGTTCAAAACATCAAGATAAGCAGTGCTCTAGGAGTTCTCCACTCTTCAGACAGATGGGGAGTTTTCCCTTGCTGTTTTCACTGATTTTTCTGTTGGTAAATGAGACCACAAGGGGTTTTTTGGAACTGTTCAGCCATTGTTGGGTCTGGGAACACCAGGACTGTCATCTTGGAGCCTCCAAGATTCACTGTGGCTGGAACACCAGACCACAGAAGGACTTTCTGAATTTGCCATCTCTTCAGAACAACGAGAGTTTTCATTGTTTAATATTGGTCCTTTTTCAGGTTTGTAAGTACTTTGCTTGTTAAATAAACAAGTTTTTTCCACTTCTCGTGAAGGAGATTTTCCTCCTGAACTGGTGGGGGGAGGGGCCACTTGAATTTGCTTTCTAGAGGGACCTTTTTGGAGATTTCCTCTCTAAATTTGACNTGCCATCTCTTCAGAACAACGAGAGTTTTCATTGTTTAATATTGGTCCTTTTTCAGGTTTGTAAGTACTTTGCTTGTTAAATAAACAAGTTTTTTCCACTTCTCGTGAAGGAGATTTTCCTCCTGAACTGGTGGGGGGAGGGGCCACTTGAATTTGCTTTCTAGAGGGACCTTTTTGGAGATTTCCTCTCTAAATTTGACCTAAACCAGGACAATTAAACTTGTATGAAGCTTGTTCACTGAAATAAATTCTCCTCTGTGTACAGAAGAGAACCTAGAAAAGTGCAGAAGAAAAATTGAAAAGCCGTAGGTATCTATAAACAGGCAAGGTTTGCTGCAGCTGATTATATTTTGTAATGTCTTCAGTAATACCCTGGTTCAGATGAGAACGGTTCTCACAGACATCAGGGATCACCTTCACCTTGACTTCATTAAGATCTAGACAGGGTTCACAGGTCAATATCCATCAAAGAGCTACAGGCCTCAAGGTGCTCAGTACTGCAGTGATTGAGATGTTTGGAATTTGGATCTGTAAGGTCATGGTAAGGTCAAGGGCAGTGTTTCATGTACCTTGTCATGCTTTGCTGGAACCAGCATTCAGATGGTTGGAAGGCAGCCTTAGACTTACCAAAATGACAGCCAAAAAGAAGGACTTCACTTCCTTCCTTCCCTCCCAACTTCCTTCCCAACTTCCGATCTTCCGAACTTTCTTCCGAACTTCCAAACTTCCGAACTTCTGAACTTCCAAACTTCTTTCCGAACTTCCTTCCAAACTTCCTTCCTTCTTAACTTCCTTCCTTCCGAGCTTCCTTCCAAATTTCCGAACTTCTTTCCTTCCTTCTTAACTAACTTCCTTCCTTCCTTCCTTCCTTCCTTCCTTCCCCATGAAAGATTGCCCAGTTTAGGGACCACTGGTAAGGGGAAGTTCTTATGCAGGAAGAGTAACTATTTAGAAAATTTTCTATTTGATGCTACTGCATTTAATTTTTTATACCAATAAACATGCCTCCACATCTTTCAGGCTTGACATCTTGGTGGCAGCCAGTTCCAGACAGAATACCCTAATATACACAAAAATATGCAGCATTGCTCTGTCATGTCATGAGTCAGCAGCTAGTAGTATGCTAATATAATATTAGCATTGATTTTCTAAGCTATTCCAGTACAATACATTTATAATACACGCAACTATTGTCAGCATATGCCAGATCGGCAACATTGCACCAATTTGATCATGAAAAATGGACAAAATTATAAAATTAATAGAATATACAACAGCAATATACTTTGGCTTTTTAGAATTCAGTTAAATGATCTCGCAGCATCTTTCTGTGACCATACCACAGATCTCAGTCACTGCCTAATAGCTTTTCTATTCTTACAAGAATTGTTCAGCATATACGTGCATTCACATATAACTGCAATTATAAGACAAAGAAGTTCCACATTCTGGAAACAGTTGTTCAACAAAGTTGACTTGAACTTGAGGGAGAAAATACAGCAAAAAGCTCCTGGGTTGAGGTAAAGACAGGATGATCACTCATCTTTTCCTGTCAAGGGCAAAACAGGTTCAAGTTGGTGAATTAATTTAATGTATTGACAATTAATAAGAGGGAGGATAATAAGAAACAAGGAAAAAATCTAAACACACCTTCACCCCATCCCTTCTTTCTTCTCAGTCTCAACATCATTCCCAAATTCTCTACCTCCTCCCCCCGAGCAGTCCAAGATGATGGGGAATGGGATTTTAGCACCTCATAATCCTTCATGTCTGCCCCTCTTTCTTCAAGCTCTTCCTCTGCTCCAGGATACAGTCCTTCAGAAAATTCTCCTACATGGATCCTTTCCAGGGGCTACAGCTCTTCACACAGTGTTCCAGTGTGATTCCCTTCTGTGGAATGCATTTCTTCTGGAAAAGGCTTATTCCATGTGGGTCCCTCACAGTTCCTCACAGGAGTGCACTCCAAGGGTGTCTACACAGTATTGCTTCCTGCAGGGCTCATCCACTTGCTCTGGCATGGGGTCATCCACAGGCTGTAACATGGCATGGTCTTTTCCACAAACTGCAGTGAAACCTTTGCCTGGAGCACCTCCTCTGCCTCCTTCTACATTGACCTCGGTATCTGCAGAGTTCCTTCTATGAAATATTAGAAATCAATCACATACAAGATGATTCTAGATGCTGTCTTCCGGACTACCACCAGTAATATCTATTGCTCCTTATCCAACAGTTTTCCAGTTTTGGGGATGTTCATAACTTCTTCAAATGATCACACAATTCGGTTATATTTCATCTATGTGAAAAAATATAAAATAAAATAAACAAAAACTCAAACAAACAAAATCCCCATTCCTGATATTTTAATCATGTCATCTAGTATGATGAAATAGACCATCTCTACATATTCCTAATTTCATAAATCTCAGGACTACAGATTTCCAGAGTACATTTCTTTTTCAGCAGAAGCTGATTTTCATCTGTGTTTTCTTGACTATGCTTTTATTTGGTCTATTTTGTAATTTTGGTTGATGGGATCAAAAAAACCAAGATACAGTATTAATTACATAGTCATTAATGACATAGAGTTGATGCATTTATTGAGCTCTTACTACTATAACACAATTCAAATTTTTTTAGAAAAATTACTAATATTGACTCAGAGCTAATTGTTAGATAGGTAGACTTATTCTTAATTTTCCTGTGTGCACTGAGATACTTCCCAGAGCAGAGGAAGGATCCTATGGTTTGATACCTGTTTCTAAGAGTATCTTTTTGCCTAGTGATTCTTTTATGCAAAACACATTTAAATAAGAATGCAGAAAGCTTCCTTGCATCTAAAGAAGGGAGGCTTCAAGATAAATATCCTTTTAAACTGCTAAATTCAGGTTATTGTTAGTAACTCCCTGACATAATTAATCCTCTCCACACTCTGTACATAAAGGTCAAACAATCCAGGAGACAACTCCAATTTTTTTTCAGCTAAAGCTAATAGGAATTATAACACCTACATCTAGTGGTGTTTTCTTCCCTAAAGCCACACAACAATGAGCAGAACAACTCAGATGCAGAGTGTCTTGGAGAACCAAATATGAGGTTATCTGGGAACATGTGAAAAGCAGTGCAAAATGCATCTCTGGTCAGGTAGCACAGAACTGTACTGCTTGGCACTTCTGAACATTTGCCGATTTAGCAATTTATGAAGTTAAACCCTGCAGTGGAATTCATTAATTTCTATAATGTAAATTATTTCCTCAGAAGTGTATTTCCCATAAGTGAGATGGTTTTGCTGTGGCCATGAATAAATCAAAAATGAAGTAATCTTTATAGGCAGTGCTAAAAAAAAACCTGACTCGGGGGAAATCTGAACGTAAATAACACAGAAAAGTTTACAGAAAAAACACTGCAAAAACTCATTAAAAATACATTTATATTATGGGGGGAAAAAGGGCTATGTGAAAAAAAAAAATCTGCCTAAGCTTAGCATTGCAGATCTGACATTCATTGTATTGATCAAAACCCTGTTTTGTCAGGGAAATGTTTGATAATATAATTTTGACATAAATTCAGTAACCAAGAGGACAAAGAGAAATCTTTAAGGTCTAACATGCAGTTTTGAGGCTTTAATCAAGAAAAGAATGATGACCAACACTTTCTTGAGTGAGTAATGATTTAAAGTATATTTTTCCCTGTGGACCTATCAAGAGGTGCCTTGAAGGGAACCACTAGAGGAAGAAAAATGGTCAGCACTTTCTGAAAGCTCCCTTTTCAGGGTGCTACAAAAATGGCAGTGCAAATCAAGACAACTCAGCTCGCTTTTCAAAATCTATCTGCTCATTTTGTACCTTTAGGTATCTTTTTTGTACATTTGTATTGAAGGAGACAAATGGATTCTCTTGCTACTCCTTTGCCTTAAATTAGCTTTCAATTAGCAAGTTTCTTTTTTTTCTTTTTTTTTCTTTTTTTTTTTTTTAAGAAAAAGGCAGATAAAAATCTTTTCTCTTACTTGGAAATACTTTACTGTACAATTCCTGGTAATTACATGCCAAGAAGCCCTGTATCTCTGATGGCTCTCAAAACCTGCTTCCTCGGGCTTCAGTGGTCACTCCTCACCATGCCACAGCTCAAAGACTTTAGGTATTGTGTTTGTGCTCAGGAGACTTGATTGGACAAAGAGCGGTAGATGCCTTACACAACACTTCATTATTTGTAGCTCTCACACAAATTGTGGTCTTATTTCTTCTTTTAGTCAAAAAGGGCAATAACTACAATCAAGCACTTTGGAGCAGAGTTCATCTGATGATGACCATCAATGTCTTCCTTCATTAGCCAAAGTCATACTATATATATATATATTCCTTTATGTGTACTCAGTCAAGTTTTTCAGGGTAAATAGCATACTCTTGCAGTTTGTACAATGGTGGAACCCCACTGTCTGATCTATAGATTTTATCTGCACCTTTAGAAATAAAAAAGGCATAAATATAATGGCATGTGGAGCAAGATTGACAGTACTCTGTTATCAAGATGGCCCAGCACTTCTCTTTAGAAAAACCTGTTTCTCATAGGTTATAACTACCTTACCTTTGTCAAAGTCAAATTTATTGTATTTATTATGGCTTGATTTCTTCTGCATGCAGCTGTATTGTGTGGAGGTGCAGAATCCTTTGGGACTTGCTCAGACATCTGACACTACCATCCAATGACTGAATTCTGTATCAGTTGTGTCCCCACACAATGGCTAAGCTCAGGAACACTTCTCTTACAATGGCTTCCCATTAGTCCTCTCCCCTGCCTTTACACAGTCTAGGTACACGACGCTCTCTTAATGAACTGTGGTATTTCAAGTGTGCCTTGTCCATTCCTGTGCACTGAATAAAGGAGGAATCTTTAGGAGAAAAATATCATTGTTGTACAAGAATGAATAGAGAAAAGACGGGAAAATTAATTGGCCAAGCAACCTTATTCAATATCCTAACTTCTGAGAGCTTATATCCTAACTTCTGAGAGCTTGACATGCCAATCTCAGTACTATTTTTGCAGACATTATATGCAACCTATTTTTTATATGTCTGGTTCTGTTTCAATAGTGCCTGAAGCCACAAACTAAAGTGAGATGGAAGTCAATCGACTTTATATATTTCATCTCATTTAAGTCACACTATTTTCCAATAATAGAGGATGAATACTAGATGTGATTATGTTTTCATATCATATTTGTCTTTGTACAAAGCACTGAAAGCAAAATAATAAATTTTGAGAAATAACTTTACATTATGTATGGCTATGAAAAAGTTTATTTATCTTTGGTGTTAATTATGAAATGGTATGTAGTCATATTACCCTAATTAGTGGTGTTCTGGCATCAAACTTTTCAGTTATTACTCCATTTTTGCACTTATGATGCTTATAAATATAGTTTCTGATAGGCATATGTAAAGAAACTATAAAGGGTGTGGGAGAAAAATCAATGAAATAAATATTTACAGAGGATTAAGGTCTGTAAATTATGCATCTCCTAAAGAATATAACTTTCCTGTCAAGCATCCTATTGATTTTCTTAGGCTCTTTAACCCTTCTTCCTCTCTGGTGAAAATATTCTCATGAGAAATAGAGTATTGCTAAGTTTCAGAGATAACTGACCCCCTTCAGACTACAGCCTTCTTTGGCTGTCTATGGCTGTCAAGGAGAACTTGGAAACATGCAAAAAACGTAGTACTGGCAATACATGTGCTGTTCTGAGTGCTTCAGGAGTATGCAATCTTACTGATCCTCCTGTGCAAGTATCAAATTTTTTCGTATAATCGATAGTCATAAGACACATGATACATGCTTTAGAGAAGGTGAGACAGAAAGTCCTGAAAAACATTTACAGATGCAAAAGCCTCCCAAAGGTTGTCACCATTTTACCGCAGAATAAATTTGAAATGGGAATACTTCTGGGGCACAAAGAGCTCTTATAACGTCAACTGTGCAAATTATCTCACTAATAATAATATAATATAATAAATCAACCCTCAATGTATTCTAACACTGGATAAAGCAACCCCAGAAAAATACTGTGACAAACTTTGGAGAAAGGGTTTTCTCTCCCCACTACCGCCTTCTTTCCCTTTGGAGTCTCATTGATAGTCTGTGGGTGTGCAGGGCTTTCGCTCCGGCTAGCTGAGGTTTTTCTGCCCTGCTCCCCTTGATAGTTTGTGGGGGTTCAATCTCTAGGCTCCACGTGGTCTGAGGCTTGGTTAAAATGGAGAGGATTCTGCTTTGGTTAGGAGATGTTTATTCCATGTGGGATGGAAGGCAGAATGGCTGAGAATGGTCGGTTCACCTTTTTTATCACCTTGGGTGATACCTGAACCAGGGGGGTCTAAGGTCCAATGGGTGAGCTGCAGGGGAGTGGTCAAGGCCAAAGGTATTTTACAATACAATGGGGAAGGGTGGCACCCTGGCATCTTGCCAATAGGAGAGGGTCAACCAGGGTGATTGACAAGACAGGGTGATACCACCAAGGGGTTGGGATAAGGGGAGTTGAGGGGAATGGGATGAACCATTTACAATTTGATTACTACACACTGTAACAATAGTCTATTGCTCTGCTTCCATGAATTCTTCATGGTAGCCTGAAAAACACTTGGAAAAGTCAGCTAAAACATTGGAGCAGAGCCTTGGACTGTATAAATCTGGAATCTGGGTTTGCTCATTTTCAATTACTGTGAAATTTCCTTGTCTGACTTTGAATTAAACAGGACATGTCTGGGTAAATTCACAGCCCATGAGTGGGAGGTCTAAGCTCTTTCCAGTCAATTGATACAGCTGCTTATTTCTTAAGGGAGAGTCCCAGCATCTAGTCCAGGAGTGATTATATCTACAAGGTCTGCACAATGCAGTTTTGCAGGGTGCCAAAATCCATGTATGGACAGTTTGTGCTTCTATTCACACCTTCTTTTCAGCCACTGAGACTCCAGAAGTGAATCAATAAATCCCTGTGATCAGTGATATCTAAGCAGATCTTTGATATTTGTTTTAAAATTTACTTCCTTAACCAGTGTTTTGAGCTGCCAGGAAGCCAGACAGCCACACCAGCACAGTGCTAGGTCTGACCTAAAGTCCTGTTTAGGATTGCTGTCCTATTTACTACCATTTTATAGCTTCCTCTTCAGAGAAGGTTTGGTTTAAGACAGAGTTAATTCACACTTGCTTGCCAAAGACAACATCAGTCATCTCTAAATTTGTTTCTCAGTCTAATAGTATCAAAAGGAAATTCACTCCGGACCAATTCACCAGAAGCTAATCTTTACATCAGTAGAGAAGCTGAGAGCTGATTTATATTCTTTATATCCCAAAGTGAGGAAAAAGTGCATAACAAGCCTAGTATTTTGTGCAAATTCATATTTGGAGTTTTACTTGTTATTCTGTACCCAAACTAGAATTGGAACTCTTCTTGTCCCCAGCTGCTATGCAGCATTCGTGTGCTCTATCAGCATGCAGGTTGATATGAGCTGCCTTTTATTTCTTCTTGTAAAAGGAGGAGCTCTAACTTCATTGGTCACATGAAGATCCATAGGAAAGGTAGAAATCAGTTCTTTAAATTCAGATGTATCTGTGAAATTTTGAGCCCAGTAGGAGGGTAAACTGAACACCAACACTATTGTGTACCCATGACTTCCCCATAGAATATAAACCCCTCCTGGTCAAATTCAGAGAATCATAGAATCGTAGAATGACTTGGAAGGGACCTTAAAGATCATCAAGCTCCTATTCCCTTCCTTTTCACTAAACCATTCCAGTCCCCTAAGAGACTTTAGCACACCTTCAACCATTAACTCCACACATGCTCAGGACCCCCCAAAAATGTCATCTGTTTATCTGTAGTGGGGAACTGACATTGGTGTTTCCATTTCTGACAAAATTTTGGTCTAGTCAATATGTCATTCTCCAGGTGTGGATCCACAAAAAAGATCTTTTTTTTCTCTAACTAAAACAAGCTGTAGCACATGGAAGAGGTTGAAGTTCCCTCCTTTGTGAGAGCAGCCTGTACCTACCTCAAGATTACATATATCTCTTAGCCAATAAATCTGCATATGCCTACTATTTCCTTTGGCAATACATGACTGAAATTTAATGGGGCTGTGAATGTGTACCAGAGAAAGAATAAAATCTTCTTTCCAGTTAGGCTCACAGCAAAAATGTGCTCCTATTCAGGTTCAGTAGCTAATTAATAGCAGAATATATTCAAATACAGTAAGTTGTTGTACATGCTTTGGAATTCAATGAAATCTAATAAGCAAAATCAGGCTCTTTTATGTAAACTAATCACTTATGGTTAAGCTCTCTTTGTAACATCTTCACTGCATTGTTCCACAGACAATAAATTGCTCCTTTCAGTGTAGGCAATATTTCTCAACTCTCACATACCATAAATCATATTTTCTTCTCATTCTGCCAGTTTTATTTTAAACAGTTGTACTGAAGTGTGCACCACAATTCACCTGTCATATATTACCTCCTAACAGCTGCTTACTACTTTCCAGTTTCAGTTTCATACGTACGTATCTTGTCAGCTGGGAAAACAAATGCCTTGAAATCTCTTCCACACTAAGAGCAGAAGATGATATTGGATAATGCCAGCAGTAGTACCTTGGGATTTTTGACATGATTTTTATTGACCAACACCAGAATAGTTGTTAATAATTTTGATAACTAATATTAGATCATATTTCTGAGGTCTAAGGAAACATCTTTACACATTATTACACAGTGTTTACTTTGAAGTACTGCAATTGCTGCTAAGGGCAGCCTGTTACATTCTGAATTATTTTTTATTGGTTAATGATGGAATGTTCGTGTTTCTTATTTGTGGTTCCCTGTTGATTAAAAAACTGTATAGTTTGATATTGATCTGAACAGCATCCAGAAAATTAATTAGACTTACAGAAAAGAACTTCCATTTAAGGACTTGGCAGGCTTTAGGGACCATTATGGAAAAAAGTAAAAAAACTCCACCTCATAGTTGTTCAGAACTATTTTTCAAAGGGCTGCAACTCCCTGTGACATGCATGGGAAAACAACTAAGCCCTCAAAACTAGGGAGCAACCATGCTCATAGTGCAGTTATGGCAGAGAAGTCAAGAACTCACTTTTCTTGAACTAATGCTCCTCTAATCATGAAAAATGCCGTCCTTGGTGCAAGGAGGCAGTGCCTTAGTGGTCAATGCCTTAGGAAGGTTTCACTATTTTTGTGAGTTTTGTCCATGTTTATGCCATAAGGCATAAACAAGATCATGAGACAGAAAGGTGGATAGATTGATTCATTATATCTGCTGAGTTTGTAATCTCATCATAGAAGTCTATCAGCTTGACCAAGTATTTCCCTTTCATAAACCCATACTGATTTCTTCAAACCATCTTCTTGTCTTTAACATGTTTGGAACCAGTTATCAGTTCATCCTCCTTTTATTGTAATGGTGCATTTTTCTTACATGGTCTCATGCAGCAGAAAACTCCTTGTGCCAGAATCAGTAGCTGTTTGCTAAAACCTGATTTACATCTACAGGAAGATCTTGCTTTTGTGCAGTTTTTCATCATAACACACTTTGATTTGGTTTGGGTTTTTCTGGGGAGTTGGGGGTTGAGCAACCAATAGAAAAGGAAGAATACACAGCTCTAATCAGACAAGTCAGCAACCAACTGACACCCACACTTTCAGTGTCCATCTTTTGCCTTACTTGACAGTTACTTTCTGCTCTTCACAGTTTCAGAATCTAGTAGACTAGGATTTGAAACAATGATATTTAGTAACAAACAATTCAATAGGTACCTACAAGTAAAATTCTCATCTTGCTAGCCAGCAGAGAATTTTCATGAAAAACATCTGGCCATTCTTTCTCTACCAATTTCTGTTTGATGGAAATCAGGACTGTAAACAGGTAGGTGCCATGAAAATGATTGTGACCTCATTTGCACCTAAATGTTGTCTGCTCTTCACAATTACTCTTTAAAGAATATGAGTTCTTGATATAAAAAAAGGTAGTTTGCATCTAACTGGGGATAAATTTTATGATCCCGCACTTCCATCAAAGTTCAGAATGCTCTGTAGCTCACTCTTTCTGATATTTTAAAGTATCATTTTGCCCCTGGTTTAGTAATCAATATATCTTTTAAATGTCTGCCAGACTGGTGAATTTAATAATCTGGTAGGTCTTTAACACCTCTTTTAGACAAAGATGAAAAACTGGTCTAAACAACTGTAAATTGAAGCACCTGACAATGTATTGCTGTAGTTGAAATTATGTTTCTTTGAAGTTTGAATTCTTTTTCTTTTGACTATATAACACTAATTTATTGTTTACAAGTCTGCAATTAAACTTTGTATTTTCAGTCATGAAAATGATGAGTGATAAAACACTGATGCTATTTTGAAGGAAACTTTATTAAAAAGTGAAGATGTGATATCACTGATGGAAATTCCTACCCTTGCCAATCCTCTTATTGTTTAAGTCCAACATTAACTAAATTTCTGCCTGATATTTTATGAATATTCAACGATTTTTTTCCCTTTCATTTATGTAAAAAGAAGGCTAATCTCTATTTAAGTGTTTAAAGTGATGATGAATGGACAACCACTTGTGATAACCACTTCCCATTATTATTTACTGTCATAACTTTTTTGTTCTTTTCAGCTCTAGATTCTGGTCATTGGAATTGAGAAGCTACTCAAGTTATTTCTAAGTGCATGAATAGCAAGAGAATCATCAAAAACACTGTTGGGAGTGATCCAAGAGAATCAGAGTCCAAACTCTGACTCTACCCAGTGCAACCTAGGAGTTAAACTGTTTATGTAAGAGCATTTTCCAGATGCTTCTTGAACACTGATAGGCCTGGTGCCTTGAGCAGTTCCTTGAGAAACTTCTTATAATACTTGATGACCCTCTCAGTGAAGAACTTTTTCCTAGTGTCCAATCTGAGCACCCCCAATTCAGCTCGATACCGTTTCCATGTGACCCATCAGTGCTCCTCTCTACTCCCTCTCAAGAGAAACTGTAGAATGCAGTAAGTTCAGTTTGTCATCAACTGATTCTGACAACGGAATTAATGTAATTCTGGCATATTGCAGTCATATCACAAGGAAAAAAAAGTGAGCCTTGGAGAGCTTTTCTTATAACCTCCCTTTTCCAAGATTACCATTTCAGCATAATTTTTCTAGCCTTTTTTTGCAAGTGGTTCTTTATATGACTTAAATTTTCAACAAATTTTTTGTATTTTTGTAATATTTATACAAAATAGTTGCAGTAGAGCTAAATTTTTTGAAAGCAGTTTACAATTCATTTATAAGAAAAGGGTAAAATTAATAAGTTTTTTAATAATTCCCAGAATATTCTTCTCTATAATTGTGCCGGGCACCAATAGCCCTTACAGGGTGCTTGCATTAAATTATCTTTGTTGCTCTAGTTTTGAATTCTTTTTTTTTTTTTTATGATAGTCTTTTATGATCAAAACTGGATATCATCTTCCAGTATTAGTCTCATAAATATCTTTACTTTGTTTGTGTGCAAGGTTTTGTCAGTTCAGGGACTGCCCTCATGTGAGCCTGTTCTACCTGGCTTCAAAATAGACCTGCTTCTGGCTAAAAAAAAAGCAGGACCCATCAGGCAAGCTTTCTCTGCTAATATATATTGAAGAAATGGTGAAAAATGCTGTGTAACATCTGATAGAGATATGGACCAAAAAGAAACAAGGAGAAAACAGCCCTGTGAACACTAGTCAGTGGAGAAGGAAGTTCTCCAGGCACCAGAGAGATTTCCCTTTAGGGAAAACCATGGGAAGCAGGTTTGTTCCCTGCAGCCCACGAAGGAACAGGCAGGAGCAGGCATCCACACTGCACCACATGAGGGACTCAATGCCAACAAAGGTGACATTCCCTCAAGGAAGCTGTAGACTCTGGAGAGCCCACACTGAGGCAGGCTTCTAGATGCATCTGTGGCCCATGGAAAGAAGCCTCCTGTCAGATGTTAGTCAAGAAATTGCTTCAGAGAACAATGAAAAAGTGAATTGCAGCTGATTTTTGGAGAGGCCAAGAAAATGGAATTTTCTGTATTTCCACTTGTATTTAATGCCTCTTTCATTACACTGACTACAGGTGAGAAATGTTTAGGTCTGCTTTCTGTACTGTGCCTTGGCAGGTATTTATACACACTGACTAGATCTCCCCTGAGCCTTCTCCACACTAAATAATGCCAGCTCACTCAGACTCCTTTTTTTGTGGCAGATGCTCCAGTCCCCAAACCATTTTAAAGACAACAGCTTCTGGCTCAGTGCTGAAGCCCATGTGCAGCTGTGTCTCTGGTCCAACCTGTTTCTCTTGACAGCAACAGAGGTAGCTCTGAAATGAGTGATGAGTACATGAGGAGATATTTGAGTGTTTGTAGAAGTGGCCCTGGATGGGTGGCCTTACACAAGTGGAGAGGGAGCTCAGGCAGGAGGTTCAGAACCCTGGACAGGGTCACGGTGGGGATCACAATGACAGGCTGGATGGGTGAAGCAGGGTTGGAAGCAGGGGTCTCAGGCAGGAATGCAGGGACAAAGCAGGCAGGGCATCAGACAGGAACTCAGGGGTCAGGACAGGTGACAGGGTAGGACAGGACACAGACTGCACATGAGGCTGGGAGGTCAGCTGGTGTCCTGCCAAGTGTCCAGTGAGAGGGAGGGTGAGTAAGTGAAGATGAGCAAGGGACAGGAAGGGCAGAAGAGTCAAAAAGCAGGCTGGAGCCAGGGCAAAAGTGACAAAACCAGGCTAGAGCTGGGGCAAGAAGCAAAAAGAAAACAGACAAGACCCCAGAGCTTCTGACATAGTTACTTTTATATCCCTTGGCTCCTTCCAAGGTCTGCCTGCTGACAGGAGACCACTGTCCCAGCCCAACATTGCAGGCCATTGGTAGAGTCCTTTTGCCATCTGGCTGGAGAACCTCTCAGGAGGGTACAAAGTCCTTGGTAGTCTCCTGTTGACTGCCTATCCCATGTGAAATATGAAATGGTTGCCAGGCAAAGTGACCCCAGAAACAGGGTCCCCTCCTGTCTCCTCCCAGTTGCCTCCTGCAGTTGGCACAGGTGTAGCCTCTCTTCCACATCCCTCTGAAAAAAAGTGTTGAGACAGAAATCAAGATTAAATTGGCTCCTCACAGTAATATTTAAAACCTGGTTTAGGGAGCCTCTGAACTTCGAACACAAGGCTCAAAAGTCCGCTCCAGTGCTCATGAAATGTTAATTTCTTTGGGAACTTACCTAGAGACCCTTTTCCCACGATCTGAGTTTCAATAATTAAATTCTCGAAGTTTTCTGAAAAAGAGTTTCTTTGAAGGAGTCTCAAGTTTTATGTCAGAATCCGTCTTTCCTTCCAAGGATCCTCAAAAAAGAAAAGAAAAAAAAGGTAGCCCAAATTATTAGCTGCTTTTAAAAATCTGACTGTCATTTCATCTCCTAGATTCTTAGCTATGCAGACAAACTCAGAAAAGCCTGCAAAACCCTGTGTACCAAAATAAAATAATTAAATTTATTGTTAATTAAATTCTTCCTTAGCAGAGACCCATCAGAGGCTAATATCCCACATACATCTTACTTTGGCCTCATGCTGCCATTCTGTACAAGATAAAATTTACCCATCAGTGCAATTTTATCAATGACTCTTATTCTTAATAATCACATCAGGGCTTTATAAAATTAAACATATGAGCCAAAAAATAAGAACATGAACGCCAGCTTGCTTGTAATAGTGAGCATGAGAGAATATTTTGCTGGAGGACTCAGAGGATCTTGGTCATTAAAAGGCAATAATGGAAAGGTTTCCCAAAGAGCGTATTTTGATACTAAAATTATTGTAAAACTACTGAAAAAATATTAAATTCAGCTAAGAGGGGCATAATCCTGGAATTCTTTTGCTAAATAGCCAACCTTGAGCATTCCATCAAGTCAAAGACCTTAGAATGCTTTCTCCTTCCCTGTAGATACTCTGATATTATAAACATTGCAATTGCTAAAAGGAAAATGAAAAACAGAGATCCACATAAGCATAAAACATCTTCAGTAGATCTGGCAGTGGTGCATGCTTTCATCCTCTTCCTAGGGGACTGTTTCACAGGTTATTTCTCAAGCATGCCCTTA
The DNA here is from genome assembly GCA_013400435.1 of Pycnonotus jocosus. NCBI lineage: Eukaryota > Metazoa > Chordata > Aves > Passeriformes > Pycnonotidae > Pycnonotus > Pycnonotus jocosus. Next base: position 118,035 of record VWYP01024783.1, read on the forward strand.
CCACACACATCTCTTTTTCATTCACATGTTCAGCCAGTGAGATTCATTCTCGCATTTTCATTTTACAGCCCTGCTCTCATTCACAAAGGAGCTATTTGCTTATTTTCCTGGAATTTACTACTACCCAGTCCAGTAAGATCTGCTACACTAAAAATTACTTCTTACCAGCTTCTAATAGTAAGGGGAAAAAAGCCAAGACTTCATCACAGTGTAGCCCACGTGTCCCATCCCACTGTAAAAGGGGAGGATTACTTTTGATAGATTTCTCAGACAAAAACAAAGTGTGAGCACAGCAATATTATATTGGAGAACAGTTTATTGATAATGGAAGATAAGTTTTCCAACTGAAGGGGGATAGAAAAGGGAGCAGAGAGGGAAGAAGAGAGCTTTCTTTCCCCTCATCTGCTCCCAGATGAAGCCTCCCCAAGGACAGGGCTCCCAGCATGTATACAGCCCCTACAGTAGTTTTTCACCTCATGTATATCATATGTTGAGGCATAAATAAAAGTCAGATTGGTCCCTCACACCAGGCAAGACTGAGTTTCTCTAGAAGGAATAATTTTTACAGCTTACAGATAAATGTCATTTTTTAAATAATTTTTGGTTTCAGAGTCTTTTTAGAAAATTCTTTTTCTTTCCATTGTCTTCAAAAATGCTCATATGGAAGTATGAATTTTGCTTGTACCTTTTCTAATCAAATAATATGAACATTTGCTGACCTCTTCAGGTCATGGTTAATTTGTTATCACTATGAATGGAGACAGCATTGCCTTTCTTCTGCACACTCCTGAGATTTACCACATGAGGTATTTTTAAGTATAAATCCCTTAACATCTGCCTTAATTTGGTAGATAAGATCATTAACAGCCATTATATCTAATCAACATCTAATCCCTTGTAGAAGGGATTCATTAGCAGGATGAAATGGGAGCAGAAGCCCACTAATGATAAATGTTTATTTTCTTTGAATAAATTTCCACTAGGGAAGATCTAGCTACACTTTAACAACCATTTCCAGAGCAGTGTGGCACTGCACATTGAAGGATCACCCTCAAGCAGTGGGTCATTAAGAATGTGCTGCTGGCTTTTACATCTATTAAAAAAAATAAAACAGACGCCTTACAAAATAGAGAAAAAGGACTTTCAGACTACTTACATGCAGATATAACAACTTCTCTTTAGTCCTGTGTGCAGTTTTGGGCAACACAATACAAGAAGGACTTAAAGTAATTAGAGAGTGTCCAAAGGAGGGCTACAAAGATGGTGATGGGTCTAGAGTGGAAACCACGTGAGGAGTCCTTGAACTTCTACCTTTTCGAATTAAATTGCAGATGCCTTTGCCTGCTGTATTAGAATATAAATTACAGTAACTATATATCAAAGGTTTATGTGTTAGAATGGACTGATGGGAGGTCGCTCAATGGACACTCGTCAAGTAGTAGTACAATAATAAGGCACACTTCTGCCTGCCAAGCTCCCCACATCCTTTGTTGTTGTTGTTGTTGTTGTTGTTTTTCCTATTATTTTAAATTAGCTGAAGAAGAAGGCAAGGTTTAAAACTAGTAGTACTAATAAAGTCTCTAAATAATTCAATGCTTGCTGACAACTGGCTTTATTTTAAGCTATTCTTCTCCTGATCATGTGTTTTTTGGTTTGTTTTTTTTTTTTTTTTTGTCAAGAAAATAGCTGCAAAATTCATAAATTGAAAAGTAGCTCCAAATTATTTAAAATGTTTTCTCTGTAGAAAAAAATTTTCTTACTCCTCAGACTGTTATCTAGAGATTGTTAAGCATTTATTTCTCTTACATTGTAATATTCTGTGCTTCTGGAAACAAGGGTGGAAATTACTCCTTCACTTTAGCCACTTGGATAAGCACCCTCCTGCAAAGCCTCTATCCATCCCTTGGCTGAACAGAGAGAACCTGAACATTAAATATGTCTTGATTATGTAAGAGAATTTATATATTCATGACCTTTTTATTCCTAACCTCAAAGATACACTTAGACACTACTGCCTTTCTGTTTCTGGGCTTTGGTTAATGTTTGCATTCAAGTTACATGGAATAAAACTCCTACACATCACTGGATATAGGATCTGGAATCCAAATCTAGTACAGACCAACTCTCCAAAAGAGTCTGTGTCTCAGGGCTACATACCAAAGCTCTGAGTCCCTCTTTCTAACCCTATCAACGCACGATTCCTGTGCTATTCTATCAACATCACACCCATATCTCCTTAGCTAAAAGAGGTGGATGTTTTGGAGCATTATTCAAAGGCCTTACAGAAGTCCATCTGGTTATGTTTTGAAACCAAGGGCAGTTCTAGCATGTCTGATGTACACTTTGTCAGGAAAGTAGTCTGTCCAAGAAGGTTATCTAAAAACGAGATTCCTGATCACCTTTCTGCCAGGCCCTGTCAATGCAAGGTCTTACAGAGTTGCTGGATGCTCATGGAAAATTGAGGTCTTCTGCATTGAGCATGATCAAGTGATCTGCCAAGGAAGAAAAGCAACAAAGTCTCTTTTATGAGTAGACAAAGAGGATCAGTGCTTCTCTTGGCTTAAAAATGGCCTTGACACTCTGGAGAGTGTTATAGACTCTACCTTTGGCTCAAACTTGGTCAAATTAGCCCCTTGCAGCAAAGTGATTGTCTGAATTTTGACTTACTTTGTTTCACCTCAAAGATTTTCAGAGTTCATGAAAGTAAATTAATCTGAAAATTTGAAAACACCTCATAATTCTGTCATGAGATATAAAATTGAGATGTTTATTTAATATTTGCCCTTCGTATTTGCCTTTGACATCCTTTTTATCTTCCAACATGCCTCATTTTCTTTGCTTATCTCTGTCTTGCTATAGTTGTTGAAATCTAAAATCCATACAGAAGTTTCATTAATGTGAAGTTTGACACACTCTGAGAAGCCCCATCAGCATGGGGGGATATTTTATTAATCCCCTTTTCTCAGCTGTGATAACACTCAACAAAAAAGACAAGCAGAACCAGAGATAATTGTGGCAGTGATATACACAATTAGCACAGGACTTAACACCAAGGTGGGGAAACTGCACACAATCAATTTGGGAACACAGTGTTGTTTGGTCCTTTTCACTGCACCTCATTTCATCCCAATCCATGTCATTCTATTCACTCAATTTCCAAATTTTCTTTTTGTTTTTAACTTGCATTTTATTGCATCATATGTCCATTCCAGTGTGTTTGTTTCACTGATTCATGTGTTCTCTGATTTCATTTCACAAAAGGCAATAAAATCTTGAGAATTCAATGAGGATCAGTTTGCCAAGGTTCAGTCCCTTCCCCTGCACTTCATGTCATCTCATTGCCTTTTGATTGTTTTTACTTCAGTTAGGCTCTTCTCTTTTTTTTAACATTTCAATTCTTCAATTACTTCTCCTGTCTTTTCCTTTGACTTGCTTCCCTGATTTCAAGACTGCAATGGGTAAAATTTTGGCAAAGTTTGGTCTTCTTTACTGCACTTGATTTCATCCCAATCCATTTGCTTGTAATCACTCAATTTGCAAAGTTTCTTTTTTTTTTTTTTTTAATTTAATATTATTTTATCAGCTATGATTTCCAGAGTGGTTGTTATAATTTCTCTTCTAATTTCAAGATCTCATTTTCTTTTTATGAAAGAAAAGAAAATGAAATCTTGCAAATTCAGTGAGGATCTATTGAGCAGGGTTTGGCTCATTTCCCTGCACTTCAAATCATCCCATTGCCTTTTGATTGTTTTTATGTTGGAGCAGTTGGGGGGTTTTTTAAGCATTTCAATTCATAAATAAGTACTCCTGCCTTTTCTTTTGACTTTGTTCCCTGATTCCAAGATTTCAATGAGTATAATTTTGTGAAGTTTTAGTCTTTTTCACTGCACCTCAATTCATGCCTATCCTTTTGTTTGTAGTCACTCCAGTTGCAATTTTTTTTCAGTTGCATTTTTTTATCATATCTCCTTTCCAATCAAAAACTTTTTTTTTCTGATTTCAAGATTTCATTTCCTTTCATGAAAGGAAAGTGTTCATTTCATGAAAGGAAATGAAATCTTGTTAATACAATGAGGATCAATTCACCAAGGTTTGAACTTTTTTTTACTTCATGGCGTCCCATGATATACTTTTCTCTGCATTTTGTAGTCTTAAATTTTTTTGAAAAACATCTCATTTCCTTCATTTATATTCTTTTTCTTCCCTTTTTTTCCCCTTATTTGGCATTTCAATGAATATAATTTTTGCAGATTTTGGTCCTTTTCATTGCATCTCATTTCTTTCGGGTGCATTTAATTTTATTCATTTCATTTCCAAATTTTCCTTTTTTCTCTTGCATTTGATTTCATATTTTCTTTCCATTGCTCTTTTCATTTTGTTGTCTGTTTTTTAAGTATTTTCTTTCATGATATGTTGTATTTTTTCATTAAATAAGTTTAAATTCTGCTAGTGTTTTTAGTTTTAGGAGGGGAGATGAAGGAGATTAAATCTAAATAAATATTTTCTCTGCAGACAAATCCTACATGACCAAGTTTTTCTGGAGCAATTCTTATCTATGAAACAGAATTTTCCAAAGGAGAGACGGGTTATGCCTTCAGCTCTCAAATTGAAGCATTGAGCAACCTCCCAGCAACCTTCCATTTCCTTAAGAGTGCCTGTAGAGGACTCAAAGAAAGACTCTTTGTCAGAATCTGTAGTGAAAGAACAAGGAAAAATGCATTGTTCAAAGTGAAAGAGTAGAAGCTCTAGACAGCAATGAGGTCTATTCTGAGTCTCCTCTTGCCCAGACTGAGCAGAAAAATTGACCTCAGCCACTCCTCTTGTGGCTTCCCCACAAGGCCCTTCACCATCTTTCCGGCCCTCTTTTGGATGCTCTCTAATATTTTAATATCTTTGTTATATGTTTAATAGTATAAATAAACCACACCAGTTTGTCACTTGGGCTCAGTTTCAGAGACAAGCCCTGGGCAAATATAAATTATTCATATAAAACATAGCTATTAGGAATGCATGAAAGACGATGGTGAATGAGCTGACAGACCATTCAGATGCATTTCTTCCACTAAAATGGCCACAGTTCATCCACCATGGTTTTCTCCTTCTACAAAGAACATAAAGCATGGAAACCTGTGCTTCCTACATTCAGAACTGAGAAGGGACACCTGTGTCCTATGCTGTCACATCTAGCACTACTAGCATCAGTGGAACTAGAAGGCTCAGCTGAGGACGCTGTACAATTCAGGATTCTTCCTGCACACATCTGGAGGGATATGACACACTTGGGAGTTTCAAGAAGCAGCAGGCCTGCCTAAGAAACACCTCTGAGGCAGAACAGCTGCAAGTTGGCCACCTGGCACTAAAATAATCAGCATATTTTTCTACAGGGCCTGGGGTGCTTAGCATATTTGAAATGTGCACATCAGCTGAATCCATGAAACTGTGATTCATAGCCTTGACATTACAATATTTAACACTTTTTGGACAGGAGTAAATTCTTTCTGCAGTACAGTTTGCACTCACTAGGATTTATGGTATGCAATGATTAATTACTGCAAAACAAGCAGTCCTCCTGTTCAGATCCCACAGTCCTGCTTCCCACCTGAACAGGTACATGTTGCTATTGCTGGCTGTGTATGCTCAAATGATCAGATTCTGTGCTCTGATGTATAGGCCAATTGTTTCAGGACATCTTGCAAAAAAACCCCAAATGAACAAACAAACAAACAAAAACAAACAAACAAAAAAGAACCAATAAAAAACAACAACAACAAAAAAAACCCTCCTTACATTTCCAGCACGGAAGTCCAAAATCCAGACTGACTGTGGAAAGGGACTATAGCCCCTTCTGATCCCCAAATTGTGCCTGAGAGCTGCTTAGAGAGATGACCCTTTGCAAAGCCACGCCAGGCAAACAGGACATATGGATGTCATGCAAACCTTGTGCAATCTCAATGCTACTGCATTAGTATAGGTGCAACCCTTTGATGCTTCATTAGACATTTGGTGAACTCTAATCACTGGCTATCCATCCCTTCAGATGAAAATATACACACACACATACATATACACGCACAGGCACACTTTAATGTGTACAGTTTAATCTCCCCTCCTCAGGTAATTGAATACTTTAAAAGAGTCAGAACTTGTTTACCTCATTACAAGGTTCCTATAAGTGATGACTATACCTGGCAGAGGGGCACACCACTTCTTAATGACACTTTGTTTCACCTCAGGGATTTGTTTCTTGACTTTCTCATGGCTTTCTTCATGCCAATGGGTGATTCCCATTCTACTTTCACTGCATACCACCAGCTGATTGTCAATGCCATTTTCAAGTTTCACAAAGAACCAAGGAGGAATTCTCAGAATTTGCATATTTCATCTTGTATTACCTCTAGATTTTAGAAATGTCTGAATTACACTGCTTAGTGAAGATTGGTACAGCTATGGCTTTCTGTAAGCATTGCAAACAAGAAAACATGGAGATATTGGTAAGGGTGTGGTTTGAGAGCAAGCCAGTACACCATCCATTTATAATGTGGGCAAGATAGAGTTTATTCACACATAACTTACATCAGACCAGAAATATATCACACCCAAAAATCTTTACCTACATTTTATTAAAATTAGTAACTGTACAGCGATTATCAAAGAAAACATCAAGTTTTATAATGGAGTGGGGTGGACATTTTTCAGTTTACTGCAATAACATTGGGGTCAAAATTATGCAGAGGACTTGCATCACACCTGTTTCAGAGCATGACACAGCATGTGCAAGGCAACTCCCTTTCCCAAAGGGTTCATTGGCCTCCCTCTGTATGGGTGGGCATTGGCACCCCTCTATATACATGACCCTGCTAAGTATGAGACCTCAGCCACAGCATGGCTGAGAGGTTTCTACTCCATTCCAAGACCCCACACATCAGAAGCAAATGCACAGCAGACTGCAGTTCTGTGTAACCTGTAAGCCACTGAGATACACCTTGACTTCTGAATCACAGCTGTGGAGAAAGGATACAGTGAGTACCAACAGCACAAAAACCATGAGTTGATCAGACTGAAGGAGAGAAGCTGAGTAATCTGGTAAAGAATGCAGGAGAGTCAGAAGATCTGCATACACACCCCAAAACTACACTGATATAGGCTGTGCTCATAATGTACATAGAACCATCATCAATTCCCTGTAAGAAAAAAAAATATTAGTATCACACTAGCAAGAAGCTGCCTATTGATAACCATCATTTCTAAGTCTTTCTGAGATACAGCCCTTGTGTAATTAATATAAATATATGCTGTTCCCTTCTGGTCAGAATGTTATGTTCAATTTTAATTTAAACCTAATTTAACCTGTAATCTAAACTATTTTTAAGTTGTTTTTTGACTTTTAATTTTATTTTTTTCTATCATCTTTATTCTGAGGAGTTCTGGGCCCCTTAAATTTCTCATTTTGTGATACATATGAGGATCTCCTTAATAAACTATTTTCTCCATATATTTAAAATGCTAAATGTTAATCAGATCTTCAATCTCAAGAAGTGTGCTAGAGCATTTTAATCCTGGAAGAATCTCCTAATTCTTACTGAGATGGTAAAATTTACTTCCAAGCAGATTTAAGTAACACATTGTTGTCCTGTGTTCTTCTGTTCTTCTGCCTTTGATTTAAACCTTCAGTGGAAAGAATATACAAGTTACAGAATCTTAATTAAAGCAATTTTTCTCTTAACGTGGTCATTTGCTATTCCAATTAAAAAGGAAAAGAAGTTTTTATTATGTAAGGGCAAGTGATTTAAGGCAGCAGTCCCTTTTTATCACAGTACAAACCTGCAGTTGCTGATATAACTCTTGACCACTCTACAAAATTGTACTTCTAGTAAAGGTGCAAGAATTGAAGGCTGACATTTTTAACCCTGAATCACTAGATGCTTTCTTTACTAGCATTTTACTTGACTGCTTTTAATTCCTCAAAGTTGATATATGATAGTGAAGTCTCAATAAATTTCACCCTGAATGGACAGAGGTGCTGTCAAGTCTTATCATCTTTAGAATGAAGGCAGAAGATCCTGGCACAATTCACTCCTAATTAAATTTTACTCTCCATTGAACATTCTGCTGAAGTTCATAGCTGCTGGCCACAGAGGAGGCTGTGGTGCTACCCCTGATCTATCTAGAGGCCCTTCCACATTTCTGTAACCATCCTTGTATCTTATCACTTCATCAAAGCACCAAGCTCCTTTCTGAACACCCTAAGGAAAAAACAGACACACTGTGTGTTGCTCCTGGATCTAGATAAATGGTGAACCTTTCTAAATCCAGGATTTAGTTGTTTTAAATTATGGATGATGACAGAAACCAAGAGAACAAGCATACAATATTAAAGATTTACACAGCTCCCCCAGCTGCTATAAACAGATGTCCAAAAACTGCATTTTATTATACTTTTAAAAACTAAAGAAATATACTTCCTTTTTAAAGAGGGCAACTGTAAGCATACTGCTTTTTCGATAGAACATTTGTTATAAAACAAATAGCAATTTATGCAGGTTAAGACAGTATCACTTTTTCATATATGGAAGGAGGGGGCAATTAAATATTTACAAAGCCTTGTTAATCAGTAACCCCCATCCTTCTCCGGTCTGATATCTGTGGTACTAAATAAGAAGGTGTTTGTGACTCTTATGTTGTTATTAATGTTCTCACCATTACAATGTCTTGTGCACACCTGTTTTAACATATTTAGGCTGTACTTTCTTCACAGCAGAAGAAGCTGAAGTTACAAATTTTGTGCAGAACCTTTCACAGAGTGACACCAGTTTTTAGGGTAATTATATGTGACAAGTCACCACGAAGAACTGTTCCCCATGAGAAGCAAGCTGATATGATCCTTACCCATGAACACAGAGAAGCATATGTAGCAGTAAGTCACAGCTTGTAAGTCATAGCTTGATCTGGAGATCATCATGATCAGCTAGAGCAGGTTGATGAGGACTGTGTCCAGTCAAGTTTTGAATACCTCCACTGATGGAGACTCCACAACCTTCCCGGGCAGCCTGTTCCAGTGTCTGACCACATGCATTCTAAAAACTTTTTCCCTTAAGCTTAAATGATATTTCCTGTATTTCAGTTTGTGTGCATCATCTCTTGTCCTGTCACTGGATGGATTCCTGACTAGCCTGTGCTTGCATCAGACTTTCCCACAAGAGGAATGGGAAATCAAATCCAATGCAATTGCTTACCAGCTGCTGACTGAGGCCAGAGGCTATGGGTTTGTGAAAGTGAATCACACGAGCAAAGACTGAGGAAAAGAAGGTATGGCATGTCCTTTGTCACAAGCTGCTCTGACCAATTCAGCAGCTGTGCCACATTTTCTGGGGTTTTCCTTGTGCTGCTGCAATGCCTGCAGAAATCCTCTTTGCTGCCCTTCATGTCCCTTGCTAGGTTAAGTTGACTTGCCTGAGTCCATCCCTGCACACTTTGAAACATTCTCTGTTTATCCTGGGGCACTTGTCTCTGCCTGCACCTCTTGTACACCTTTTGATACTCCAGTTTTGCCAGGAGTTCCTTGTTCATCACAGGAGGGCTGGCCACCTTTGCATGACCTCCTACCAAAACAGCTCAGCAGGTCTTGAACTTGGAGGAGGTGATCATTGAAAATTAACTGACTCTCTGATCTTCCTCTCCTCTCTAGGGCAGTAATCCATGATAGTCTTCCAAGCAATTCTCTGAACAGTCCAAAATCTGTTCTTCTGAGCCCTAAGGGTTGTGATTCTGTCATTTCCCTGACTCTCTCAGGATCCCAAACTTCACCATTCCATAGTCACAGCAGTCAAATCTGCCCCCAGCCTTCACATCCCAAACAGTTCTTCCTTGTCTGTAAACACAGAAATCTTTTGAGATAAAAGCACAGCAAATAAGCAAACTAATCTCCTACAGAGGGAGACAATAGCTCCAGGCTAAATCTGAAGAGATTAATATTCTGTGTGAATCTGACACAGAGAAGCTACAATGTAATATACACGTAGGTATAATCCTGGCTTGATTTCTGGTATAAGGATAAATTGCTATTTCCAACAAAAAGGTATTACAGGATAGTGTTTACTGAAATATAAACCATAGTGCTCCTGGCATAGTGCCTTCTGGATTTGATAACCCTGTAACACCACTAAGTAACTAAGAAATAGCTAAGAAATCATCTAGGAGAAAAAATATTCCTACATTTTTTTTTTCCTCCTTATTTCAATTTGAGTAGCTTGTCCAAGGCTTTAGGCAAAAAAAAAAAAAAAAATTAAAAAAATCAAAATCTAATTGCAAGGTCTATTTCTATGTCCAGTCAATGGAATAATCAATAATGCAGAAGTAGATTTTAGACCAAAATTAAGTTTAGTTTTTGAGAAACATCTTCTACAGTCTGAACTTGACATAACATTTCTGTTCATGGAAAACTGTTTCACTATAACATCATTTTCAAACAACTGAAGTAAGTGTTCCTTTTTTCTTAGCAAAAGTTTTAAAATAATTAGTCTTCAAAACCTAACTATTTCCGACATTGGAAAAGATTATTCATTGTAATCAAAAGAAAACATTTCCCACAGATAAAACTAAAAATACCCTTAAGAGAGAGATTTTATCAGCTGATGTTGAAAACATGACAATTTTGGCACAAGGGGAAAGAAACATATATGGATTGGTTATGTGTTCCCAAGATTACCATGATCAGCTTGTTCAACAGAAGTAAACACTGGTCTCACTTTGCAGCTTCTCATCTGTTGATCTGTATGTTGTCACAAATGAAGATTCTCAGCAGAGTAGTACACATGGTAACAGGCTTCAGTATTTTCCTATGACAAAGGCAAAAGTGCAGACTTGGCAAAGTGTTAGCGCAGATATGTTATGATGGTTTAGACTTTTAATCTATCAATATATAAAGAGTATATTGGTGAAAACAAATGCTGGAAAGTTCTCAGTTCTGTAAATCTTACCTACTACTTTGTTATTGTTCTCATTGTGTGCCTTTCTTCACATGCTTTATAACAAGAAACTAGACACAGACCTTTTCTTAAGACCCTGAAGGAGCTGAGTGGGATATTGAGTCTGGGCACATCAGAGAAAATAATGTAGCATTTCAGCATTTTGGTTACAAGAAGGGAAAAAACAGAACCCCAGCTCAGCTGCTCTTTGGCACTTTATTTCAAAGAAATTTGAGGAAAGAAGAACCTTATGCAAGAAGACAAACACCTTAAGTGACTATAAAATCCTAGATAACTTTGATGTTTGAGAAATAAAAGCTGACATAAAATTCTCTTCTAGTTTTCTACAGTTGTCTCAACAAAATCTTTTACTCACCCCTTCACGGTGATGTAGAACATGAAGGGGCATCATACTACGTAGCACATTTATAAGACTTGAGAAGCTCATATTTTAGAGCAATTCCAGATGTTTGGATAAGAGAAATTGTCTAGAAGAAGCTGCTATTATTGTTGTTGTTGTCGTCGTTACTATTAATATTTTGATGATTATCCAAATCAGTTAGTTTGTAAAAAAACAAAAAAAAAAACAAAACAAAACAAAACAAACAAACAAAACAAAACAAAAAAAAACCAAAACAAAAAAAAATTAACCTTTTTTTTTAGATCATAGCAGAAGAAATCCAAGACAGATAATAAAAGTCAGATGACCAGAATGTTGGTACATTCACATGCTTTAGTCAGTTAAAACCTCTGATCATAATCTTTCTCTGATCATAATCTTTCACCTGTTTTCCCAGCACTTGGTGATATTTCCATTAGATAGATGAGAAGATGTAAATACTGAGGAAAGATCTCCTGGATAAAATCACTTTTCTACACAAGTCAATTCTAATAGTACTTTAAAATGTTTAGCACAAGGTGCCTTTACCCCTCACCTCCAGGACACATTTTTCTGTGGCTCTCTTCTGACTGTTGCCATCAAAGCACATCATTAATCACCATTAAAAATCTGCAACTTACCTAATGAAGTAGAGCTGAGGCCTTGGGGCATGACATAAATATCAATCAACAAGATGCTTTTGCATCATAAGATTGCCATTGTAGAGTGTTCAAGTCTCATGAAGAAGACTGATTTTGGAATTAGAAGATTTTGTCCATCTCACTGAATGCACAAGGTCAAGGGGAATACAGTTTCCACTTACAATTAAGCAGGTATCTGCAGCATAAAACGTGTAGTATTGATCACAGGAAAAAGTAAAACACAAGAGATGAAAAGCTTTTTTGGTGGAAAATAACTTCTTCTTTGTTTTTCACACTGGTGATATATCACTGCAGGCCCACAAAAACAGGCTTTTGCCCCATAGCTTCCTACTTTCTGGTTCCAAGTGCTTGAAATGAAGGTACTGTATTCCCCACAGATATGTAACTAATTAAAACAAATAAACAAACAAACAAAAACCAAGAACAAAAACCAAACCAATAAATAAACAAATAAAAGAAACTAGAAAAACAACCAAACCCACCAGAAGAAACACTCCACAACCAGCTTTAAATCCTCCCAGAGGCTGAGTATTCCTATTTTCCATTGATATCAATGGTACTCAAAGGTAACTCAATTTTTGCAACCAAGCAGTCCATGACAAAATGTCAACAGCATCTCTGACACTACATATTCAAAGGGACTGACTCCAGAGAGATCATTAATGCTGACACAGAGAGCCAGCAATTGGCTTGTGCACCTCCAAATGTTCATTTTGGCTGTATCAATCACTACGTGATGAAGTCCTTTTGAATCGTTCTGGAAATCAGATTTCCCAACTAATTATTCAAGGGATATCAGACACAAAAATGGCCATGTTTAGAATTAAGCCACAGAGCTGATGGTCTTTCCTTAAAGTGATCAAAAATGTACATTCATCATACACCATCTACTGTTCAAAATTTGTGTCAAAAGATAGGCTCTTCCCAGGGAAAATGGCATTAGTCCAAAAAGCTCTCACTAAGCAGACACCAAGGGAGAATGCACAAACAAAAATTATATGATGACTGTTTAAGATCAATAATGGAGGAGGAAATTTTCTCTCATCTGAAAAATACTTGTATAGTTAGGAGAATCTATCTTCATTCTCCAAATACAGTCTTCTTAAAATGTCATTTAAATGCTGATATGGATTTTTCGGCCCCAAAATAACCTAGGAATTTAATACATTGGTGTGCAATTTTTCACAGGTATTAACTGCAGAGCTATAGATTTGGTCTGTCTTTGGCCCAATGATTGTGTGATTTGCACAAAGTGAAATAACCCCAGAAGGCAAACCTGGAAGAGCTGCTAGGATGACAAGCAGGGTTTGTGTCTCTTATTTGCCAGTAGGAGACCTCACTTTAGATACAGTCAATGCTGCTTTAAATCTTCAGTACTGCTTAAATCATCAAGGTCTTCTGACTTTACAAGAAGAAAAAGGATTTTTCTAAAAGAGGCTAGATAAAACAAACACACCAACTCACATACAGCTAAAACGCTGTAGACAGAGCAGGCTCTAGTTTTAACATGAACACCTGGTCAGGATGAAAACTTTGTGGAAATCTGCAGTTTGCCTTTGCTTGTTAACTTACTAAATTATAACATTTTGCATTAGGCCTAGGAGAACAGAGGAAGTAACACATTTTTTTCCCCTACTAAGGATCAAGCCTTGTGAAGGGATGACCTCTTAAAAACTTAGGTGAGTGTTTTCAACTGCCTATATTTCTTGCACATTAAACTGTCTTGTTAAATGCAGCATTTCCTCTTAATAGTCTTAGTTGATTGTTTAAAACAAGTTTACTTTCTTCACTTTCATTTGGAGTATTCAGACTATATTGAATACTTCAGTACTGAAGAATACTATTTTTGGAATCTTTTGTTATTGCAGATAAAGAAAAAAAAAAGATAAAGATTTGATAAAGAAATTGTCACATTTGAAACTGTAAACCAGTGTAGAGTTTTGTTTGTCTCTGTTGCTATATATAACTTAGCTCTCCAGAGATAAAATAGAGATTCATTAAGCTGCTGCCTGCTTTTATCCATTCTCATGTTCCTGAAAGATTTCTCATTTATTACAAAGAAAACATGGCTAATTGTTAATTAGAAAGTGCATATGAGTGTGATAAGATTTAATTAACTCAAACAAATACAATTCAAACCTTTAATAAAATTATTTCATTTCTCTCTTCTTTCTTTTGATTTTTCTCCATGGGAAGAAAGTTCTCAGTTTGCAAAAGTCCTATTTAATGCACCTGTTACCCTGCACAATTTGACCCTTTTTAACAAATTCCTTCAAAACAGACATAAAGAAAAAAGTGAAGAGACTCTCACAATGTTTAAAGATCTATGAAATCTGTACATCAAACTTTGCTGGAAAACCTTAATTGAAAGAGTTCTCCATCAGAAAATGCCCTTTCAATAAAAATTCAATAAAATTTTGCTCCTGATAGAGTTAAGGTTCCTCAGAGTAGCTACTATGGGTCTGTGTTCTGCAGTTGTGTCCAAAACCAGCATTGAAAGCACAAGGAATGGTTTTGCCATTGCTGAGCAGTGCTCACACAGAGCCAAGGCTTCTTGAGCTCCTCATCCACCCCACCAGTGAGGGGGCTGGGGGTGCACAAGGAGCTGGGAGGGGACACAGCCAAAACAACTGACCCCAGCTGACCCAAGGGCTGTTCCACATCATAGGGTGTTGTGCTCAGCAGAGAAACTGCATGCAAGAAGGAAGAGAGGGTTGTTCAAAGCGATGGCATTTGCCTTCCTAGGTCGTTGTTATGCATTATGGAGCCTTGCTGTCCTGGAGATGGCTGAATGTCTGCTTGTCCGTGGGGAGGGGCGAGTTAATTCCTTGCCTTGTTTTGATTGCTTGCATAGCTTTAGTTTTCCCTATTAACCTGTCTTTATCTAAACCTATGAGTTTTCCCATTTTGGCCCTTCCAATTCTTTCCCCCACCCCACCGGGAGAGAATGAACAAGTGATTGTGTGGGGGTGAGTTTTCAGCTGAGGTTAAACCACGCAAACAAGACAAGAATGTAACTAGAAAGGCAAGTCAATATTTAGGAAAAAAAATAAAACTTCATACCAAGAAAAAGCTGGAAATTTACTTTTCATATAAAAGTTATTTTTAAAATTAATTTTTTTTTTATACTAGCTTTGTTATATACATTATGTTTTGACTCAGCAACAGTCATATTACACTGAATCTGTCAGGTCAAGTTGGCATCATTTACAGTCTCTGTTCCCATTGACTTCTGTATATTATGTAATTTACTAATATATTTACAATATAATATATATATTTATATTATTTATTAAATAATATTTACTAAATATATTTACTAATTTAAGGAATATGAAGGATCAGGATGGAAGATAAAATAGAGAAGATAACAGGATCCCACTATTTGGGACCTAAAGCTACATTCCTGGTAAATTTAGTTTGTAATGTGTAGATACGACCTAGCTAATAGAATCAAAACTTAAGAAAAAATGCCTTACAAAATAAGGGCTCAACATATATATGTGTAATTCAGTGTAAATTTTTGCTTAAATAAACTTTTATGACATCTGAAATGCAGCAAAAAATTATATTAATTTTCCATAAAAATGAAAGTGCATGAAAGATTTCAGATTGATAGATGCAATGAAAATTCTCTCTGTCTCACAATTTTCATATAAAAAATTACCAATTCTTCTTGGCAAACCTCAGATGATATTCTAGGAGAAGGAATATATTTTCTCTGCAGCAGAGCTCCTGAAAAATAATTAGATTGAAAAGATTTACTGGAAAGTCTCTTTAGCTTCTCCATGTTCCTTTGTCATGGAAAGTTCTGTTGGTGAAACTTATGTTGTATCAGATTTGCCTGTATCTATCACTTTATAATTACATAATTAGATTTTCAGCTAAAATGTGGAAATTAATATAGTGCTAACAATGTGTTTGGGTAGGTGCTACAAACCAAATATATCAAGTGACTATCTACGTCACCATCTATATACGTATTTTATTAAGCTTGTGGTAATAATTTTCAAAATAAATGCAAAATTAATATTCTGAAAAGGTCTCAAGACTTAGTGTATGTGAAGCAGTCCCACAAAGATGTGTGCTGTTTTACAGCACACGCTGGGGAAGAAGAACAACAAGTGTATCATTTCAAATAGCCTTTGAGAAAAGCATCAATCCTAGAAGCAATTCTGAGATCTTTGGAGTATGTAAATAATGTGCCCAGAAGAACAAATTTTTTCCAGGTCATCTCCAGAGACAGAAAAAAACCTCATTCATGTACCAAAACCAATAAATATCAGGCAGAAAAGAAAAAGCAACACAAGATAAAATTTGGATTGGACCTTCAAGCATTTTCCATAAAGGGGAGGAGGCATAAAACCCCCAATATTATGTCTTGCAAACTCTACTAGATGTCCATATTCAGATTGTTTTCTTGAAAATGAAACTGGGTTTTACTTGGAGGTTCGATGACAGAACCCAGCTCTTGTAACACAAGTCAGCAGAAGAGGACTCATTTGCTCTTGGATATGCACTATCACATAGCCTCACCATCCTACAGGTAGAGAAAATAAGACAGGAAGATGAGTCCTATACAAAGCTGGTGGTCCCCTTTAAGGTCCTCATCAATGCCTTCAGAGTGAGAGACTGTCCTTTCCATTTAACTGAAATACCTTACATTTGTAATTTTACTGTGATTAATATTGTGCTCATGTCAGGATATCAGCTGCAAAATCGGGAAGAATGGTAAAGCATGCAGTGAAACTCTCTCTCCTTCTCATAATCTCTTAAAAAAAACCTTGCAAACCTTCATAAATTATACTATAATCCAGAATTTAGCTGCATGAAGAAGTATATTCCCTACTCGACATTTTTCATGTCTAGAAAAGCTATGCTGCATTGCTACCTTAATAAGGAGTGTGACTTTGAACACCATAATACACAACATCTGTGTCCACTCCCAATGTGACCAATGAGAACTAATTTTCCCCAGCCAGGATAAATTATCATCTTCAAGGATGAAAGCATCTGTCTCCATGATGTATAAACACATCTTCCCCTTTGGCCTAAGAGAGGATTCATCTAAGCAAGGGAGCAGAAACAGGGGCATTAGAGCAAAGTTACCCCTTGTGGGAAACCAGCTGTTAGCTATTTATCTTCCTGTGGCCAAGGAGCCTTTATCCAAAATATAGATGTTCCTTGCTTTCCTCCTTATTAGCTACACCTGACTCAGGCAGATGAGTATGATCGTTAAATGCTTTTCTCAGTATTTAAAGTTTTAGACTTGGTCCTAGTACTCCCTTGTTCTCATTGGTAATAGTTTAAAGATGCTATCAATTTATCTTTGTGGTAAAAAAAGAGACAGGCTTATTCTTATTTTCATAGAGATGAATGAATAAAATATCTCTTGTTTTTTAGTGTACTACAAATCCAGGCAAGATACCTATTTTCTTTCATCCAACTATGGATTATTAATGCAGCTGTAACATTATATGACTTCAAAATTTTTAATAGGACTGAAAATTCCCAAAGGAAACATGTACTCCTAAGCATATGTCATGTGCTTCTTTTTCTATATGTAAGACTCATAAAAACATTTTGTGGCAAATTATGTTGTTAACTCCTGTGGGAACCCAGGGCATCTCTTTGACTGCCCCAGGAGCTCAGGAAACCCCGGCCAAAGAGTCTGGAAACTGAGCAAAGGAAATTTGAGTTTTATCCAAGAGCACTTTTGCAATACCCTGGACCCGTCCAGGGGGGTGAACCAGGGGGGTGGACAGGGGGGTTTCTGTTCTGTCCATGGGGGTCACAGACCATGGCACAAAGCAGAGATGAATTGCAAATCTCAAGAATGTGAAATCCAGTAGTTTAGTTTATCACAGAGTGAGAAATGTGTAGTTTCAGGTTTTTGTGATAGAAGTAGATGGAGACAAGATGGAGATTTTGGGGCGGTTCCTAAGGCTTTTCTTCTTCTTCTTCTTCTTCTTCTTCTTCTTCTTCTTCTTCTTCTTCACCTCCATTTTCTGCTGTGACATTAGAACAATGTGGCTTGGGGAGATTGGGCCAAGTGGAGATGACCTGTTTGATGTGGATGGTGGACATTGGTAGGAAATTATAAACAATATGTTCATGATAATCTGTATAAAAGGGGACAGCCTTTCAGGGGACTGGGAGTTCCCTGATGGCTTGTGTTCAGAACAGTCCTCACTGAGGACAGAGTGGACTATGAAATAAGAGAAAAGAATAAACAACCTCTTATACCTTGAGACTCAACTGAAGCCTGAAGCCTCCATCTCTTTCTTGCATCTGCCCTGAAGGATCCAGGAGGGCAAAAAGACTCTGACCACCTGTATATTGGAAATTGTAATCCAATAAACTACAACAGCACTTTTCCCTTCAGCTGGCAGCATTGAGTTCTGGAAACACAAAGTCACACAACACTATGTTTTCCAGTCACCCATGTGTCACTGTATACTGGATAAGTCTTCACACTTGCTTCCTGTCCTACCCTTCCTAAGTCCACACTCCTCTGTTCTGCATGCTCATATAACTCAGCAAGATTATTAACAAAAGCACTGGAGAGCACCACACCAAAACTGAAGTGCCTTTTCAGGCGTTGTACAAACACACAGGAAAGTATTACAAACTATACAGATAAAACTTTGGAGCAAAGAACAGGCAGAGGTGAGAATAGATGACAGGTGTCCCAAATTCTCACTCAGTGCCCTTTTTGCTCATAAATGATTGATTCACAGTTGTCATAACATTTATATCTGAAGCCACCAAAACATGTTTGGAAATGTTTGCCTAGCAGATTCAGCTTCCCAATGGCACAACACACACTGATCCTTTTTGCTGAGGTTTGGACTTTGCCTCCTCACCTGATCAGCATCCACACAGCATCTGAAGTTCCATCCAACAGCCACAAAGGCTGATGAGTCCATTGAGAGTCAGCACCAAGGCAGTCAGAACCCATTCAATGCAAAAGTTTCTTCCAGCTCAAGAAGCAGATGAGTAAGAGCAATTCCTGCTGATGGCTGAGGTCTCCATGGGTGTACATCAGACACCTGCATGTCCAGCCTATTTACAGGGGGGCTGCCTGTAGCCATGAGCACCCCAGGGCAATGCAGACTACGCCAGCTTGGCCTTGCACAGTGTCCTTGAATGCTTTGATGGGAGCACAGACTGTCTATCTTCCATTTGCTCTCAAAGCAGCACCAGTGCCAATCCAGGACAGTTTCCCTCCTGATACCATTCTTTGCTGACTGGACTCCATCCTGCTAGAAATCCTGAAATCTGCAAATCATTCCCTGTCTCTCACTAAATCCATCAACAGTTGATTTCTTTTCCACTCAGGAAAGGCAAGGGATGATAATTGCAAATCATTCCAGTAGATAAGCAGACCAAATAAAGTAGTGCCTGGTAATTCATCTAGCCCACTTCTTGGAATTAAAAGGGCTTTCTTGTAGATTGAGAATAAATTAATCATGAATCTATAAACCAAAAAACACTGGTAAACTCAAAGAGAATAATGAGTACATGACAGGAAGCAGAGCATATCATATGCAAGGATGTATTTTCTCATTAAGCTCTACACATAAATATGCAACCTTCCATTCTGAAGGACATGAAGGATAGGCTGTAGATGGAAAACACTAAAAAGGAACAAACAAAAATTTGTTTTTATTCAACCACCTACATTCTTTATTATAAAAATAGATGCATGCAGACAGACAGAAAAACAAACCAAAAACAGAGGCATAGGCACATGAACAATATATTCACAAAGATTTAAAAAGAGATATTTGGCCATTTGGGAGACGAAGGTTGTTTGAATTTCTTCATTTAATTGGGAAAGGATTTCAGCAGCAATTCAATTATTTAATACAATTTACATTCATTTTTCTCCAAGAGCAGAAGGGGGAAGGAAGAGAAATTACTCTTTTCCTCCCTCTAATGCTTGCCCTCCCCACAGTCACCTGCATGCAGTGCAACAAGGTTCCCCAGCCTGCCTGTGCTCCTCAGCCACACACTAATATAACTTTGGCATGTTTTACTATAAACTCTGTGGGTTCTTTCTGATTATGTGCTGCATGTTATTCTTAGTACTGGTCCTGCTGCAGCACACTCTTACTGACTCCTAAATTATATCATCAGGAAGACTTTGTTCTATGTTGAATTCCTTTTTATTCTCAAACAAACCCTGTACTACCTCCTAAAGTATTAACTGTGGAGGGCTGTGTGATTGGTTACTTGTAATCTAAAGGTGGTGCCATTTCAGAATCTGATGTGAGAATGAGCAACAATCAGTCAATGAGGTCAGTGCCTCATAGGTTGCAGAAGGTGGTCATGAAATCATTTGCTGTTCTATCTTTCTCTTTCTTGTACAAATGAAAATTACTCTGTGCTCTAGCAAGAAAATCAAACCAAACTGGAAAAAAAAAATACTACCTCTTTTCAAAGAGCTTCTGGAAAGTAAAATGGCCCTATTATGTACCTCATTGAATAGTATATGGTATTTTTTTCTTCTTGTTGCTAATCTAAATAAAAAGCCTTATAGAGTGGTTTCCCAGAGTGACCATCTCTTGGAGTCCTAGTAACCAATATTTATTGTTTCAATACACCTCTCCACCTTTATTTTCTCTATGTTGCTTTAACATAAAAAGTATATTTTTAAGATAGAAATTGTTATTATCATGGTAAACTTAAAATTGGCTTCTTTTTTTTTTTTTTGTCTTCTCCTTAAGTTTTGAAGCTTAAGAAACCAATACATTTCCTCAATTTTCTCTAATTTTTGACTTCTTCCTGATATAGCCACCTGTAGCCTCAAGCACATCTGCCTGGTTTTTTTGCATTTGAGATTTTTAAAATGTCTTACACAAAAATTATAGAGAACGAATATCACAGCGAACATACACCTTCTTTGTTTCACAGAATCACAGAATCACAGAATGTGTAGGTTGGAAGAGACCTCCAAGATCATCGAGTCCAACCCAGCCCTAACACCTCAACTAGGTCATGGTATCAAGTACCACATCCAGTTTCCTTTTAAACATATCCAGGGATGGTGACTCCACCACCTCCCTGGGCAGACTATTCCAGTATTTAATCACTCTTTCAGTGAAAAACTTCTTTCTAATATCCAACCTATATTTCCCTTGGTGCAGCTNCAGGACGTCATTGGCCCTCTTGGCCGCCTGGGCACTCTGCTGGATCATGTTCAGCCGGCTGCTGACCAGAACCCCCAGGTCCCTTTCCTCCTGGGCACTGTCCAGCCACACTGTCCCCAGCTTATAACGCTGCAGGGGGTTATTGTGGCCAAAGTGCAGGACTTCATTTTGTTGGACCCTGCCCATTGACCCAACCGTTCCAGATCTCTCTGCAGAGCCATCCTATCTTCCAAGCGGTCAACACACGCTCCCAACTTAGTGTCATCCGCAAATTTACTAATGAAAGATTCAATACCCTCATCCATGTCATCTTACATATTCCTTCCTCTTTCCCATATGTCCACCAATGGCCATGCACAATTGACATCCTTATGCTCTTCTAATGCACTCACATTTAAATCCCTACTTTACTTAAGCAATACTTTAATACTGTATAAGCTGTTTTAGTCCCTTTTTCTCTCTCTAATTCTTGATCCTTGGTATGCCAGATCACATCTTAACCTTTTTCTAGGTCTTAAGCCACTCCCTGTTAACCTTCTGGAAGCCAGACTAATTCCATAATGACCAAGTAAGAACCAGAAATATTATTCCCTGTTAACCAAAGGCCATTTAGAACTATTTAGAAAAGGAAAAGGGGGGGAAAAAAAAGCTGTGGTCAGAGTATTTGCATGGTCTCTGAGCTCTTTTAACTGAGTAAGTGCTGACTGCACTCACTAAATCAACAAGGCTGTACTAAAAGCCATGGAAGTGTTGTGAACAGGTTGAAAAATAATCCTAGAACTGTCTTTTCAAGCAGCATGATTAAGAGTTTTCTTTCAATTTCACAGAACCAGTCATGTTCTGAAATCAATAGGGACTGTTTTCCAGCTCATAGATGTTCGTCTTTTGTGTTTATTTATGATCAAGTTGGCATTTTTTTATTTTAAGTGTATATTTAGTATTTCTTATCTATAACGTGTTAGATATGTTGCACCACAGAGAAACTGACCATTTACAAGAATAATCAGACAGTCTAAAAGTTTCTTCCATTGTTTTGAACAAATAAAAATGACAATTTAACTAATTACAGTAGAGAAATGGTTTTCCAGTGATCATTGATGAAGAAAAGCTCAGACCACTCACTCTTAAAATGTATTTTCAAAACCACCAAGGAAAAAGAGTGGTCATTAAAACTACCAGTGACACTCAGGTTCAACACAACTTATTACAGAGTAGAAACATTTTTAAAATTCAAAGTAGAAGTATCCTGAGTGAAATCCACCTTAAAATGTTGTAAGGAAACTACTGTCATCTGCACTGGACAACTCAGCTTTGTTTAAAGGCTAAGAAAATTGATTGAAAGGCTAAGAGGATTGGGATTGTTCAGCCTGGAGAAGAGAAAGTTTCAGCATAACCTAATTACAGCCTTCCAGTACCTGAAGAGAGCCTGCAAGAAAGATGGAGAGACTATTTCCAAGAGCATGAAGTGACAGAATGAGGGGGAATGGCTTCAAATTGAAAGACAGTAGGTTTATATTAGATAATAGGACAAAATTCTTTACTCTGAAGATAGCGAGGCATCAGAACAGGTTGCAAAAATTGTGGATGCCCCATTTTGGGAAGCATTTAAGGCTAGTTTGGATGGAACTCTGAGCAACCTGGTCTAGTGAGGGGTGTCTCTGCCCATGCCACAGGGGTTTGAACTACATGGTCTTTAAATCCCTTCCAGCCCAGGGCATTCTGTAATTCTGTGGTTGTTTTCTGTTATCCAGAGCCAATAAAGTCAAACAAAATCAGGGACATAGATAAGGAAACCCACAGTTACCAATTTTCTGGGGAGGTTTTGTTGGGGTTTTTTTCTCTCTTTTTGCATAGATATGTGTTACAAGCACATAGCTAGATCTCTAATAAATACATCTACTAAGAATAATCAAATATGAAAGTGCAAATTCTACACATTCAAGTTGCTTCTAATGTTCTGTGTTCCTTTGTCTTAGAAAAATAACAGAAAGAGCCAAAGAACCCATCAAAATTATGGAAAGAAATATAAATCTTATTTTAACTTGCACCCATCACTCCCGAGCTCAGTAGACACCACTCACTTACCATGTCCCTTAGAAACTAGTCATGATATGCAAGTTTGGAGAAGTAAATTCTTGTATAAAGGATGTTTCAAGTGTCTCAACAGCAGTGACGGCAGGAATAAGAAAGGTGGCAGAATGGGGAACATGGAGGCAATATAAGAACATGAATCTAAGACACGTTGGAAGATCCTTAATGCCCTTCACAGAAAGGATGGCTATCCCCAAAAATGCTTCTCTGATCATTATTGTATCAAAGGAATTGCATGACATTTTGTTCTCCTTGCATTCTCCCATGTCAATGCAGCCAGAAGAACTGAGAGGTTCTTTCCAGCACAGGCTGGATTTTCTTCCCAGTACCTGGAAAATTTTGTTCTGAGTATAGTTTAAAAACCCTTACAAGCTGATACTTTGGTTAACTATATATATATTTATTTTTACACTTCTCACTGTTATACACAGCAGAAAATTTAAAAGATCTTGTTGCTCATGTTTGATTTAATTAGTACTTGGGGAATTGGGTCTGGCCGGTTACACGGCTAGTTGCAGGGTGGAAATTCTCAATTAGCAGTATGCAAATGAATGCACAAAAGCCATGTTTCCTCATTTTCACCTTTTACCCTTTGTTCAGTTTCAGGGGATAAAGTAGGCCAGTTGTAATTTTTGTCAGAACAGGATTAATAGCTTGAGTTCACATATCCAGCACAGGGTTGCTTTTGTCATCTCACAGAACAACAGTAAGTACAAACTACTTAGATGCTGTCATTTATAGCAGTTCATATGTCTTAAGTATTTGCAAAGTTGGGGGCTTTCTAATGGATCATTGCATTTCAACATTTTAGAAGATTCATTTTGCTGTTTCATTCTGCAAGAGTCATCATTCATTACCAAGACAAGGGGTTCTCTTTGAAATCAAAATTTGTCTTTCAACAGCAAAACTAGAATACACTTCAGTGCTGGTTGTCTTGCAAGTCACAGAGAGAATATTATTCTTTAGTCCATTTCTATTTGTATTTCTTTCCTGTATAACACTTTTATAGCATCCCTTTAATATTGGCAGGAAACTCAAAGAGAGTCACATGGCTGGCTTCTATGTTACCATTGATAAAACTCTGCTGGATTTAATGGTTGCTGCATGGGCATCAGGAAGTGATGTGTGCATCCTGTGTAAAACAATATATTCAGCAATAAATATTGGAAAGCTGAGCAGTAAGCAGCTTCTCAAGGTTGCTCTGAAAAGCAAAAATCTGTTGGGGAAACCATACTGATTTTGCTGGTTTGTGTTTTTTTTAATCTGGTGTTTATTATTGCACAGTCCTTATCTATGATCTTGTTGCTAGGGTCATTCACAGTACAAACATTATTTCCACTTAAATGACACAAAGCTTTTGAATACATTGGAGAGGAAGAGAGAAGATTCTTTTCTTTTCTCTATAAACATAGAAGCTAGCTCATCAGTAGAAGGGATGAGATTACAACTGATTAATTTCTGTACTGTGGAAATAGGAGGACTATTTTTAAAACCCCATAAAATTGTGGCCAAATATTATTTTTATGTAGGTGGTATCTCAGGAAACCCCATTTTTGCCCATCTTGGTAGGTAATTGTTATGCAAGAATATTGGAACGATAAAATTAATTGGAAAAAGAGAAAAAAAAAGATAAGAAAAAATATTATCCTCGCCTGAGTGACTAGAAAGTGATGACTTCTTTTTTTCACAAAAAAAAATGTTTTTCTCTGATGAGCAATAAGAAAAGAAGCTGATGAGAAATGTTTTTCTTCTCTGATGCATTTTTCAAATAAGTTTCTCAAAGAAGTTTCCTGCTGTTTCAAAATAATGCAGAACAGCATACTAAATAATTGTTAATAAAAACGTATTATCTGTTTCTGCAACTACAGCATAAATTAGTTGTTTGACTGTAAAGAAATATTATAAAGAAACATGGTTAGATTACTGCAAAGGTTCAAAACAAACCAAGTTTTAGTACTTACAGCCTGCACATTCTGCAGGTTTCATATGTCTCATATGTTCCATATGTACATTAAAAGAGATCTAAATTTAGGAAAAATTAGGTGAAGATGAAAATGAAAAAACTATATCAATACCTTTCTGCATATAATAATAATTGCTAAATTTTGGTTCTCTTAGAATTTGGCACAAGCATTTGATTCACCTTCAGACTTAGTCTCACTTTTCCATTTAACAGAGATACATTACACACATTTCAATTAGATTATATTTGTCAGAGGAGGAAAATAAAATAGCTGATATTCACATCTGTGATTACATGCCACAGTCAGGAGTCACCTGAGAGCCATAACCAAAGCAGGCATTTGTCTGCATCTGTCCATGTACTAAATATTTCCTCAGAATGAAATAAATACTGTCAGAGAGTATAACCATAACAGCAAATGGAGCAGCCTGCAGGAAAAAAAAAAAAAAAAAAGATCAGACTCAAGTGTTTTTAAAATTGGATGTTTGAGGTTAAGCACTGAAGAAATACCCATTTAGGCTGTGGGAAATGAGTTCTTTAGGTTACAGATGACTGAGTGCTCATAGACCAGCACCACAGCTATCAAACAAGTTTTACAGATGCAGGATGACCTGAGGCCAGAACACTCAAAATCCCTGAGCCCTGAAGTCGGGCAAGGTTAAACACTGAGTTAGGGGCACTGTTTTGTTCTTTGCATCACATTCCTGGTCTGTCAGCCTGGGCCATTCATTCTACATAAAGACCACACCTCCACATATTCTTCACACTTCTGAAATTTTACTGGAATATCTCTACTGGTGGCTCTGCTTTGCTTCTCCCAAACTCCAGCCATGACCTGACAGTTTTCTTGGAGCTTCACTTTTCTTCTGCAAGCCAAAATGACAGAATCACAGAATGGTTAAGGTTGGAAGGGACCACTGGAAGTCATCTAGTCCCTGCTCAAGAAGGGTTTCTTAGAGCACATTACTCAGGATTGTTTCCAGTCAGCTTTTGAGTATTTCCAGATAAGAAGACCCAGAACTTCTCTGGGCAACCTGTTCCTGTCATCCCCAGTAAAGGAGTTATTCCTCGTGTTCAAGTGGAACTTCCTGTGCATCTGTTTCTGCCCACTGCCTCTTGTCCTATTGCTCAGCCAAGAGCCTGTCTCCATCCTGTTCAAAAAGGCAGCTGGATAGGGTCTCCTTATTCTTCACAAAAGAAATAGTGTTTCAGTCTCAGCAGTGAGGAAATATCTTTCCAAACTTTATAGAGCCAGGGTATTTTTTACAACCTCCTTATTAGGTGGCATTTGATTTTTATTTATGAGTGAATGCATTTGTGTCAAGTCATGCAAAGTCTGTTCTTCATATTTGAATTTTATTTTCTGACACTTTCCTTTAATGATTTCAGAATCTCGTAAAGTTTTACAGGAGCTGTCATTTGTCTGATACAGCATAAAAATCTCGGCATGATATAACAAGGACATATCTTTGCTTTTAGACTAAAATAAGTATTCAGAATTGGTATTCATCTTCCTCACTGCTGTCTAATTACTTTGATTAGGTCTAGTGTGTGGTTTCACTGTTCATTATAAAATGTGATCTGTTTTAATAACACAGATGTCTTCCTGATCCTTTCCTTTCAAAACTAAATTCTGTACATTTAGCACCCAACTGACAGCCTCTTACTGCTTTCAGTGGATAATTTTCCATCAACAGTCTCATTGATCTGTGTGAATATATGCTGACCAGACTAAGTGGATTCTTACATATTAATGATTTTATAAAGTGATTCATTGGTCAAATAGCAAGGGGCCATATTCAGATATCCTACATGTGGTGCTACAGTCCTCAGTACCTCCACTGAGTCTTAGCTCTTTGATGGGAAAGTTTTCAACCCTAGTATTTGTGTCAGAACATACCCTTGACAACTTAAAGGCCTCCAAAATGCATCCATACCTGCACTAATATGAGAGGGATGTGGGAGTGGACAAAGCAATCCAACCTAAACAAGGAACACTTTCCTACCAGTGGCTCATAGGACAGATTGCCCTGCAGCCCAAAAGAAGCAAAGATGTTTTGAGCTATTACCAGCCTTCAGAGCTTCTTCAGTTCCAGAAGGAAAACACAAACAAAAGAGCAGCTCTCCAGGTTCCATGGAGTAGAAAGTTTGAATGGACTCTCAGCAGGTGTGACATATCATTAGACTGTATTGACAGGTCTGACTGTCTTGTACTGCAGCCACTTTCTTACCACGTAAAGCAACTGCTTCTTGAGAGAGCTGGAATACTCTCCAGAAAAGCTGCTGATTGCTCTGAGAAAAGATGTGCCAAGTACCATCCTTACAACAGGCTGGGAATTTGATACCTACTAGAGAACAGCCTGTACAGAGACTTCATGACATCTCTGTTCTTCACTGGCAGATCAAAGTCTTGTCAGCTGACATCTGTGGGCTCATTCCTTGAAACAGAACAGTTTACAGACATGTGCATCTTCATAAATAAATAACCAGCAAATCATGTCCCTGTGTGCATTTTCCAGATGTTTTTCAGAGGAGACTTTATCAAGGAGAATTGTAGTTATACTTGGAATTTATACACTGTTTCAAACAGATTCCACAAAGCAAAATTTCTGCTATTCAAATGAATTTATAACAAATCAAACAAACAAATCCAATGCTCAAGCTCTGCTACAGGCAACAATTAAATATATTCAGTTCTTGGCTATGTCATGTAGACTATGACTCTATGGTGTAGTGGAAAGTACAAAGCACATCCACTCGTTGTCTTATATCCTCATAGTGCTGAGCCTTTACAGCTTCTTGATTTGAAATTAAATGTAAACTTAAACATGTGCCTAATTGTGCTGAGAAAAATAGCAAAATCAGCAGAACTTGAAACAGAAATGGTGAGTGCAGTTATTCCCTTTGACATTGTACTTCTGATTTTCTAAGCCTGCAAAATCCCCTGTGAATGGCATGAATTTTTCTACTGCTAATAAATAAATAAATAAACAAATAAAGAAAGAAAGAAACAAATAAATAGCAAGTAATCATCCTGTCTATCTTAGATAATAATATGCAGATGATCAGGAGTCAGATACTTGCAGCCGCATCAGGGTCTTCCAATTTTCCAAGTCTGTTGTAAGTTTAGGAAACACAGACTAACATGATTGCTGACTTCACACCAGTGTCTGGGAAAAGCAGGTGCCATCAATTGCCAACCAACAGGAATGCCCACACATGAGACTGTGATCCAATGGGAAATCCCACAATGGAACTGAGTGTCTAAAAATAGTACCACACTTCACATCTGCCTTGCTTCATACAGTGCCCTCAAAGCCATGCAAAATGCAACATAATGAGCCACAACGTCTTTTTAAAACAAAATGCAGTGGTTGTGCCCAGTCTGTGTTGAGCAGTCCTTGGGAAGAAGTTGTCACAGCAGATGGTGTCCTTTTCCTAAGCCAAGTTGCAGAAATGGCAGAGAGCAGTGTGAATATTGTGTAAAGGTTGTAAATGTCACAGCTGGTTACTGCCTGGGCACCTGTACAGAGCAGGTGTCAGTGCTGTAAAAGCTGTTCATCCTGCCAGGCCACTTTTCTGAAGAGGGGAGGGGGTGTGCACTGGAACCCACTGTGCTTCCTTTGGTTACTCATCTTGAGCTCAAATAGGAGCACTCAGAAAGGGTTAAACCATTCATCAAATCCAGCTGAATGACAAATAAATTTCTCTTTAGCAAGACACAGGAAAGAAATAAAATAGCAAAATGTGATGTAGGTGAGTACAAACAGTGAATCCAGCTCTGTCAACTGCAGTGCTGATCACCCTGCAAACAATGCTGCTTTCTAATGCAGGATTGAACCTTGGGATTGGTGAAGGAAAATTTTAACTTAGTATGGGTATTATTATTATTATTATTCTGTATTTCTTCAAGACACATTCAAACCTTGCACTGATGAAAGATTTTTAAGTGCATGCTATACCATGCTATAAAACTCAGGGTGCTGAACATTTAATTCTAAAGATCACAAACTGCTCGCAACTCCAGCTTGGGCAACCAATCCCCTGCATAAGGAGAAATATATTTCTAAGTCTCAAATTCATTTATCTGACAGATGATACATGATGTTCTTTTCCCAAATGTTTGTGCATTCATACTATGATACCAGATATATAATACAGTTGAATACTGTAAGATTTGCTTTATTTCATGTATGGAAGGAACAAGAGGTCCATCAAAATCAATAACACCACAAAGATATGCACTAAGGGAAATCCAGCACCTAAGTTTTCTTCAGAGTTACTTTTGGATTGTTTTCTGTAACAACGATGCTTAATAGTGTTCTCGCTAGTCTAATTTTCATTAGTCTTTTTTGAGTTTTTCAGATATTCATATTTGGGTGAAAATTGAACAAGATGTAGTTTCTTTTCAGGACAGGGTGCATTTTTAGAAAGCTGGAAGGAAAATAATTAGTGAATAAGCCCTGGTTGCAAATCAGCTAGCAAAATAGGAAGTAGTTTTTTCATCTGCATTTTGGGTGCTTGATTGCATAGGGATCAAAAGTTGGAATCATAGAATCATGGAATCTTCAAGGTTGGGAAAGACCTCCAAGATCATCAAATCCAACTATTGATTAGTTAAGGTCTACACAGGACTATGATCATTCACTTGAAGAAAATTCATGGCTCAGAGGTCATGGGCTATTTTAAAATATTCTTTTCACTCTATTTTCAGCCACTAGGTGCCACGCTGTGCTGTGGGAAAGTCTCAGCAGCATCCCTGGTAAACTAAAGAGGCAATGTCCTGTTTAAAGCTGTGTTGAAGCCTTTTCTTTTTTTTCCTGTATGACCCCTGTCACAGTTCACAATATCATGACGCATTCTGACAAGCAGAATTAACTCTCAAAATTTAAATTTTTCTTCTCAATTTCAGAACACTTACTTCCACAGTCTTCAAGCTGTATTACTGTGCAGGAATAAAACTGAAGTGTAAATGTATGTGTGCTTGCAAAGCACAGCATTACTGAGTCAATACTATTGTTTTTCATCCAAGCAGATGAAAAGGATACGTGGGAACACTAAAAGTTAAATGAACATTTTACTGATATATAAAAGTGCTGATGGTGCAAAGGGAATAGAAACCAATCAACAGACTAATTGTTATCAAGAAAAATACTAATAGCTTCTCATTATTACAACTACAATGTATCTATTAAAATTTACTGTATCCCTATTTTCACCTGCTCATTAGGATAGTGCATCTCTTATTAACACTCAATTAGAAGAAAATCTATTCTGAGTTTACTTCTGTGTATAATCTCCTGAGAGCCGCTTGTGGGGTCCAAAAAGAATATTCATTTGTTGAGGTTTGAAAGCAA
>VWYP01024785.1:0-93819 GCA_013400435.1 Pycnonotus jocosus
GCAGAAGGAGAGCACCGCAGCATGGTAGTTTGCACAAAGTTACATGTACAGCAATGATTAACTCTGCCTCTGCTGTGCTGCTACACTGAATATTGCTGCAGTTTTTCTTGAGTTTTCAATATCCAGCTTTATGTTGGCTGTATCTAGAGCAGATATTTTAACATTAAATGGAATAGATTCCATAATCATTAATATGTCATGTTCTGTTTATCAGAAATATTTAGTTTTATTCTTCTCTCTGCACCCCTGAGACCGATTTTGGAGAGGAGTTGGGGTCAAGAGGTTTCAGGATATTGAGGCTGCCTCTTCTCTTTCTGTAGATATTTATGGTGAATTTTACTATTTTTTTCCCACATTTTTCCGAGAGGTATGGGAAGTTTGTCTGCACATGTCTCATCTTTTGGAATGCCATTAGTCAGAGGAACTGCTCTGTGAATAGGCGAGGGGAAGTTCAAATAAAGGTATATTTTGGGAAAAAAAGGAAAGCTTTTACTGCTCCTGATATATATATACACACATATTTCCAGGGTACATACTGTACTTAAATAGTTATATACCACCCTTTTTAGATTTCAACTCTTGTTTATTTATATCAACATATTGGATGCTCCAAAACATGTTTATTTTTATAACAGCCAATCAGTATGCAGGAGAAGTAAACCATGCAACTTGGGAATTGCTTATCAGCTGTATAATGAAGATGAATGGCACGCTAAATCTTATCTGATTATGCAAAAGTAGCTTTTTATGATAGCAATGCCTTTGCTTTGCAGTTTGTAGAAAGCTGGGCAGCATGCATCTGATTAAGCATGTAAAATTACATTGGAAGAAAGGAGAAGAGGAAAAACAAGTGATGCTGTGTCTTCTGGGTCTTTTTCCAAGCAGGTGGCATTACTTGATGCTTAAAATCTTGTTCTTTGTTGGCAAACTTTAAGAATATCAAATGATAGTGAAACTCATAAGTTGTAGTAGCCTAATTAAGAACTGGTTCTATTAATGTGACTTCTAGAACAACGAACATAATCTCTAATGGCAAATATTTGCCAGGATTGGTTACATCATAAATTGAATGACATAAAGCACCAGCAGCAAGATAGTCCTAAACTCATAATCTTTGACTTCCCTGTGGGATCTAATTGTAAAGCAAATTTGTTGATGGTATCTTCAGTAATAGATTCCTGCATCCAGCTGAATCCAGGTTTTATTTGCCTTGACTCACAGGTTCAGGCCTTGGAGCAACATCTACCAAAATTCAGTTCCTGGTTCCTTGGATTTGATTTTTTAAATTTCTTTTTCTCCTGTGTGTGTGCTGTCTTATTTAGAGTTGGAAAATGCACAGTAAAACTTCTTGCATGGGTTTTGATTGTCCTTGAGATCTAAAACATTGTAATGAGAAATCTCTAAAGGCACAGGATGGCTCATCCTGCTGTGTTCCTGAGCCACTCTTTCATCAAGGAGAATCATAAACCTTGGAAGATTTGCAGGTGTCTTTTCTTGGGAGATTTTGAGATTGATGCAGTTCAGAAATCCTCCTTCTGCAAAAGAATATTACCACAGCAAACTGGCTCTGTGGAGGATAGGAATTGTTTATTGTCACAGCAGTAAGTGACAAATTGTCTGTACAGTAAATGACTGGAGCTGTTTTTTAGGGCTTACAAGAGAGAAATGTAACAGAAAGTGAGGGGGAACTGAGTCAGATAAAATGAGTATGTCTTCTGTTCATGCCCAGACTTTCTGTGAAAATTAGGGCAATTACACTGCAATGAATGGTAATGAAAGCAAATTGTTATTGTTCAGCATCATAAAAACCTGAACCTAAGTGCTGATTGAGAGTGCTTTTTCATTTTTGTGCCAAAATATAGCTTGCTTTTTGCAGGGATTTTGTGTTGCAACACAGCAATATTTTCTGCATATTACTTTTGTCAGCAGCACTTGAGCTAATCTCCTCAATGGTGTCCAACTCCATCATCTCTGCATTATTACCTTGTTTATAACTGCACAGTGTTTCTACTGTGCTGCAGAGAACGGTGTCCTAATTTTCCTGAAATAGTGGCCTGCTTGAGGATGGGAAGCTAAGGAAGTGACTGCACATTCACTTTCTGGTGATTGATTGAATCTAGAAGCTTTGTGCCACCTTTCAGGGCCATTCTGAAGTGATATGGGACTGGTTATGAAAAGATAAGAGGGGACTGTGTGAACTCAAAATGGATCTGAGTGGCTCATTGAAAGCAAGATGCCCACACTTTCTCTCCTCAGTCACACAGCCCCTTGTCTTCCCAGCTAGGAGCTCCACAATAGCATTCTGAGTGAAGCATTTGTAACGTGAAATTGCAATCTCAGAATGTGTTTTCATCTCAGGACTGAAATCCCTTCTGTTTTCTAATGGGAAACTTCAGCCACACACGGGGAGGCAATCAAGGACAGGCAGCTGAAAAATGTCTTAGAATTGGTTCAGGCAAAGACCAGTGCTTTGAAACCTATAGGAGATCCTTTCATCTTCAGGTGCTTTAATTACTTGAACTCAGCTTCTATTGTCTTTCAAATAATATTATTGTAGGCAGAATGTGACCTTGGCCTCTGGCAGTAATTGGAGTGCCCCATGTTTTCACCTGAAGGGTGCAGCCAGTTTGCCTGATGATAACCAGGACTGTGAACACTCTGGTTCTGCTCAGCCTGAGGAGTTGCTCCCTGGTAAAGGCATTTTCCTCACAGTTCATGGGGAGTGAAACTGTCAGTAACACATTCAATAAAGAACAACAGCCCTTGAATCTGTGGAAAGATAAAGTTCCATTTGCACAGTGCAGGGTAAGGGAACTTGTTCAAAATGCAGTGAACAGGACGTGCCTCTGACAGGTGGCTGCTGAAGGCCAGGGTGGAAAGTCACCTTTGTCTTTTGACATCAGTATGGAGAGGATATAATTCCCTGCAGTTTTGGACCAGAACAGTTATGCATACCAACACAGAAGAGTACAAAAGAGGTGTAGAAATTTAAGGGATTCTCTTACACCTTTTTCATACTGCTCTTAGAGTTTAAATAGGGAGGAATCAAGTCTTGATAAATGTTGGATGTCTCAAAATAGTCTGACAGTGTGTCCAGTAACCAGGAAAGAAGTTTGTGATGGCAGGTTGTAGTTTTGTTTTAGGGAGCCTGAATGAAAGAGTTGGTTTCTTATGTGCCCCCAAACTCTGTGCCAAATGCTAATCCACCTTTTTGTATCAATTTTTGTCTATAAATTGCTGTTCTTCTCTCTAAAGCTTCCACTCTGGAGGATTTGACTTTGCAGAACTTCTCATCAATGCTTTTAGCACTTCCAGAAAGGCATCCTTCATTCTGTGGTTTTAATACAACACCGTTCATTGTACCCTCAGTCAGTAAACAGAAGAAAAGAAAGGTCTTTTCTTTCTAGTATCACCTGTCTTCCACTTGATGAATGAATCAGTGTCTTTGATTTTTAAAAAATTGCCTGCATTTCATAAATGTTCAGTTTCTTTCCTTTGAAAATGTTTATTTAGGCAAAGGTTTTTCTTGGAGTGAAGAGTTTAAAGGCAGACAAATGAAATACAAGTGAAAAAAGGCTTCTTGAAAAAGATTCAATTAAGCATCACTAGCAATAGGTCAGGCTTTGTATATTAAAAAAATTAATCTGTATGATGTTTTCCCTTACCAGATGGAGATAATGACATCCAGTCAACCTTCACTAAGAAATTGCTGTGAGCATTGAGGATCTGAGCACAGGAGCTTCTCTCTGCTCCTCAGAGATTTTCCATGCACTTTCAGAGCAATCTCTCAGTGGTCAGAAATAAAGTTCCTCAGGTGGTGTTTTTCAGCTTGATTGTAGCCTGTAAACGTCACCTATAAATGTCGCTTCCTTTTCATGTTTGCCTGTTACAGGTGCAAAAATTCCAAGATTAATGTCTTGATTCTGGTACGTTTGTGTTTTGTATGAATGTTTCTCAGTGAAATCTGTTCTGGGAGGCAGGAATTCAGAGCATGCCTGCAGAATAACACTTCATGCTTGGAAATGCAGAATCCACCCATTGATCTGAAGCTCATTGGAGGGGAGATGGTGTCAGCAGTGGTGAGATGATTATGGATGTGTTTCCTGGTGCAGGCAGGGCTGGGTTAGCACTGCTGCACTCTGCATTCCAGCTGTTAGCAGGATGGCATGTGCAATTACTTGTGAGACTGACAGTCACTATTGCCTCATTTATAGTTTTTAAGGGTATGTAAAGTGCTTTAGCACAGCTGAGCCAGAATTTAAAACCCTTGTGAAAACATGGGGAATGCTGTGTTGTTGTGATTAGAGGAAACTGATGCGTGACCTAATGGCAGCTTAGCTGAGAAGAAGAAGTGATGAACCTTATTTTTTACAAAGCTAAAACCCAATAAAATGAGGACCAACGTCATGGCTGGAGGCTGTAGTGGTTGATGTGCGCATCAGATATTCTCTAACAATAGGAAGTAAGTGTTTGTGCTGTTGCATATTTAGAGAGGGTCAGGGAAATGATAACATGGTTTTCCATAGTAATAATAATTAAACATATTATTTACTGAGGAAAAACCCCCTTTATATTTAGAGCCTATTTCATACCTAATTTGAAGAAGAGTTGCCCATTTGAAAGACTTATAATTGTTTTTTTCCCCTTTCAAGTTAGTATTGTTAGAATCTAGTAGCAAACAGCAAATATCTATATATGGGCAAGTGATTTATGTTAAAATATATTAAAATGAGAATTAATAAATGTAAATCAAGGCAATGAGAGTGCTTGGTTTTTTTCCATTTAACTTTTTTGTGTGTTTCTGATAATTTTGTTGTTTTTTCTCTTCTGTTTCCTGGAATGTTTGTATGAATTTCTCTTTAGCTGAGCTTGGTTTTCAGAATGTATTTTTCTGTGTTCAGGTGATAGTGATTTTGATTTTTCAAGTCCAATAAGTATTCAGGAATGTATCCAGTCCCCCCTTTTAGCTGCTCTGGGGTTTTCTGTAGCAGTGCTGCAGGCTCAGCTCTTGGGGCTCCCCGTGTTGGCCAAACTGCACAATCAGCTGGGAGTGCAGGAGAGATCACCCAGCAATGGAATCTGCCACTTGTCACCTTCATTATGATGAGATTTGTCAGATTTATGATTTCTGTGTTTGGAAGGAGCCATCTCAGTGTGTTTCTGACTCCTGATAATTGATGAGCTTTTGAAGGAGAGGTTTTAATACAAACATGTTCAAAACAGAGCTTTTTTTTTTTTTTCCCTGCTTTTTTTTTTTTTTGTCAGGAATACTCCTTTTCAGGCAGATGCAGAGTTCCTTCAGGGTTATTCTTGAAGCATATTTTGGAAGATTATCCCTGAGTAATTATTCTGAGTTATTATTTAGGGAAGAAATTGAGGGGCAGTCCAGACTTTAAAGCTAGCTATATACTAAATAATTAAATACAGCTGGAAATGGGATACTTTAATGAATGTATTTTGTAGCTAACTTTGCTGACAAGCTTCAAACGGAACTTTCTTCCTTTCTTGCATGTTTTTCTTTCTCAGGTCCTTGGATTGACCACTACTTGAAATTTGTTTATTTCTTCTCCAAGTTTTTAATCTAAAATAACTGTGTCCAGACACCACATTATACATGCAACCTTCTTAAAATTAACTTAATCCACTCTCTGTAAAGACAAGTTAGATTGCAGATATATTTTGTGAAAAAAGCCAAACTACTTAAATAGTATTTATGTCAGTTTTTCAAGTGTGGAAGTTTTACTACTTCAATAGTTACAGCTAGAGCTGAAATGTGCTTCGTTTTTGAAAAGGTTTTTTTTTTTGCTGTGTAACTCTTGCTAGCTGACAGAATAACCTTGGCAGAGTGCAGCCTTTGCTTCTTTTTCATACATATTTATTCTGCTACCCTAAGATCATCCAATGGGAATTCATTGCTTCAGCAATGATTGAAGAAATCTTATTTTTAATCTAAGTAATTTTCTGTGAAGTTTAATTCATAACGTAAGAGCACCTCCTGGGTAATAACTAAAAATTATATATTTTTAATGAAAAGAATTGCCTTGAGTCCTCAGTGTCCAGTAGACTTGCCTCCCACTCTCCAAAACTCACAGATCATCTTTACCACGTAATGTTTAATATTTCATTGCAATTAAATTACTGGACAAATTCAAGATTAACAATAAAAATTGTCTTGATTTGGCTTCGGGGCTTTTAGAGTTGTAGGGAACACCAGTTTCCAGTTGGTTCTTTTACATCAAGAAACACAAAATTGGTTCAGGCTAGTAAGACTTGCAGGCTCTATTTTTGCAGTTTGAACTCTGGCACAGATTTATCAAATCCTGATGATTGTTTGTGAAAATGTTCAATGATTTCCAAGTGGCCCTGAGTTCTCTGCTTTTGGTGTTCCCAAACAATCTTGAGCAGCATCGTAGTTCTGTTTTGCATTGGTGAGATGGCAATGAAGAGTTTCTGTGTTAATCAGCCAGAATGACCCTGCAGAGCTGATTGTGACACTCAGACCCTGCAGAGGGACCTGGGCTGCCCTGCACAGCTCTGCCTCTTCCCTGCTCCTGCCTTGGGTTTATTGTGTGACCTGAGGCACCAGGCTCTGCTTGCATTTCCCCTCATTCTACTGTGCCTTATCTACTTTGGGAATCTCTTTGCAATAAAAATATCTACTTCTGATTGCATTTTTTACAAATAATAGCTGACCTATGCAAGGTATATCTGTAGCAGACGTGCTGTTTGTTGTTCTGTATGTTAAATGCTAAAATGAATAAACAATCCCCCTCCTAAAAGCTCCAAATCAAAAGCCATACTAGACCACAAATATAAGCACATAATCCTTTCTTCTTTGCCTCTTTTTTCTGGAGGAAAATATTTTACACAGTTGTCTGCAACTTAATTTAAAATTCGGTATAATCATAGATCAGACAGCATGTTAAATCTGAATTAAAATCTTGGCAGCTTTTAATTTTAAATTTGGATGCCAATTTGCACTTGTAGCTTAATGAATTTAAATAGCTCCATGAATTTTGGAGCGCATTCAGCCTTTTGGGGTAATTGCATTTTTGCTTTTTGATACCTAGTGATGGCAAATATAGAAGTATCAGAACTTGGTCAAATTAAGTAATACCTGAAAAAAAAAAAAAAACCAACCTCACAGGTATTTTTGAATTATTCTATAATTTATTTGTGGACTATTTTGTATCTAGGGAACAACTCCTGGTTCCTGCAGTGTCATGAGATTTTGTTTTTGCAGAGTGCCCTTTCAGCTAGATGTCCTTAAAACAGCCAGAGACTCATTGTAGAGCTGGGAAAGAATGGGAAAAGTCTCTTGCACTGTTTGCCTATTGTTTATTGGCTAAAGAAATACTGGAAGTATACTTAAAATGGAATTCCAAAATGAAGCTAGAACTTTATTCTTCGTGCTATAACTCCTTTCCAGGATGGTCTGAAGGGGTTTTGTTTTTTCCTTTGTTTCTTTCTTCTTGTTAGTCACAGTCACCTTGGTATATAGATGTGTGCTAATTATCCTTTACCAGTCTGTTTAAATAATTTACAGTGTAAAGGTCTCAAAGGACTCTCTAGGTGGCAGGTCTGATTTAGAATAGCACAGTCTTTGTTACATGGGCCCTTTTCTATCAACTCTGCCCTTCCTTCTCTGTTTTATTGCAATGTCTCTTGTTTTGGCATTTATGTATCTTTTTTTTCATCGATATTTTATTTAACACTGTCAGCCAGATACAAGCTGCTACTGTAAATAATGATTCTGTTCCAGACTTTCAGCCTCCCTCTGTCAAACTGTTTTCTCCTCTCTGTTCACTTTGCTCTCTGCACAAATGCAGATGCTATTCTCTAAATATTGCAGTTAACTGTGTTTGTTTCTGTTAGCAATGTCTGACATGCTGGATTTTAAACCTGGTCTGTGTTTCAATAAGCTGATTCTAGGCACTGCATTCAGCCAGACAGGGCTCTCTCAGCTGGCACTAGCCTCAAGAGCTCGCTTGGAGCATTCGACAAAGATTTTAACCCCTTCTCATTGATTATTTAGCCAGCCAGTCTAAATAACAGCATTTGCCAAAATTGGAAGCTGTTTGTGGGCGTTTTCCTATTTATTTATTATTTCTATACTTTTTAAAGAGATTCAATTCATGCAATAAATTGTGTGTAAGTTTTATTTCCTTCTCACAGAGAAGGATATATACTCAGTTACACTCTTCGTTGTTTTCATCTAAAGAGTGTAGTAAGTTATCACCAAGTGTACACAGCATTCCTTGTTTCTGTTTTGTTCTGCTGTGAAATTTCTCACTAATCAGAAATTAAATTCTCTCCAGTTAAGAGAAGATGTGCTGTGATTATATGGACTCTGAAACATCACAGAGCATATTTGGTCAGAGTTAAGTTCACTGCTGCTATGACTCCAGCTCACTTTGATAGCATAGGGTTAAAATGTTTCTAAAATCATGGAAATAGATTCGGGGGGGAATGGAAAGAAAAGTTGGGCCTAGGTAGGTCTGGGAAAGGGAATCAGAGCCAGTAGGTGCTGGAATGGAGGTTGAGCTTTGTTTTGCTGGTTCATGTGAGGCTGCATCTGTGTAATCATCATATGATAAATGTAATGATTTTTTGTTAATTGAATTGTTGTTTAATCATGACAAGAATCATGAGAAACGATAAGACTCATGAGAAGCGATGTTTGGTGGGGCTTGATGATAATTATAAGGATTCAGGGTTGAGCAAAATCAATGTATACAATAGAACAATATAAGTCTAATGATTAACAGGTAGTTATATAATGAGAAGGCTATAAAAACGTGTTCATCCTGAATTCATGGCGGGGCCTGATTTGGGTTTGTACCCCGGAATCCCAGAGCTCTCCGATACAAGCACCTGCATAATCAAGCTATGCTGTGATTTTGTGTTTTCTACACTAACAACTTCAGTGGTTGCTGCAATGCTTTGTCTCTACTGCTGAGTTTGGGAGAATGAAGGGCTTGACCTGATTTCAGAGTGGTCACTGTGCTGAGGAAGCTCAGTCTGGCACAGGAGATGCTCTGAAATTACGCAGGAAGAGCAGATAGTGTTTTAAGGGCATACTGATGTGTTATTGTCTCCTGGGTAGAAATTCATATGTTGATACATTGATGCATCATTAGATCCAAATTGCTGTTGTTTCTCAAGCTCCTCAAGAGAATATTCCACCTCCTTGGTGGTGTTGTATCTTGGATATATATTATTCAGGGAAATAATCTCTGCAGGCTCTGCAGCTTGAACTTGTTTATGGCTGGGAATAGGTTCATCTTTTTGTAACAGAGGGTAGTGACATGCAGAGCACATTTATTTGGACTCCACTTAGTAAACAAAGAAGGGGGACACCCTCTCAGGGATCAAATTCTGTCTTTTAACTCTACTGAAATTAAAATGGACAAAAGTAACTCTTGAGCTAGTCTAGAACATGACAAAAATACAGACAGAACTACCTTTCAGTGTCATATTAGTATCACACAGCCTTTTCTGGTTCTGCTGTGAGGTAAGGAATGCAGTCTGAATCCACACTGCCTGTCAGCCCTCTTCCACATCCATTCCTCTTCTTTTTTCTCTCCATCTTTTCCTCTGAATATATTCCCATACAGTCCAGCTATTCTGGGTATCCAATTTACTTGTGAAGGGTTTTTTTTGTCTGACTGCTGTAATTCCTGGAAACACTGAGTGGTTTCTATGGACCAAGCCCTGCCATGTGTTGTAATTTGAAGTCAATCTAGCAGGCACCACACAGGGACTGTTATCTAGAGGAGGGGAATGGATTCACTCTGCTGTAGTTTTCCATTAGTGCTCTACTGTACACTGCACGTTTTTGCAATTCCTTTTCAGTCTTTGTTTCTGCTAGTCAGTAATTGACATTTGTTTTCTCACTGTCATGACCTCAGGCCTGGAGGCTTAACTCACATTGCAGTCAGTGCCGTCACTGGCAAGAAAAATCCTCTTACTTAAATGGGTAAACATGACTGAACAAAATGTGTAGGTCCTCTTAGACCTGAATGGAATACAAGATAGAGCTGCCTCAGTAATTGTCAGCAGCTCCTGGGCAAGTGAACATGGAGATCTCTCATTTTTGTCTTAGTCTGGTCTGTTATAACTCCACTTGTGCTTACCCCAGTGTAGGTCTGTTTTTGCTTCGTGGATGGTCAAACAGCAGTGTGTGTCCAGTTTACAGACCAGAGCTGGGAGCAGCTCAGGGAGATGTTCTGAGCTGCTCTCTGCTTTGTCCTCTTTGCCTGGAACTCCTGCTACTGCTCCAAAAACCCCACAGAAATGGTGTTAACTTCTGTGAGACCCCAAGGCAATGCAGGCTAGAGCCTGGGACTGTACAGTAGTGTGTAGAAATAACAGAAAAATATTAAAGAGCAGACCAGACTTCACTTCCTTGGAGTAACTTTTCTGATTATCTTGTATTTATCTAGTTAAAAATGAATCTATGATGTTTTAATGGGTTTCACTACAAAGTTTACAGTATGTCCACTTGTTATTTCATATTCTGCAGTGAATAATTCAGTTTGCTAAATTGATAGTGAAGGCTCTCAGCTGTAATCGCTGGAGTATTTGAAATATGAAACTGAATTCTTACAATGAAATGGTCATAGGCTGAGTCATCTGGAAAGTTTGTTTAGGTGAGCTGTCAGCTACAG
Source organism: Pycnonotus jocosus (assembly GCA_013400435.1). Lineage (NCBI taxonomy): Eukaryota > Metazoa > Chordata > Aves > Passeriformes > Pycnonotidae > Pycnonotus > Pycnonotus jocosus. Next base: position 10,671 of record VWYP01024785.1, read on the forward strand.
AATCTGTTTGAAAAGATACTTTTGTTCACTTGCTTCCCTATTGGGTTTACCTTCAAATTAGATTTTATGGATTCATTATTTAGAAATGCATTTATACTCTGTAGTGTGTGTGGGCATTCATTCAGCAGGGAACACCCAAGAGAAACAGATATTTTCCAGATACAAACTGTAATTTTTCTTTTTCTCAGCCAATACTTACAGTGACATGTTTTTAGAATACCTCAGTTCTGCTTATTAGTCTCAGTCTAGTGTTTGTATCATGTCTCGATTATCATTTCCAAAAAAAATTCAGAATTTGTCTCCTGAAGATTCATTTTTATGAATTTTCATAGTACAAGTCAATCACATAAATCTGGTGCCAAAATGCAAAGTGATATGAAAATACCATCAAAATAAGCATGTGTAAAAAATTGAATGCTTTCCAACACTTGCCCAGCTGTATTTTACAAATAACATTGAATCCATTTATGTTAATTTTATGTCTGCTAGTTGAATTTAATACAATAACTTAATATTCTCCCCACATTTGTTCAGGTCTTTAGATTTGAAGGGATTTGTGAGGAATGTGTATTTAATTCAGACTAATGCAGTAATGGTAAATTATTAGTCTGTTTTCAGTATTTGTCGACAAATTTGATTTCTACGGTTACTAGCATGAGAATATCAATGAAAACTAGTAAAACAAATTGAGGAAAAACAATAGAAATTATTTGTCTATTATTATTATTCTTTTCTGTAAGCTTCTCAAGTAATGTTCACAATGACTCACAAGAGTCATTAAGTCTACCTAAGCCAAATGGTGGTGTTTGCACATGCCAGGAATTCTTTATGAAAAGTCTCTTGATCCTTCAGGGGTACAGACAAAATAATTTGAGAAATGTTTCATATTTTGCTGCTGGGACTGGTTGAGCCTCCTGGTGATGGCCCTACACCCGTGAATTGATTATTTTGATGCAAATTTAAGTCTCCAGAAATATAAAAGGTATGAAGAACTATGCACATCCCATTCCATCTCAGATGTTTCCTTTGGTATTTTAGCAGTTTTTGTGGGTTCAGTGTCCATATGCAAAGGAAAGGCCAGTTCCAGCACTGTGTTCTTAGTTCAGGTGCCATCTCAATGAGGCATTAGGAAAAAAAATTATTTTAGGTAAGGTGTTTGAGATTTGGAGTGGCTGCTCATTTTACTTTCTTATGTCTTTAATTCATGCATTAGTACTTCCTTCTTTGTCAGATATTAGCTAAAAAATGCTTTGAGGAAAATTAAATTCAGTTTCTATATTTGGCTCTCATATTTTCACCCTAGAAAACAAAATAAAAACACCAAAAATCTTTCTCAGCCTTTATTGAACAGTTTTATGTAGAACTGTCAGTTCTGAGTATACAGGTTGACTTGAAGAGCTGTCATATGACAGACTTCTCTGAATGTATTTGCTCTTTTCATGTGCTCATCAAATGCCTTCCATGTAGTAACTGTTCCTTGGAGAATGGAAAATTTGTTCTCAAATTAATCTTGCTGTTCTCTGCTTTCTTTTTTTTTCTCTTTTATTTCCCTAAGTGCATATGTGTATATTTGCTATCTTAACCAACCAATACAAATGGAATTCCATTTAGAGTTCTGATTGCATCAGTTGTCACTGAGAAGTGAAACTGCAGGAAGAGCTGTCAGTTTGCTTAGGTGAGCTCAGCTGAATTAAGAAAATTCTCACAAGTTGAATTTTTTTAACGGGATGTTTGCTTCCCTAAAAGAGATTATAACAGCTTTTAAAACAGCACTGAAAACTCCTCCATGTCAATCATTTTGACTAGATGAAATGTGTGAGCAAATGCTTATGCTACACCATTGCATTTACTTGTATCCTGATTCACAACAACATTTAAAATAGTCCTGTGCTGCAGAGTTAGTGCATTTTCCTCTTCCACGTGACAAATTTTGATATATAAAGTAGATATTTCTCTGTTAAAGACAGTGAAACATTGAAGTGTACTGTGTAAAGCTGTGGATTATAAGGGATGGTTTTACCAGCTTCTCTGATTGCTTCCACTGCTGCAGCTGAGAGAGACCACTACAAGCAGTAATTGACTGCCTTGACTGATCCTGTTGTTATTCCTTTATCCCGAATCTCAGGGATAAACAGTTAAGTGGGTGGTGGTTACATTATGCACTAAAATGTGCCATTTTACAGTAGAATAAACAGCCACAGAAAAATATGATAAAAGTCCTCCGGGTAAAAAAACCAGAAGCTGTTTACTCCAGCCTTTCTGGTTTAATTCACAGAGCCACAAATGATATAGTGTGGAATTCTTTTTGCATTTTGTCCACAACAATGTTTTGTACCAGGAACTACATCACCTCTTGATTATTCTCCTTTGTTTATTTGAAGCTGAGTCTGCTGATGTTTTCTTACCTCAGATCTTGTTAACTGTAAACAGAGACTGTGCCTGCTGTTGACACTTTGGGCTATACCTTCCAGAAATACAATTTGAGATCTATGATCTTTGGGGACTGTTCTTAACTCTCTAAAGACTGTGCATAACTTCTCATAATGTCTAAATATACTTATGACAAATCGAATTTTTGGTATTCAAGGAAGAAGTTTGAGGATGTTGAAAGATCTTAAAATCTCTTCTAAACATCTAACAATATCTCCTGGAAAGAATCTGGTTTACCTGCATGGAGCCATGTGCTGTGTTTTTAGGAGGCTGATATCAACATACAAACTGTGTGTCCTCCCTTCCCTTAGTTACTTTTTCCCTAAGCAAAGCTGAGAACTCCAAGCTGTGTACTTGTGATAAAACCAATGGCAAGTGTGTAGCATTACACAACATTGTAGATAGATAGATAGATATTGTATGTGTATATATATGTACCTGCCTAATTATATTTTTTAGGACACTGACATGTCAAATTTTACACTTATAAAACAGCCAGATTCCAGACAGTGCAAATCATACTTTAATATATTATAAAGCTATATAGTAAGCCCACTCCATGGGCTTCACATGCACATAAAACTAATAGTTACATAAATAATATCAAATGACAAAACTAGAAAGCAGTTTCTGCATACTTTATTTTACAATTCCTCACTAAATATATTTACAGGACACAGAGTTTGCTTTAGTGCAATACAGAGTAATGTTGCATAAGTACAAACTGTTGAACTTTTCTAAAAAAAAATTAAGGAAATAAAGCACTTAACTGATGTTACAGCTAAGTATGTAAAGCAACATTAATAACTCTGAGTGAAAATGCTAACAGCATCTTTTCTTCTCATAAACAATTTCTAGAAACAAACCACAAACCAGCATTACATATTCCAAACTACTACCCCTTGTACAGTACCATATCATTTAAAAAATCACTTTTTAAAAGCACATATACTGTACTGTACAGCAACCTGTTTCTACAGATACTGACTTACTCTTTTAATACAAATATGATATTACCGTGGCAGTTTTGAAGAACAAAGTTATCTCAAGATATCAAACATCAGTAACAAACTCTGATAAGCACAGCTTCTTGAGAACCTGCTTTAACAGCATTTCTTCACAGTGATATTTATGAAAGGTTGGAAAAAGAGATTAGCATAAAATATTTCCATCCTTTTTCAGTTTTTATGCAAAAAATCATTACTTTATATTGGTAATTATAAAATTACAAACACTTTCTATAAGTAACTGCATCTGTAATAATGATAGAAAAAGTCATCAGTAAGACACCTAAAATGAGGCTTGCATAACATGAGAGTTTGAAGAAAACTAGGTACCACCTCATTTTTAAAGTAAGAGTAAGGGATGTAACTTAATTTAGAATAAGCAACACAGTTTAACAGAGAGAACCTATTATCAATTAAAAAAGCTACTTATTTATTAATAAATGTAAAAAAAATGACATTATGATGAGGTGAAATCAACATTTAAAAAGAGATGATGAAACATTTACTCTTAATTTTAGTTTTGGCACTTCATTGGAACAATTACTTTACCAAAGACCAAAATATGTATAAAAGATATTACAGCTCCTTGACATACCTTGCAAATATAGTACGTAAGTACTGGCAAACACTGAAAACATAGTTAGTTAAACATTCCCACAGATTTGCACATGCATGCACTAGTCAGACAACAGCGTTGTAGTTATGCTCTTGACGGGGACAACCTTGCATTACTTGGGTATTTTAGGCTGTTTCTTCAGCAGATCTTGTTTCTGTTTTAAGTCTTACAAATTCTTTAGCAACTTCATCGTTGTTCCTCTGAGAAAGTATTCTAAGGATGGTCAGGCCAGTCTCATCCACGGAGATGCTCCTGAGCAGGGGGTACCAGGAGGCGCAGCCGCCCCTGTCGGCGATGGCCTGCAGCTGGATGACGGTCATGCCGATGATGCGATCCTCCCGCGCAAAGCAGTAATCCTTCACCGACAGGTGAAGCTCGTAGGCTCCTGGCTTGTCTTCGTTGCTCAGCAGGCTGTGTGGATTAACAATGTGTGAATTTAGAACAAGGAGTTCAGTTTAATTCCCCCAAGGAATTAATTCACTCTAGGAATCTTGGACAAATTAAAGTGAAAGCGGTAGTTTAAGTTTTGTAGTTTCATTTTGTTGTGACAGTTTTTAAAAATATTTTGAACTAAAAAAGTTTAAACTAGTTTAAAGTTTAGACAAAAGCTTTGAATGGTTTTTGTTACTTAGTTTTAAACTTTCTACACAGGTAACCCTTCAAATGTATTGGTGATGGAGCCTCTGTTCTCAGCAGCCTAAATAGAAACAGAATTCCCTCAATAGCTGGAACAGGCAGTTACCTTTCCCTGGAAAGTACATAAAATGTTCAATTGGTTCCCCAGCTGTCAGCATCATGACTTAAAATCAGCTTCAAAATATACAGAAAATCCCTGGCAGCAGGCATCAAAAGGAGCTTTGTGCTGAGACACACAGTGAATTCATTTCCAGTCAGGGTTGATGGGTAAAGGGAGGAAAATAAATTGGTCTCAGAAAAGGGTGAAGTACTAAATTTAAAACTCCAGGTTAGGTGGAAGTTTCTTACTGATTTAAGGATTAAATGGTAATAGCATTAGATGAACAAAACTATTAACACATGCACAACCCAATACACATTTAGATATCTCTACAGGCATGAAGGCCAGATATCTAGAAATAATAATTAATGGTTCTGTCCAAACAAATACTTAGGCTAGTAGATTCCTAGAGACAGAAATAGTTATTCCTCTGCAGGGAAATTTATTATATGTTTTAACTAGGCTTTGTAGGACTGAAAGCTTGGTGACTGCCATTCATCTTCATATACAAAGATATAAATTAGTAAATAATTTTGGAATGGTGTCTATATATCTTTGTCAGGATGGGTTTTTTTGTTAATAACGGTTTAAAGGCAAAAATATTTTTGGAAAATTAAAAAAAAAAAATGCAATTCCCAGACACAAAATACTTACAATTGGAAAGTTTCATTGTACTTTGGTGACCAGGTGTTGCTCTTTGTCTTGGTTCCATGTTTTCTTTTCTTGTCACTTAATTTAGGACCCAATATGCAAACTTCCACGAAGGGCCGGAACATAGCTGTTGTTTGCCAGTTTAGGTTATTAATTGCTACAACTATAAAGAGATAAAAGAAATGAAGTTAAATAAAATTCCACTGGAAGAGTTCCAGTTAATTCCCCTGTATGACTTTGTATAGCCAGTGAGAGCTTTCCTGTAGGATATCAATACCTGGCAAGCTTAGGAGGAGCTTTGCCCCTTCCGTGCCAAGTAAAGATGTCTGACTACTTTTAGGTTCAAAAGTATTGAACATAAACTTGTATTTTACAAATCCTTTACATTTACAGCTTTCCTTTTGCCTGCTACCTTCACTACAATTAAGAAAAAATCAGCTTATACTAATCTGAGTGATCCTGTGTTTCTGAGACTGAGGTTGTGCAGAACAAAGGCATTTTGTTAAAAATGCAGCTTCTTAAGGCTTGGTGCAGTCATTCACCACTCAGCTTTGCTGAAGTTTTTTAGAAGTTGAATTATGTACAAGCAAGTGAGAAGTATAATTTGACACATTTGAATTTTTAACTCTACAACTTAATATAACTTTAAATTATCTACACAGAGAAGCATAGACAGTACTTGCCTGCATAATCTGAACTTCTGCTGTTGTTGAGCAAGAAAAAAGTGCACTCCTAATCACCTGAAGCGTACTCACAGCTTCTCCAATACTATAATACTTATAATTTTTTATTTTAGTATTGGTATGTTTGACTTAGGGTGTAGTGCTTGGAGGTTTGGTCTTTGTTGTTGCTTTCTTTTTAAAGTTGGCTGTTTGAAACTTACCTTTCACAGTGACTTTATGCTCACCAGTTCCAGGATGGGTGGATACATCCACCTGGACAGATATCTCACCCACTGAATTATCAGCAGTTGGACCTGAAACAAGAATTATTGGTTAGCACACCTGGCTTCTTGATGCATCAAGAGAAATAGACAGCCGAAGGTGAGTGGTATTTTCCTTTAGAAACACTTAAAAATTTCCAATGTGTTTCTTGTTTAAGTGGGAATCAGTTATGGATTTATAAATGACTGCCACAGAAGTACTGAGCAATTGCAAATACCTATGGGAAGTGCATCAGTGAAATGAAAAATCCTGTTCATCTGGAATTTTCCATTCTGGTTGTCATTAGGTGTGCTTGCATCTCGAAATGCAGAAGTTGGTGGGTTTGTCAAGCTTTTCACGTACCTCCCAAAAATCTTACTGCTGAGTGTGTATTTGGAAAGTTACTTCTCTATCACTATTGATGAAACATTTGCTGAAGGTTTTGTCTCAACAAATTACTGCAGTTCTGCACTAGCACAGACAGAGGGGCTTAAAAATGAAAGAAGAAGGTGGAAGAGATGGCAGAAGAACCAGGAACTTATTTTTCAAAGTTTTTGCTTTTGAGCACCAGGGGAGGTTATAAGTCAATTTGTACAGAATGAATCTTTAAAAGGACTTTAAATATTGTCTTGAAAGGCTCCTCAATATATCAGATTATAACAGTACAACATAAATCAAATTGAGTATGTTTACTTGTTCTTTGATTGGATGACTGTGAGTGTTGAATTCTGTGAACTGCACTTGCTCCCCAGTGTAATCTCCTGTGAACCACATACTGAAGTAAACTGCTACCCCTTTACAACTGGCTGCTGTTTTTGTGAGTAGCAAAGATTCTGTATTCCTCTTATTTATACAAAAATTCCTTACCCACTGATTTGCCATCCATCTCTCTATATGTGAGGAGAAGCAAACATTCCTTTAGATTTTTTTTCAGCAGTTCATACAGGAATTAAGGAAGGGTACAGAGAAGAGGGAGGGGTGGCCTGTGTAATAAAAATGGGGAAAGTGATTTCCCCCCTTACATTAGTTTATAATTAGAGTAGTTTTTTGTTATCGTGCATAGGCTCTTTCTTTTCTGGATTTCCTCACCAGTGGCTTTCTAGAAATGAGCTCTACAGTGATGTTTATTCACTGTTTCAGCCAGATCTGTAATTATGTTCTCTACATAGCATGAGCATTACAAGGTCAATTAAATACTCTTACCCCAAGTGTTACTGCTTCAGAGAACAAGCCTTTTTTACCTGATATATCAAAATGTGGAGAGTCAGTGATCATTTAACAGGCTCAGAATCCTTGAACATTATTGTGCATTTCCAAGCTGTCAGGTGAGTTTGGCTTGGAAGTATTGTGAACCTGCTTTAGAAACACAGCAGTGTTTTAAGAGTGCACAGTGACAATGTCTTACTGTATTTATAGCTGCCACTTCTGAATTGCACAGTACCTATACAAATGTACCTGTTAGATGTATCTCATTATCAGTCAGGGTTTGGACCACTACTGACATGTAAATAAGCAACTTATTAGACATCAGCTTTTCAATGACAAGAAGTTTGGCTTCAGTGGCAGCAATTAAGCTTCTTGTATTTGGATAATGACTTAAAGCTGTACTGTATGGAAGCTCTGAGTTGGTGAATCATTCTATGGCTTGCTCACAATACATAATACCTAATTTTTGTAAGAATTTATATAAAAATGTAGGAACCAGAAAAGCTAAATAATAAGAATAATAGAATGGCTTTATTTAGAAGAACAGACCGAAGTATTATCTGACTATAGTAAAATTTGCTTTTACTTGGGAAGAGAAAGGAAGTTGTCATTTGGTGAAGGGCATAAAGTTAAAGGTGATTTTTCTTTTCTCTTACAAAAACAGTGTCACTAGGCCATATGTCAGTGAGTAGCAGGTTTTTAATGGAGTTACATTTAACCTTGGGTGCTGACTTGTGTGAAAAAGCCTTCTCCTATATTTATGTGGATTACCTGGATTAAATGCAGACAATGCCTGTAATTCAGAAGACAGCTTGCCCAGGATAGGAATTCAATACTATATATTATATATTTTTATATATAGGGTATTCTCATTGGCTTTGTGATACTGTAAAATAAATCAAAGAGAGCAGGGACCGGAAGTCCTAGAACATTAATCTGTCTCATTCTTTCATATTGTGAAATATTGTCCTGTTTCTCCAACTTTTTTATTAACTTATGCAAAATATATTCTTGCAAAGGTCTCCTAATTGGTATCACTTTCCTTTTCCTGGTAGTCCATAATTTACAACAGTGCTCCAAGCAGTGCTGCAAATATGTGGTGTGAATAGTCTTGTATGTACAGTACAGCTTGATATGGTTATAAAGAAATCTGTGCAAAACATCACCCAGTTTTATACTAAAAGCAGTTGACATTAAAATGACCTTACATTCAGGATTGCTGAGAAAACCTCCTTTGCAGAATATCTCAGCCAACAGAGACAATTTCTACTGGAGTCTAGAATACAAACTTGGTTTCTTTGAGTAATCACCCCATCCATCTTTCTCTTTCTGACCTGCTGAACAAACTAGAGATACAATTCCAGGACATTTAGTATTTGCTTATAGCATCTTTTGTTGACATTCAAGAACTCTGGTACTTAATTTGAAAGTCTCTGACCTGTGTATTTCTGCTGCTTTGTTTTCTTTTTTGCTACCACTTCTCATACAGTCACAGCAGGAATTAGTGATTCTGACTGCACCACAGAAAGGTCCATTTATCCTACTACATTTAATAAGCCAATTTAGCTGACAATAAATCTCTCCATGCACTGCAGAGGATGATTGCACTTTTCTTCCTTTAGTGCTGTAATATAACTCATTTGAAGGCTAACAAACTTATAAATGATTCTGCCTCATGTTTGAAAGCCTTATGGATGTTTAATTATTCCTATTTGCTCTCTAATATCTGCTTTACATTTTATTTGTTAGTATATTTATGTCATTCAAATTACAGCGGCCTCTTACTGGTGGGTCTTAAAGTGGTCACATGCATTAAATGCATTAAGTGCAGTCATTCTTTTGCAGCAAATGAACTGTAAAGAAGAAAAAATATCTCCTCTGGCCAAAGATGCTTGCTCCTCAGGGACTAGAAAGGCCTGGAAGCCAGGCTTTATTCCTCCTTATTTAGCACCTGGAATGGCACCAATGTGAGAGCAGTTATAACATGAATGATTTCAACAGAAGACAAATATTTTGAAGCAAGGACCAAGTCAAATATTTCTTAGTCATGACAGTCATAATCACAACACCTGCACAGAGAAATTCCACTGCCTTAGTTGATAACTTTGGAAAAGGTGAACTTGTGCACTCTGATTGAGAAAACGACAGAATATGCAAATGGAAAAATGAGTCATGTATGTTTTGTAAAAACAAAACAGTAGCTCCCTGTATTTTCTAGGATAATATTCCTGCTAAATACAAGAGACTCCTACTGAATCAGTCCATGATTGTGCATAAAAGTACCTTTCTGTGGAAAGATTCCTTTGTCTTACTTGATCTTTTAGCAGTGAAAAGTTCTCAAATGAGGAGGACTTTGGAAACTAACTCCTAGGTTTGCATGAAAAAAAGGGCCCAGCAGAAATAAATGAGATCCATGGAAAATGAGTCAGCATAAAATTTAAGACTATGGTGACTTGTAGTATTTATGCCCCAAAGTAGCCAAGATAATAAGCAAGATTCTGAAACTTTGTATCAAAATTTGTGGTGGTTTACATATGTTTCTCTCTCTCTCTTTTTTTTTTTTTTTTTTTTAACCTGCCTCTATGGGTTCAGGATTTCAAGATCATCTTTACTTCTCTGAGAATTAGAAATCCAGTTCAGAAGAAAAGCAACTACCTGCAAACTAATAACCATGTACGACATGCTTTTATTACCCCAGATTCAGAGAGCTGGCAGAGCACTGGGAGCCAGGCCAGCTGCCCTGGCACTGCTGCCTGTGGGAAGCCCAACCTCTCCCATTTGCCTCACTGGCTTTTGCAGCATAAAGCTGCTCATTTAAATACTGGACCTGTGCTTTGACCTTATTTTCTGAATGGGACATAAGAATGAAAAAGTTTAACAAATATTCATAGTTTCCATTGCTCTAGGAATTAAACAAGTTATGAAATCAGCACTTTAATCCAGACAAGCATCTGTCATCTTTTGATTGATGATGCCAATAAAATACGTACATTTGTCTGGTGTTGAGCTGCTAATTTATCAGGAGAGAAAAGATCAGGCTGGCTCATTGAGTTATTTTTCACAGGATCCTAAGACTGATTTGGAGGAAAACCTTAAGTGCATTTTAAAACATTTTCATTTATTCCACAAAGAATAAGTTAAAGCTGAATTATTAGGAGATGTGGTAGAGCAAGGCATGGCAGCAGAGAAAACTGATTTTATCCTGACAACCACACTAGCTGCAACATGTGCTTTGCTTCTGGAAGCTGTTATAGAAATAGTTGATAACTATTTGTTTTGAAGGATTCTGAGAACCAAGTTCAGTACTTGAAGGAGGACTTCAGCAACCATTTATTCACCATGCTACCATAAAAAGATTGAAAAGATTTAGGTTTGTATTTGATTAGCAAATGTAAATCATTTGTTTAAAGCATCACTTATTGTGATGGAATTAAGGTTGGCAGGAGATTCAGCAGCATCTGTACGCCTCTCCAAAACTGTGCAAAGCCACACTATGAAAGTACATCCCCTCCCATTGGAATTCTGGTGGTGTCAGGCAGGGATCTGAGGCACTCAGAACATAACATAAAAGCAGGATGGTGTGGGGTGAGCAAAGTCCTGGTCTGAGTGTTGGGATGGAATCCCCAGCTAAGGCCCTTCCCTGCATCTCTCCTGGGAAAGCCCCAGGGAGGAGCTCTCTGGGACCCCCAGAGCTGCAGCTGCTGCTCTGTCCATGTGCTAAAGAAACTGGGGCTGAGCCAGCTTTGATCTGGGAGGTGTGGCTCCAACTGGCCTCATCTAGCCCTCTGTGGGTGTATGTATATTTTTTAATATGTATTTATATTTATGTATATGCAGGTATTCTGCCCAGCCTTTTACCCAGACAACACACAGGCTCCTCAAGAGGTTTCTATGGGTATTAAGTGCTCTGCTTCTAGTAGGAAGTTATTTTTAAAAATTGATATAACTGATGGTTACCTGTAGCTTGTGTTTGTTTTCTTGAAGACTTAGAGGAAACTGATATACAACTTGTTTCTAACTTACTGTTTCATTTAAGGAACAACCAGAAATTTTCTAATGTGACAGCCTCTTAAGTGAATATTTTGTAAAGACCTTCTGCTTTACCAGCAGCCTGGTTTTATCTATGTGAACTTTAAAAATAATTATTTTTTTCTGCCACTATTTATTTGCTTTGCTATCAGCATATGCTGGAATACTTTTATTAGTTGTAATTCAGCAAGTTTTTTCTTTGTTTGTTCTTATCTTTCCTGTTTGCTGCTTGCAATAGTGTGCTGATTTCTGCAGCTTGTAATGCAGGTCTGGGTTTTTTTTTTTTTCCCTCATGAAATAAGGTTGTGTAACACATGGTTCTGACCTCAATTTGAAACTACAGTGGATGAAGCAGGGATTATTTCTTGAGTTAAATTCTGTCTGAAGTATGGGTTATGAGAGAACTGGAAATGCTCAGTAGGACTTAAATTTCCTGATAGAATAGAGGTATAGCTTTCAAAATATGACAGTTAATAATACAATGTTTTTGACAAGCAAAAGAAGAAAAGGTCTTTTTCACCTATAAGAGCTGGTAAATAATTAAAGCAATTTTTATTTTCTGCAGTATGATGTCATCTATCTGCTTCCTTTATTTGTAGTTGATATCAGATAATTGTTTTAATGTCATTCCATAGATTTATGAAATATTGAGGTTCTGCTTTGCTTTGTACAATTACAGGTTGCAAAGCAAGACAGAACTGAATTTTGGTTAGGCAATTGAAAAGAATTTGTCTTCATTTTTGATTGTGTAACTTCCTTCCCTGTGTTGGTGACTTCGTAAGACAAGGATGGGGTTACTGTTAGAGATAAGCCTATTTACCTGATGAGAATGAGTGTTTTATTTTCTTGTTTTCAGACACATCTTCCCTTTTTAGCCTTCACCTGTCTGGTGTAAGAATGAAGAAATCTGAATCTGACCAGCTGAAGCAGAGCCTTTTCTGCAGCCTCGTAAACACACAGGTAGGGTTTGCAGTATGAGCTCTGTGTTGCGAGATGAGTATTGATTTTTCTGCTTAAGTGATACAAACTACTTTAAGTCAAGCTAAAAAAATATAGTGCAGAATCCTGCCATTATTCTCTAACAACATTTGTGAACTGGAGCTGCAGGAAATTTGTAAGAAAAAATATTTCTCTATGTCTAATAACTAACCATTTTAGATGCAAGAATGGTGTTTACTTTGGAGAAATTAGTAGTAATAAATGAGAGCTAATTCAGGAAACTCTGTTTGAGACTCTTATGTAATTTGCTAAAATTAAAATAGTATTTGTTCAAATGTTATTAGTGTTGATGCTAAACAAATTAAATAGTCACAGCACTGGCTATAGTTTATGAAATGACTGAAGATTCAGGGCATTTGCTAAACTAAGCCATAGCCACTTATTTTTGATATATTTTTAGTAGTTTAAAAGGTGAAGGTACAACTTAGAAGGTGACTGCTTCTCTCTTCTTTTTTCAGGAATGACTTAAGAAAAGCTTCAGCAGCACTGGTCTCAGCACAGAGCAAGGGTAAGTCAAGTGTACCATGGAGCAGGGAAGTTCATGCAATAAGCCAGCAGAAATACAGGGAGAGTTTGTCCTTTGGCTTTTAGAGCTCTGTCTTGATTGTGAAAGCATGGTTGAATTTAGCTCAAATTTGGTTCAAATTATCTTATCCTGCCTGACCTGAAATTTGTCCAATTTGTCTAGAGCTCTTGTCAATGTACAAAAGATATGATCCTGTACAGAAGCCTTGGAGCTTTCCCTGAAATTCTGGGCTGGCTGCTGGCTGCCTTCCAGCTGTGAACCAGCTCTGGGGGTTCCAGCCCTGCACCTCTGAACCCCCAAGTTCCTGTAACTGAGCTGGGTTTACAGGTCAGGCTTGTCTCAAGTGGACTGGACACAAAGAATGGTTTGGTTACAGAAGATTTTGAAAGCAATCCATAGAATAATCTGAATGTGTGCATGAATGTTATCCTGTAGCTGAATTTAGAGGAAAAAACCCACTCACTCTTACAGCATGAGCTAATGTTTACTATTATTATTAGTGCACAAATAAAGTGACAATTTACAGCTGCCAGAAGTCTAGAGGAAATAAAATCAATCTGAGATCTGGGCCCCGGGTGATTGCTTGCTAATGGTGCACTGATGGTACACGATTCTCACCTGGCTGTGTTTTATGTGCTCTTTGCAGAGGTATCAATGGCCACCTAGTGGGTTAAATATTGGTCACTCAGGCTTGGAAATGCAGTTCTCCTCACTAAACTGCCTTCAGGTTTTGCAAAATCCTTTAGGTCTGTATCAAGGTCCTTTTTAGACACTCCAGGAGTGACCTGCTCCATGGAATGGTTCTTGGCACTGACAGCACTTGTGCATGATTGAAGAAGAAAACTGATCCAGATGAATGTGCTTACAACAGGCACTGCAGAATCAGCTGAATCCCTTCTGGGTAATACTAAATGTGAAGTTCAGACAGGTGGAACTAAATTTCATTACTAGTTTATGAATCATTCCATGTATTATTATAACAAGCTTACCCATCAAGTGATACTGATAATTTATTTGCCAAAGAAAATGCTGCTTTGCATGTTTTACATTTGTGGGTTTGGATTAAAACAGGACAAGTGCTTAGCAGGCCTTGCTTATCTTCTGGAAATGTTTACACAAGGGCCAGTCACAGATTATATCCCCCTTACTATCCTATTGACACCAATATTAAAATCTGTAATCAGAGTTTCCACAGGATTTAATCTCCAAACAGACCCATTGAAAGTGTGTGGCAGATCTGGGATAACAGCTGAAGAGAAACCTCTCCCTCCTCCTCTGCCAGGCAGAAAGGAGGTATTTAATAAGCTGTGTCACTGAGAAAGCTAATCTGGTACCTGCACTGTCTGTATCATTATTTGTTAGACAACCTTTTTCTTTTATCCCTTTCACAGTATGGTTACAGATTTGTGTTCACAACACTGAGTGAGCATCAAATTTACAACTTTCATCAGCATAGAATCATTACAGCTGGAAAGGACCTTCAGCCATGACAAATCATGATATGGACAAGAATATTTTTTTTAAAAAAAGAAGATAATGAAAATGTTACTGCCAAATTATGCTCCTCACTGTCATTTACTTACTCCAACACTTGTCTGTTTTGAAAAGTCTTGACCCTACAGTGGTGCTTTGAAAAAAAAATCATCAGAGTAAGATTACAGCAGTTAATTTCATTATTCCTGTTTTGTGATTATTTGCTTTTAAAGCAAATGTCTATAACAATGTAGTCTCATGATAAAAAGAGGCAGCAGGAAATGTGCTTTCAAATATTTAGTGTGGTGAAACCACCACAGGAAAAACTATGAATCCCTGAGCCACCATTTTAAAAGTTAGGAATGGTTTTATTATTATCTTATGCAAATTTCTTTGTTGCCAAGATTTTTAGGAAGGTGTGGGCACAAAGGCTGGGAAACAAAACTCTGGTTCAAGCCATCATCCTTCTTTAGAAATAATGCAGTTCATAGTGCTGGATAATTTGGTTATTCCTATTGAATGTGATCCTGCATGAACATGAATACTGGAAGGATCAAGGACCATAACACTGAGCCATTATCACAGAATCAGAGAATAATTGAAGTTGGAAGAGACCTCCAAGATCATAAAGTTAACTTCCCCTTCTCACACCAATCAGACAAATTTTGGTCTTCAGTTTCTTAGAAAAAGTGCAGCTTTGTCATGGTGAGTGAGCAACTATTTTAACTTGGGGTGAATGTAAGCCCTATTGGTGTCTGACTCTTGTAGTCCTTACAGGAAAACCAAGCATCCAATTCTAGCTACAGTCTGTCTATAGTTATTGTACAATATATGCTTTCTTTACATCTACAATACTCTTTTTTTCATTGCTTTGAGCTTAATTATATCCAACTGTCTATTGATTATGGATTGGCAATGTGAAAAAACCCAGGCCAAATAGCAATCTAATTATATTCCAGTGAAAGCTTCTGATTTGCAAACAGGGTCATTTTAACTAAAACCTAATGATACAGTTGTAGCTGTGAGGCTGGAGATCATAATAGATGAGAATTTAATTCTTTTAAATGAGGCATTAAAGGATAATGAAAAGTTATGAGTCACTTTTCCTTAAGTTCCATTCCCAGTGGCTACATTTCTAACAATACTGGTGTGCAAATACAGGCATGGTAATGTGTGCACAGAAATGAACACAAACCTCAGGCTGAAACCATGATGAAAATCAGAAAATTCAATTTTGTGGTTCAGCATTTATAAAAAATCACTACTTGTGGCTACAACTTAACTATTTTTTTTCCCCCTGAAGCTGCAAGGAAGGTATGTGTTAAAGAAAAGCAAAATACACATTAAAGTAAGTAACAATTTTCTGCCTGAATCCATATTGCTAATTTTTGTTTCTTGAGAGTGAGAAAAAAGACTCTCTTCCCTACATATTAGAGTTTTATAGCTATTTTCTCATTTGTAATATATGAATTATTAACAGAGATCTCAGTTTTAATATTGAAACAGCTTAGAAAATCATTCCTTGGATAATCCTGGGGCAAGCTGCAAAACTCATGTTTCATCCTTTTTATACTGTGAGCAACATATTGTACTTCAGAAGTAAAAGCAATTGATTTCCAGCTTTACTGTCCAATTAAAACTTTCTAATTCTTCTGAGCTGGAGTAGGGTAACTCATTATATCAGCAAATTATATTCTTTCCCAAAGACATGAAGTGGCAGGTAGGTCATTTTTACAAATGCTCATTACATTCAAAAGAAATCTAGTAAGGATTACTATTATGCAAAAATTTGAAGTTTCTAGACTGAAGAAAATATTCAGCTTGGAATATCATGTGTGCAGTGCTCCTACAAATACCCCTGGTGTTCAGTGTGCATCCAGAGCTTGGGACTCTTCCTCCTGTGCAGCCACAAGCCCCTGAAGGAACTGCCCTGAGATCAGCTCCAAAAACAGCATTAGAGAAGGGATAACATCAGTAACACCACATGGGCAAATTAGTGTCAATAAACTAAAATACCACAGAGGGTGGAGAATGTAATCCATAATTAATAATAATTTAGATATTTCACATATAATAGGATGCTTTTCCATGTCCCTTACAGATCACTTACTCTGAGAAGTTTGTGTGGCTATAAACTTCTTTATCAAGGTGTCAGTAGTTTGTGTGTAAAGGCTGAGAGCGTATTTGAGGGACTGCAGGTCTGGGCTCTTTTCCAGGAAATTCTTTTTCAGCCCACTTCCTCCAGCATGGAAGTATTGCTAAAATGAAAAACAAATATGGTTGTTCACAGAGGAAGGAGAAGGCCTCAGTTACAGACATAAGTTTAAGTAAAATTCTTAAGTGAATGTTTAGAAGTAGCAATAGAATACAATAGAATTATTGTAGCATTTGAGAGAACTGTCGTAATCCCTAGTACAAAGCTTCTTTCCAAGGGTAAAAAAAAAAAGCATAGGAGGAAGAAAGCAATGTACAAAATTTAGATTTTGGTCTTCATGATCTGAAGTATTCATTTACCAAAACTGGACAAGTATTTGAAGCATTCTTTTAGGTTGCAGAGTGTGGAACAATTTTTAATTCTTTGTCTAAAAAAATCTCAAAACATCCCAACCCCCTCTCAAATGAAGGCATGGCTTATAAGCACATATAAAGGATATATTCCTTTTTAGGAAAATGTTTAAAAAAATTTTCAGAGAGAATACTCCAGAGTGTGAAGTTTTTGAGTAACAATGTGAGAAGAGAACTACTCTTCTACTGGCACTGCTAGATTTGGAAAAACAAATATGCTTAAGACTTTGATGCCATACTGACTATGTAAAGTATATATATTAATATATTATATTATGTTTTCAATCCCAAATCCGAGTTCAGAAAAATTAGGGGACAGATTCTTCAATTTTTCAGAAGTTTTACACAGGACAGTGTTTGCTGAATTAATACACATTAGCTACAATGAAATGATAAATGTGCTGCATACCTTCATGTTGTTCAAACATCTTGCAAAGCATTTTGCAACCTCCATTGCAGTTCAAGAGGTCTCAAGATAATAAATCTCCCATTAATGGCTAATTAGTAAAAATAAACCATGTTTTTCAGGACCACAGTGACTACTTGATGAGATGCAATATTGGTCCACTCTGCACAGGCAGTGTTGGGGTCTGTAAGCAGAATCTCCCCTCCCTGCCTTCTGGCAGTGTTGCCAAAGGAATAGATGCAATATTTACATTCCAGTTCACACACACATCACTAAATGCTGTACCCCAGGCTTATCTGGACAGCTCAGACCTACAGCCCACATCTGTCCTCTGCATTTCCTGCACACATTTCACCTTCTCAAGATTCTGCAGGAGATGAAATACAAATGTTGTTTCATAACAGTTATTATCTACATTTCTGTATTGCTGTTAAAAGGGAAAAATATCTGTAGAAGCAAAACAGGGAACTGAAAGCCACTTCTAAATGTAAATTGCAAATTAAGCTGAAAAATATTAAATGGTTATATAAATTGCCATGATTCTTTTTACATAATACGAAGACTGATGATATACTATATATGTAAGATTAAAAATATTCCTTTATATTTGTCAAAGGATTAATAACACCATCCACTATTAAATTATAATTGTTTCTCAGTGAATTAAATGAAAGGGAAAATAAAAAAGACTGTTAGCAGAGATCCTCCTCCCATGGTGTGATTCCTTACCATAATCAGCTACCCAATTTCTGAACACACACCACATTGCCATTTTCACCACTCTCCTATTCTTGTCTGGGCAGCAATGATTTTTGCTTTTAAACAAATGGTATTTTTACTGAGCATTAAAAAAAAAAATTCTATATTTTGATCATTAAATTTGTGAATTACACTCCTAAATAAACATTGTTTTCTTGAGTTAACTTATAAGGTTTGCCTTTTTTCACTTTCTATCAGTGTAAGCCCAATTTCTGCATGATCAAAGTTGTTTGTTAAGTATTTTGGAAATGATTTTGCCATACCAGCTTCTAAGCAGAGCAGGGAGTTATAATGCACACAGTCATTGCCTTGTAATTTGAAAAGTATCTCAGGAAGCATTCTTTAGCTCAGTTAATGAATGTTATCAATTAACTATCCTAATTTAGCACACAGATATAAGGATGCTGAATTAACACAGGGATTTTCCCTATTTCATCTTTTTCCTCCAAATCTAGACATTTTTAGTAAAATGGTCAACATTTATCTATCCATCTGTAAGAATTTAAGCACTGGAAATTTAGGCAAGGTTAGAATTTGTTTTTCCCAGCTTTTATGCATTTAGAAAAAATGTTTTGAAAGGAAAATTAGTAGATTCACATACTTTACTTCATACAGCTTACTTTGGGAGCATAATTCAATTTGTTCCATTTTTCAATTTGTTAAATTTGTTTTCTCAACATTACTAATTCCCAATTATTTTTATTTCTGAAAGAAATGCCAATTCCAGTACAAATACAAAAAAATGGCAATTGGGAGCCCTCTCTGTTACTTTTTGCTTGCCTTGGAGACTGTTTTATTGAAAAACACTTGATCATAAATATTTCCACTTGCTTATATCTTCAATTTTATACTTCAGTAGCTGCCTCCTTACCTTCCTGATGTGCTGTCTCTTCCCAGCACACAGGAAAATATGCTGTTATTCTGGAAACTGATTGCTTTTAAGTTATTTACACCAAGTAACAATCCAGGCCAATGTGAAAAAGACTGATAAGCAAATTAAATAATATGTTAATTAATATAATAAATATTCCTAACGACTTCTTTTGACTTCAGGAACCAACTCCATGAAGACTGTATGAAAGTCTCCAGTCTTTTATCTAAAAACCAATCAGTCATTTTTGGGCATTCCAGCACAGAGCAGAAAACCACAGAAAGCTGTACCTTTATAGTAACCAGTGCCACGTCCATTATTGCACACTGCCTCAGGGTCAGGCTTTTGGCTTCCTCTCGGATCACGTGGTCCTGCAAAGCAAGAGAAGACTGCAGTTGGTTTTGAAAGAGAGACAATATTGTGAATATCTGTTCTCTGCAAAACAAACAAGCATGAAGTGCCCCCCAGGGACTATGATTAACAGGGATTAATTCAGAATCCTTTCACAACAAATGATAACCTAGAGCAATTGTGTTGTTTCTTGAAAACACAGACTGTAGAGAACCAGATCCACTGTTTAATACTGAGCTGAGCTTCTTTTCCCAGGATGCATTATTTTTGTGTTTTGGGGGATGGGGAAAAGGTTAAATTTTAACTTAATTATATTAGATGATATAGAAGTAATTAATTTTATTAATAAACCTGACAGTTTAACAGATGTTTGTAAATGCCCTATGTTAAAAAAACCCCAACGATGTTCCTATTAGGGGATGTTAGACATCGAGTGATTACACTCCTGTTAAATCTTTGTCTAAATAAGCAGTCAGTGATTTACTTAGGTAATATTTTAACTCCTCTAGCAAACTGAACAATCTTTCATAGAGGCCCCAAATACCACATTTCTGTACAAATCTGGAATCCTAATGGCAGAATTGACTGACAAACAACTGACATCAGTATCAAACATCTCTGCTGTCCATCAAGTGGAGTGCAGCACTGAAGACTTTACTCCAGAGGTACATACTAAGTTTCAATGCACATAAATAGTCCACAGAAAGAAAATTACTGCTATTCTCACCTTAAGGGCTTTTTCAGAAGTGGTTACAGAAGCAAAGATACTTTTTTATTTTTGGGGGATGTTTAATGCTCGTAAGGCTTATTTGTGCAATATGGGAGCGATGGCTCCCTGACCCATGCAGTGATCACTTACCATATCAGCACAGAGTCTTTTAGTCATAGCTTGGTTTTGATGAGACTGTAGAATAATTATTCAACCCTGAGCAGTTACTGCCATATTCAATCTTATTATACCATATAAGAACAAGAATGAGGCATGAGGTTTGGCCTCACAGTCACTGATATTTTCTCCTTTTTTTTTGTTAACGCAAGCCATTCACAGCTTCATCTGGCTCCATTACCTTGAGTTTTGACAGTTGTCCAAGATCTTTGGCTGCACTGAATATCATCTGGGGCCCCTGTAATCACATTGAAAATTAAGGAAACAGACTCAGGACAGCATGTTTGCTTTTTATGTCAACACAATCTTATTTTCTGCCAGGACATTGGCCAAAGTCACCATTTTGCAAAGCTAAATAAAAGTTTCAGTTGCACAGGAGACACATTTTCATTCAGTTGATAAGGCCAAGTGGTTGAATGCCTGCAGCAAGATTCCCTCCAGTATCCTATAGCTGATATAAATATTGCACTTTCTGCTGAGAGTGGTTTTGTGTTCTCCTTTCTGCTATCTAATTTTATGTTTAATACTGAAAGCTAAAGCTGTGATTGTTCTCAGTGTGTGTCAGTGAGGTGTTTGTCCATAACTGCAGCTCTCAGGTGCTGTGCTAAAATGAACAATCATAGTGGGATGTGAGCAGCCCTGAGGAACCTGCAAAAGCCTGTCTAGAGGGAAACTTCAGCTGAGTAAAACACAGCAGAGTGGTGTACTGTGAGCCAGAGCCTTTTTTTTAAAGAAAATATATTGAGATTATGAAGGTACAGCAATATTTTACAACAGCCAAATCCTAACATGTCACCAAAGGCCAATGCCTTCACATTTGTCTCAGACAAACAGAATCCTACTGCAATTCCATGCTCACATCTTCTACCACAATTACTCCAAGCAATATAATTACCATTGCAGTTACATGGCTGCTCAGCAAGACATAGTTCTGATTATGTGGATTTCAGAAAAAAAGATTCATCCAACTTACACTGAAGTAATTTTTCATTAGACTTTATGTTCCAAAGAGTTTCATTTTCCAGAAATAATTTTGCTTCCTAAATGCTTCAATTGAAGAAAATCTAATATAGAACTACAGCCTAAACCTTCATTATTTTTTAGTAGTGAGAATGGCAAGATAAACATGTATATATACCTATAAATCTATATATCTATATATAAAAGTGAAAAAACAAACTCCACTTCTGAATGCCTGTGCCTCTCACCTTCAAACAGAAAGAAATATTCAGTGTTAGAAAATCTATCACAGTATCCTACTTTTCTGCGATTTTCTTTAATTATGTGTTCAATAGTAAACAGAAGTATCAAAATAAATGGAAATAGTTCTCAATGCCTACCAGAAACATTCTGTCGAGAGGCTACCACTAAGGAAATTCACCTCTGCACAGATTTTCCTATGAATAATTGATCCTGCATAAAGCTAATAAATGCTCCAAACATGTGATGGAAAATGCAGTAACCCAATTGAAATGCTACCTATGTATTTGCAGATACACTTTGCACCAAAAAGTTTGAAAAACAAATTAGAGATCTCAGAAATGTAAATTCAAAACTTATTGACAGAGAGGTTGTTTCTAACTATGCATAGTTAACAAGGTCACGTCAGTAAATATGAACAAATTCAGTGACTGGAGTCCTGGCCATGATCAGCTCTACTCTAGAATTTTTAATAGTTCAAGTAATTTAATTACTAGCTCTGCACCATTTATACATTTTCTATTAGAGTTTTTCTTGCCTGTCTAGCAATATTCTTTCATGCATCTTTAATATATTATAATAAGATTTAATGATAAGCCTTTAACTTATGGACCCTGAGCAACAGCTTTTTAGCAGCTGAAGTGGTACCACAGGATGTGTAACAGCCAAGTGGCCAAAGGCACACTGTGACAACATCATGATTAGCTTGTCATAAGATGGTCAATTTATTTTAAACAAGATTGAAAACAAGAATTAACAGTTATGTTAATGAAAAAGCCTCCAAGCCAGGGTCTCTTTGTTGATCCTTGGACAGGATCAGATTTCCCTGTTGCTCCTGGCTCAGTCTCCACAGTTCACATCGGGCCATGCTCACAGGAGTCTCCTGTGCAGCACCACGTTCTGTAAGTAAAGCTCTGTTCCCTCCTCTCGGCAGGCTGGAAATGCAGCTCTGCCCACAGAGGACCTCCTGTCATGTCTGCTATTAAAATACCCAAATCTTTAGTGCTATATTTGGCTTAAGCTTCCTGATGTTAATTAAGTACTGCCTCAAAATGAGGAATGGCACAGCAGGCAGGGCTGGAGGATGGGGCATCCCTGGCTTTCTCAAACCTACGAAAATGGAAGTGATTGAATTTCTGATGTGACTAGGAAGGGCAAGGAACACTCTTCATGTTACTGTGCACGGGGAAGCCAAGAGAGAAATCGGATTTAAAACTCCTTGTATGGGAGCACACGACTGCATTCTTTCACATGACTGCATTCATGAAAACTGCTCTGAGTTGGGGCAGGCAGTAAATGAAGGAGCCAAGTCCTCCTCACCAGCTAAGAGCAAGCTGCTGCACGACTCTGAGACACCAGAGAGCAACACGGTGCCTGCAGTGCAGGAGTTACTCCTTGTGGTCAAGGTACAGAACAGGATAGTGGCAGATTCCTTGGCAACACCTGATCAGGCACAACATTACAATCCTCTGTATCAACTGAGAATAATGCTGGAACACTTACGGTTTGGTCAGTCAGTGGTGGAAGCACAATTTGTTTTTCTATTTTGTTTAGGACTAACTTCCAGAGCTCTTTCAAAACCCGTTTCAGAACTGTCTTCTCACAGATTTTTGCAGAGACACTTAAGCTGGAATGAAACACAACCACAAACCAGTCACCAAAACTAGCATTAATGCTTCAGAGGTGGTCTATCATGCTCAGATTAATAGCCATTAAGGTTTATCTTTTCTCTGCTAATAAAAATTTTTCAGTAGCTAAATTATTTTGCAATATTATCAGTAAATAGTTTTGGTAAAAAGATTTGCAGATGACATACTCATATAAATCTCCACTATCTAATTTAATGCTTAGTATATCACTGATGCATATTTATTGAAAATGCAAAATCTTAATGAGTTATAAAGTTTGATGGATGACACAATTTAGCACTCTCATGCCCCTAAATTGAAGTTTTAGTATATAATTTGTTTATGTCTTAAAAATAAAGAGCAACTGTCTCTCTTGTTTTGTATTTCTACTGGGATGTAGAACTGGTTGCTGACAGCTATTGCAAATTCACAGCTACAGTTCGGAAGCATTTATTTCTATATCCTGACATGTCTGAGCAATCTTGCTATCTATTACTTACAGTAAAATTAAATTTTTGGACCACCTTTTCCATCTTCACTTTGAAAATTTTTGGCTGGGGAAAACCTGCATAAGGAACTGAAGGAGTGTGTAACTTGTGACTGAAGACCTTGAGCACAGGACCAGTGCCAGGCTGCCTGTCCTCACAGCCACTTCCACCAAAAGGCCACTGGTGTTTGACAAGCACCAGTGACCCAGGACATCAGTGTGCTTCCAGATGTGCCTGTGCTGCACATGGTCTTTCAGAACTTGTCACTGCTGAGTGATGATAGCATAAGTTATGCTTACTTACAGAGGCCAGAATGAGTTTGCAGGATTGTCTCAAAACTTAGCATTTTACCAAATTGAAAAAAAAAAATATTCAAGCTGCTGCTGGTTTTTAGTAACAGTGAAGTGCATATCAATAAGCAGTGGGACATTGGGTACAAGCCTAGAACAAATGCCAGACAATTTCAGTAGGGGAATTACTTGTGTTCTTTTGTTCAGCACAATCTTCATAACACAGCCTGTGGAGGAGAGACCGTGCACCGGCTCATCTTCAATGACTCAAAACATGACAAGCCATGGAAAGACAAGCCTGCAGCTTATGTAAAAATTACTCAGTGTAAGTAAACAGGTTAGGCATGGCATTCTGCACACAGTGAATACTAGAAATCTTAAAGATACTAGAGAGTGCTTGCAGGTATCAGCAGTGCTTCAGAGTCAAACCCAGTGTGCCTGACTGCAGCCTCCAGCTCCCCGTCTGCCACGCTTACGTTTTGTCCAGGGAATCCATGAGAGGCCGAAGCACAATCTCAGCATCAATGGCTGCACTGTTCTTATTGGCTGCTGCGTTCCCATTTCCTCTCATTTGATTCAGTTCATTGCTCATTTGTCTTACACAGTCTTCAATAACAAATTGGAAACTACAGGATGGAAAAAAACGAAGAAAATGAAGGAATTCTGTGAGAGAAAACAATAATGATGATTTTGCGTCAGGTTCTTCAACAAGACTTAAATATTTTCTGCAGTGATGCCATGTTCAAAATTGAAGATACTGTGGTGTTACAGTCTGAAAATAAGTTCCACTGAGAATTATAGCTCATATAAGTGATTCATGCCGTGTTTTGGTCTTTTCAGTGCCTTGCTTCCATTCTCTCACAATTTTCATACCCTTGTAGGTGTGCCAAATATTTATTTTCTGAAAGCAGCAGACGTATCAGAATCTATAGGTTAGATGTTATTGACTACCAGCTAGGAACAACTTATCAAGATTTTAATTTTGGTGTGAAAGGGGGATACAACCAGGTGATGATAAATAATTTTTTTCTTGATAGTTAATAGGAACCAAGCTTTGATATTCTTCTTGAGGTAAAATCAAAAACTCCTACAGATTCTGCCCTGTTTGGCTCAATTTGACTTTTTCCAGATTTCACACAGTCAGTGGATCAGAAGGTTTGTTATTTCTTTGCAACTACACAGAGTTAAAACACTTGGACTGTTCAAAATAACCTTTCACAAAAAAACCCCCCTGCTTAGAAGCACTCAGACTCTTCCTCCTGGGAGGAATCTTTTTCACTTCAAGGTGACTGTGAATATCCTTCCTCCTCAAATTTGTATTTGCTCTGAAAACTCTTCTGTTTCCTAACTGATCTGGCTGAGTGTCTGACAGTCTTAAAGTGCTATTGATGTGATAATCTTTGGACAACATATTGACACCAAGCAGAAGAGCAGTTAATCAGTCACCAGTTCAGAGGCAGGAAGAGTCTCTGCACACACAGTAATTTGGTTTTTGGGTTGATTTGTGATGGATCGAAATGGTTTAGGATTAGTTTATGAAGAGAAATGCAGGACAGAGGCCAAAAATATATCCGGCCTGTTAAGGTGAAAAGATAAATGGCAAAGATTAACTTGAGGGAAATGAAAGAGAATTTACTGTGAGAGAAAAGAAACAATCATATATTCCAGTGACATGGCTAATTGCAAAAAGAGAACACAAATCAACATGTGAATTCACTGGAAAAATCAGAAACTTTTCCAAATGCACTTGGACATACACTTACCTACACACTTTAAAGCCCTAGATAAAATCCACACGAGACAGCTGGTGAAACTGCTCATGGAAATTCTTGGGACCAGTCCCTCCAACAAAAGCCAAAATAATGCATTGCCTTTCTTGACATTAGACATCTTTCCAACATTGTTAACCTCACAGACCCAAGCAGTAAACCGACCCATGAGGAATGTTCTAGCTATCTGGAGCATGTCCTACACTGAGCTATTCTGGGTTTGCTTTTGCAGAAACCTAGTTGGCTCATTCAGAAAGAAGCCCTGGAAAGAAATAATATTCATGCACTGTCAATGATCCGAGAAGCAGAGCCTGGGAGCAAAGTACAGCAAGACAATACAGCAAACTAAGCAGACTCAGAGAAAAGCAGACTGTCCACCCAGACTGCTCATCGATGGATTAAACAAGCAACTACAGACTTTGCTTAATGAGCACTACTACAGCACTAATTCTCCTTACTTAGATTGCTTTCTAATTTGAAGCAAAAGTAACTTGCTGCTTCTTAGACCACAAGCACTGCTGGCACAGCACCATACTCATTCAGGACTGCACTGTGCACTCTGATTAATGAAAGGTTTTGAGAGTAAGGCTCAGTAGACAATTTTTGAAGAGCCACAGGCAAGCAAATGACCCAAGAAAGGCATTCACAATGACCACTTGAAGCAGGCTAAACACAGGCAGATATCCCTGGTTGAAGGAGGCCACTTGGAAAAAGCTGTTAGTCTCAGGAAGTAACATAAACATGGTCAGAGAGGAAAGTTTAACATACCACATCAGGCAAGAAAAAAACAGTGACTTTGCTTTCCAAAAAAACAGAAGAAAAGCCATCGGCATCACCTCTGTAACATGTTCATGCCCACAGATGATGTTCAGTTGTCTTTACAGCGAGGTTAACGTGATTTGTTTCAGTCTAAACACACACACAAATGTACACCACTCCATAAAGGCAGGAGCAAGTCATGCCTCAGGACATCCAAATAACCACCCAGACTTCATCAACGAGGGAGATTTTTTGAGCAGGAGTATTTCTCTAAGGTTTGCAGTGAAATGGGTTTGTTACCTTGCAGCATACGTTACACTGAGTTCATCCAATACATTGCTAAGTTTCACCTGAAGTTCTTTTAGTAGAACACTAGCTTCAAGATCCAACTGCAAAGAGATAAATAATATTATATTTTATTGATACACTGGGTTTCTGGAGTTTCCATTACAATCAATGAGTTAGGAATTATATGCAAAGATACACTGCACCATGGAAAACCAAATGTGGAAACACCTGCTGCAACACAGAATTGCTTCAGTAGGCTTTGAAATACAATTACCATTTAAAAAACATGGAAAAATCTTTGATTACAGTAGAGAATATTTATATTGTTAGAAATCAAAACTGTGCCAGTGAACAAATGACTTTCTGTGGGATTGTGGAAATGGTGTTGGCAGTCACAAGGAGAGAACAGCCATTATCAGGCCAGTGGTATTCAATAAGGCACACCAGAAGAAGGATGAAGGAAAAGTCAGTGCTTGTGTTAAAAGTAATGCAGATACCTTCATATTTTTTATTATTTTTGTACATTTCACTACAATTGGTATATTTTTTGTGATTTGCATTGAAGTTGTTTCCATATTTCATATGTTTCCATAATGCAGTGTAAAATTAGAACAGCCAGCACTGAAAAAGATGCTTGAAGACTATCCATGCCAATTCTACTGACAGTGTGAGGGAAAAGACTCTACTAAATTTCAGTACTGCTGTTTCTAAAAGCCATTAGGGCAAACAAAATTCAAGCACATTCTGATGCTCTGATAAAGGTTTTCTAAACATAGGAAGAAAGTCAATGCAAGGGAGAAATATGCTTTTACATTTACAAGGATGAGGATCCATGCATAGATATTTAATCAAAAGGGTACCCTGTTGATATTGATCAGCAAACTTGTTTATTTGCTATGGATTCTTTTTCAAATAAAAAAGATTTTTTTTTTAATCTCCCTGATCTTTAGCACTCAGGAAAACTAGTTACAGCCCATTGTGGGATATGACAGATGATCATCAGGATCAACAGCTGAATGTGAATTAATGGCTGATGTTCCAGGTCTTTCAGCTGCCTACATCACAGTGTTAAGGAATGATTTTCAATGATAACCCTTAATTTATGGATTCTGTTCTGCAGCAAGGTCAGGTACAGATCTTCAAAGGACACTGCACATTTAGAATACATAATCAGGGCTATTTCTATTTGTGTTTTTGTGTCTTTCAATTGCATAAGTACTCTTTGATGCTTATTTTTCCTCTGGTGCTTCAGAGCACCATGGTGCAGCAGGTCAGTTCTCTTCTGAGGCAAAGGGAAGCTGTTAGAGCACCTTGGATAATTTACATGAGACTACACAGGAATTCTATAGCAAAGCAAACTGAAATAGATCCAATGATCTACTGTGTTTTTAATCTTAGACAATCCTTTATCTCCTTAGAGTTTATATGTGGGTTAAAATCATAGAAAATCCAAGAATTTCACTACAGGTTTTGACAAAAACCTGAAATAGGTGAGAAGGGGGAATTACCACACATCCTTTAGAAGATATTGAGTGTTGTGTAGCACTCTTCTAATCTGAGAAGCTCCTATTTTACTTATTACTGTAAATACTTACTGTGACTACTTACTGATTAAGTTTTGAATTACTTTGCATTGAGAGAACTTCTGTTGCTTCTGTATATCTTAGTAGTGTCCCTGGCAGATACACTTTGACAGTTCATACACTTAAAGTGATTGCTTTCCTTCATATGAAGAGCAGGAATTAAAAAGCTAATTTTACTATATTAGTAAAAAAATTAAGACTTTACTATCAAAGGCAAAGATTTCTCCAGGAAATGCATTTCACTAGGGAATTATACTGTCTCCTTTGGAGGGATGGATACAAACCCCAAATTTAAGACCGCTAGAATATAAACATTTAACAAACACTGAACACACAAGCATTCACGCTGAACATGGTACATGTCAAAGAAAACACAAAATACCAGGCAAGCAGAAAAACTCAAAATTTCTTAGCAGATCATGCACAAACTAGAGAATCACCTTGCTACTGGGCCTACAGAGATCAATGCAGTTACTTTCTATCAGAGGTTGTTAGGATAACCAGAAAACACAATGTACCTGCTAAATTCACCTAGAATTGAGCTTAGTCCAGCCAAAATTTGATTAAATGCTAATGCCAGATTGTGGACATTACACACATTCTAGAAGGGTGCATGCAACTGTTAAACATTTTAGAGGCTCTGTGCTCACAAATTGCATGAACAAGTTTGTGTGTGCACAGCTGGAGGCATCTGGCAGCACCTCCAGCCCGGTGTGTCCACATGCTCATGCCCATCGATGCGCTGGCACGGGGGAGTGCGACACAAAGAGGTATGCGGGCCATGGGGCATCACTAAGAAGATGTCAGCAAGATTTTTAAATGCTGCTTCTCTTTAGATACTGGAAAATACGGTGATTTGAGTGTCTCACCAGAACTAAAATGTGCACTTTTCATTTATTTTATCATGTGCCTTCTGTGTGCTAATGATTGTCCTCAGGCGTCATCCAAATATGCCACAGCATGACCTGCTGCCTTTTCCTGATACAGCAGAGATAAGATGGAAGCATGGAAGTGACACCAGAGCCAATGCTGATCAGCATCTGAGATGATGTCACAGAGGGATATACAGATGTGAAAATGAGCTGTTTATGGTATTGGGCACTTCTCTTTTTCTCTTCAAGTCTCATTTACTTCATAGAGTTTGATGAAAAAGGAATGAAAACCAACAAACTTCCCTGAACATATTTCAGGAAAATAAAAGAAAAAGGCTCTACCTGAGCAGATATTTGGGGAAAAAAAGCAAAAACTAACAAGCCAACAACAAAACCCAGCTATGAGTGTCATTAGTGTACCATATCTCATTTAAGCACCAAAAAAGAAAAGACAATGCATTTTCCCCTTGGACAAACGTATTCTGGATTCCATTTACAGCTTTCAGCATGTGTAGACCAGCCCAAAAATACATTGGGGTAGGTTGCTCAGGTTTCAAAATTGGATTTTTTAAAGGAGCAAGCTTATGTCATTAATAATGTGTAAACCATACTTTTCTATAATTTCTTAATATTCTTGTCTTTTCTAGGCTCATATTTCATTATTTTACCATGTTCTTAAATAGCAGAATTAATTTTTACCCACAAGGGAATATACTCATAAATTTGTTGGTACACTACATAAGATCTGCTGATTATGTATTATCAAAGAGATAATTAGAAGTTCGACTTTTTCTGAATGCTACACAAAAACTGAGAACAATTTTTCTGAACAGCTGACAAAATGAGAAATATTTGAACATCATAGTTTCCAAATTATGCCTGTCTAAAACTCCGATTTTTTTTATACAGGCAAGCCTTGGAAAAGAGTTAAAAATCTGATGAATTTGGCTGCTTTCAATATGTTAGATTGAGGTATTTCCTGCTGTAATTTAATGTGTGCTAGTATGGACATAATCTTGTTAACTGCAAATTTGGTGGTGTTTCTGCAGGAAACTGCAGAGATGCAAATTACTTTTGCATGAGTTAAATGGAACCTCTCTAATCTGAATTCCATTTAGCTGCAGTTTCACATGTCTAATTACTTACAGTTTCCTAACGGGACCACCTGGTTACTTCTGCTCAGAAAATACTTTTACATATTTTCTGTATATCTAGCAAAGATGCAGGTATTTATCAGCTCCATCACTTCTGTGGTTTTGCTGTCTCTGACAGACATCAC
This sequence comes from Pycnonotus jocosus, assembly GCA_013400435.1. Taxonomy (NCBI): domain Eukaryota; kingdom Metazoa; phylum Chordata; class Aves; order Passeriformes; family Pycnonotidae; genus Pycnonotus; species Pycnonotus jocosus. The sequence goes on from VWYP01024785.1 coordinate 41,261, forward strand.
TCTTCCTCCACCTGCACCCTTGGGACAGTGAGGTGTGAGATATTTGGCTGCCACTGCTCTGTGTGTGCTGAGAAGCTTTTGGGCCTCTGCACAAGACATAAAGATGGACACCTCAGAACTATTCTGCTGAAATCTGGTCCTCTGTCACCCCATCAAAGTCTTTAAGGCCACATATAGATTCCTATCGGAATTCCTAAGCTTTATATGTAAAATTGGAGCTGAATTTACCAAGGTGGGAATATGATTTATCTACAGTTAATATAATATTGTACTACATAAACAACCTCCTTTTGCTTTATATCTTTTTTTTTTTTTTTTTTTGGATCCTAATTACTGAAACTCATTTCTGCCATGTTCTGTCATCTGGTATAAACCAACACAAGCATTGGCTTCTCTTCTTTCTCTTTTATCAGCTTCCAGCTTGTCAGACATGAAAAAAAATATTTAGTGTAAATGTATGCATTCCTTTTGAATGAAACAGGCAGGAGCTAAACCAAAATTCTATGATGATGATCTGTTCCCGTGTTTTTGGACTTGATTTCAAAAAACCCAAACAAACAGTGGGTTGGATGCACTTTACTACTCTTTCTTATGGCAGACTGTTCTCATTGATGATTTGTAAGTACCTTCCCTGCTTTGCTGCAGAGAGGAGGACAGTTAATAAAGAAGCTCATCTTGTTCAGACTATTTTATTTTAATGGTGGGGGATCTGAGAAACCAGTTTTTTTCTCTATTTATAGAGCTCCCTGCCTGCAATGTGCAATAAGCCTACTCTGAACAGAGGGACTGCTGCTTGATTGTGGTTATTTTGACTGCACAGTTTGAAAGACATACTGCTCACAGTGTGACACTGAAGAGATTAACAGCATTTAATTTTTCTTAGAATTAGTTTTGCTTCAACTGAAATAGGTCTCATTATTTTGCTGAAAATCATCTGACTTTTATGCCCTCCATAAGTGAAATATTAAACTGTTTTTTCCCTTCAAGGAAACTGCTTCCAGATTTTATTGCTGGCTTTGTTTCTAATAAGTACCAGTTCAATAAGCCAAATTGGCCATTTGCAGTTGTGCCTTTGGAATAGCAAGGGGGATAAGTATTCCAATTGGAGGAGGACAAACATTTTAGTGGTATTTTGATATGGGTGAAAAAAAATTGAACATGAATGTGCTTTTCTTCAAGAAATTGCCCTAAAAGTCTAAATGTATTTTTAAGACCTCTTCTCTTAGACTGTGAATCAGTGATGCACTTAAGGCACCTAATAAAGGGATTACAGAAGAAATATAGCCAAATTGTCTCTGTGGGTTGTGTTGCACCATATTTGTAGGAAATTCTGCTTTGATACTGTAACAACCTTAATAATTCATCCTCATTAACATCAAAAGGAAACCAAAAAGGATGAGAAGTCACAAGAACTTTTGAAAGAAAATTGCTATGAAAAATTCCTAATTTTTAAAAAAATTATTATATAAGACATTAGAAAAAAATTAAAAACTAATATTTTCTTGTGGAAAAGGGGACTTTTCAGAGATACAAGCAAATAATCTGGTTGAAAATAATTTGATGTAAATAGACATAAAATGTGACTCAGCTTTCCTCTGCCCTTGTCATTATCCCAATTCATGGACATTTACCTGTTTTCATGAATCATGACATTCAAAATTAAGATGGGATCCAAGACCTAGTACAAAACTACTTTGCACAGAACATAAAAGCATGGAGGACAAGATTGCTTGTAATATTCAGAGAGGGAAACAGGTATAATAGGAACCACTAAAACAACCACTTGTGGATTATGAATATCTATTTTCCAAGTTTGGTAAGAAATTTGCAGTGACAAAGCTGCAGAAGTTTATTTCCTGTTATCTGGAGCAGGATTTGTGCTGTGGCAGCTTCAAGGAGCTGTTCCTGGCTCAGCAGAACCTCCACTCTCTGGAGCTGCATCTGGAGGCTGCAGTTCCTTGCATGGCACAGGGGACCCATCTCACCTCTGCAGGGTCCCACTGGGGATGTGGAAATATCAAATGCTCTGTTTTCCAGTTTTCTCTGTAGTGTGGCCACATTAGATCAAAGTTTTGTGAATCTATCAAGCTACAGCCTCAAGAAGAAAAAGGATGATGTATGCACAACTTATTTTTTAAGCCCAGCTACTGATAGTATGGGTAGGATATTCATGTTCTAAACATTGCTTCTCAACAAGCAGACAGGATTTTTTCTATGGCTTGAAGATACGTTAATTCATCATGTTTCACCACAGTAAAAGAACACAGTCAGGAAGGTATTGAAGCACTGTTCATGTCCTTTTACTGTTGGACAGGACTTCAGGCACTTTTAAATCTTCTGAAATGAAAAAGGGGGTAAAGCTGAGGATGTTTTGAACTGTTGAACAACAGTTTGGTGCAATGGTATCTGGAATACAAGCAGGCCCCCAGATTCTGAAAAGTGCACTTAGAATGTTTTATAGATTTTTTTTAAATTCTGAAACTTTGCACTATCTGCCCAGTAAAACTTTTCAGTTTAGTGTCAACTGAATGCCCAAGCATAACTCTTTTTGATTTTAGATCACAGGGAATTGCACAAATGCATCAATGGAAATAAGTAGAAAATGTGACTATTCTTAGCCTTAGAAAATATGGTCAGGAATAATAAAAGATGCTTACTATCACAAACCTCATAAGAGAATCTCTCTCCTTCTTTCTTCTGCTCAGTGGATTGCAAGTCAAAGGCATTAGACAAAGACAATGACACATTACAGACAAAACGTACCAATACAGAAAAAGCAAAGTACAGTCCAATACAAACATTAAAAGAAAGCTGGCACTACAGATTGCAACACAAAACACCCAGTGCTGATAGAACATTACAGATCATTAGCATGTGTCTTTCAAATAGAGTTATGTCATTCCAACATTGTCAGGACAGTAAATAGGTCTTGTAGATTTTTTTAAAAAAAATTTTGATTTTCTTTGCAAGTAGAAGTGAAAGCTTTGACTGGACTGCAAACATGGTGCTAATGATCTCTAAAGAGCTTTGAATGAACCAGGGAACTGACATGACTCACCTCCTTCCCTCCCATGGACTCAAACATTTTCTCAAGCTGGACTCTCAACTGCTGAATGTTGTTCATCAAGATACAGGCCTACAGAGAGAGCACCAAACGTGAGACTGTGCACAACCAATTCTTCAGCAGCCCTACATTCATAGAACTATAGAATCATTAAGGTTGGAGAAGATTTCCAAGACCATCTTCCTTCATACTGCTGTGTTATTTAGAGGAACTTCCACTGCTGCCTGTCCTTCCTCCTTAACTGACCCCTTTCATATCCCAGAATTTCACATCCTCAGCTATCCCAGGTAGTTTCTAGTCATACTTAATACAGCTACATCTGGTGAATTAATGCAAGTAGCACATCATCATCATCATCAACCCGTGGAGAGCAGAGGCAACAATGCTCAAAGTGCTTTGGGAGTGACAACAGGCTGCAGGAAAGGGCTTGCCACATTGCTTGCTAGACCCAGTCTTTGCAAAAAACTCTGACAACACTGTACCACAGATAATGGCTGATGCTTAAGTATTTGAATAAATCAAGAGGCAGTTAATAACAGAATAATATTTTAGAAATATACATTTCTGCATTACTTGAAAAGCTGGTGAATAAATTAGGCAATAGAATTCTGTAATCATATTATTTTAGTCTAGAAATGTGTCTGTTTAAGCTAATTTTTTAAAGGTAGAACACTGTGCAAAAAAGCCACTGTGCAAAAGACAGCAATTTCTCTATTTATAAAAGGTTAAAATTAAATTGTTAATAAAATTAAGGAGCTGGTTACAAAATCATGCAAGAAAGAATCTATTACTAGAATCTTGTGTACTTATATGACATTATATGCTGGTTTGGTATGGTGCAGATGAAGCAATCAGACAATACTTACTAAAAGAACTGTGGCTGGCCAAGGCTAATGTGTTCTAGTGCATGACTGGATTAATTTAGACACTGAAGAAATGCATTTCAATAAAAGTCATATAGTTTTTTTCAGACAACAAGGTGGTAGTGGAATGATTTTGCTGATAGATACTCATTTGTACCTTTCTAGTTAATAGCATGTTCCAATGATGAGCTAAAACATGATGGGATCAATAACATGATTTAGCTTTAATTATTAATGCATTATTCTCATAGGAATTTGGTGTCAGAGTCCTTTCCACTGAAGGACTCCATAAACCCACTTCTATTTGTCTATCTACCTTCTATTAATTTACAATCACTAAGATTGTATCCCTCCTTTCCTGTATTATCTCCTAACTTCTAATAAATGAACTATTTTGGAAATTATCCACTGCATGTTTGTGGTCATCTTGTAATTATTTTATAACTTTAACACTGAAATGATTAACTAGGATTCTTAACTAATTTCACTTATTGCAGCTTTTACACATCACTGTAAGCAGCTATAAAAACATGCTGACCTTGCTCCATTCATGTTTTTTCATATAAAGAAGTGATTACATTTTCAAAAAGTATAGTAAGTCACTTAAAGGCAATTTCTGAGGCAGAAAAAAGCCACAGCTTCTTACTCACCACGTTTTCTTTATCACAATAGGAGCTGAAGTAACTTGAAATAATTGCAGCATACTGAACAAGTACTTTGTTGATAGTCTAGAAGAGAAGACTCTTTTAAATTGTGAATTTCATAATGTAAACCAAAAATAATAAAAGAAGAGGTTTGTATAAATGATAGGTTTTACAAGTGCTTACACACATAGTATATTATATTTTTTTAGATATAATATAAACAATCCTGTGAGCACATTTTCAAATCCCTGCACAGCAGATGGTGGGTAGTCTAAATGTAAAGCAATCTTCAATAGCAGAGATAATTTAATTTTAGCAGTACTGTTTCTGAGAAGCACAGAGAACTCTACTCCTTGCAATGTACTATATAATTAATGGAACAGTAGCAAGCTCAAAAAATCCTCCAGGGTGACAATACATAGACTTGGAATATAATGGAAATATAAGACAAAAGGAGCACTGTTCAAAGCCTGGCAATATGAGTTACCATACCATAATAATCTAAATAAGAACTCTGCAAATGGAGAATTGTTGTAATGAAAGAACAGAATTAAATGTAAATGTGAACTTTTCTAAAGTCAGCAGGACTATAATGGAAATTCAAAGCTGGTAAAGAAATGTAACTATCCAAATTGAAAGCTGGCAGAGCTGAGTTTATCAAGCAGCAGGTGAATAACCACCTCAGGACTTCAAACAAAAATACTTTATTACCACACCTTGAACTTCCCTTCACTTGCACTGCCTAATCAGCTAATTGCATTTCAATGAGTGCCTCCATTAATGGAAGTGCAATCAGTTCTTAGCAAGATAACAATTGATACATACGCATATGTATAAAACACATAAATGTGCAATCTCAGAGAGGATAGAATTTCTCAAACTGGTAAACTATTTTGACAAAACCCAGCCTTGAGCCACAGCCAGCATGTCTTTCTGAGGATCCCAATCAGATAGAAAACACTGATTCTAAAAAGCATTGGGATCACTCAGCTTTCAAGTACATGGCAACACAGTGTCATTCTCTCTGAGGCTTAGTTGAGATGCATTGACTTTAATTTACCTTTGCAAATCTTCTCATTAAATGAGATAGTGCTTCTGGATTAGGACACTCCAATTTCTTAATAATCTCAAAGCTTTGATTGAGCTGTGTGAAGACATCAACCACAGAACAAGAGAAGAGGGCATGATCTGACGTTTGCTGAAACTAGAGGGAAACATTCAAATGTTACTATTTGTTCAGAGATCAAAACTGTATTCATTGATTCTTATACTTGAAATTCTTCCTAGAGTCATCGAAAGTAATAAAAAAAGGTCTCCCTGGTAATACTAAGAAATGTGGCTTTTTACTTTTCTGATACTTTTGAACCTCTAAAAAATAAATCCAGAATTTCTGCTCATAATATCATTATCATGTCATAGGTTAATGAAATGATACCATAGAGTAAATGCTGTGGAGATTTAGCCAGAGGGAATTAGAACAGGAATTTCTCCACAAGGTATCTTCCAAAAGCTGTTATCTCCTCAAGTCTAAGTAGGATGTTGTGGGACCAAATATACTTCTGGTTTTGTAATAATATATGTCTTAATTCTTTATTTATTCTCTTTAAAAAGTAAAAGCTCACCCCATCTTTTTTGTCTCTTTCTAGTGCTCCATGAAGAAATTCCATTGAGACATCCTCATTTTCATCCAGCCACTGAATGACAAATGGTTCAAACCACCTGAAAATTAAAAGCAATGTAAAGTAGGTAGATTTCATAAAAATCCTAAGAGGAGAGATGGGAGAGATATCATACTATCCAGCAGTTTGGCACCTTCTGTTTTCATATCTGTTCTAATTGCTAAAGATTCCAACAACCTTGGAAAAATCTTTGTCACCAAAATGCTGCAGCTGCCAAAAGGCTTTTCAGGCTTTATTATCACAATACTGTCACTGGAGTACCCTGGTGATGTAAAATTACCAGTGGCCAATTCTCTACAGTGAAGCATGGCAGGTATGCACCTTCCATCAATATTGGCTCTTTGGTAATTTTTTTTTTATTTGTGTATGAAATAACTTTTGTATAACTTTGTTTCATTAAAAATCACTATGTTTTATTTTGCTTTCATTTATTTAAAAACAAATATGTAATGACAGACCTCAAACCATCTCAGCAAACCAGCAGACTTGCAGAAGATTAAGGACAGCTCATATACAAGGGCAGGACTGAATGTATTTATTGCAGGGAGACAGGTGAAAATAAAACCAGCAGCTGAGTGTTAACCTGATGCAGTAAGAATGATTTCAGCAGTATATATCCCATTAGCATTACAGCTTTATCCAAACTGGTTATAAAACAAATGCAAGGACCTACAGCTAATAGTGCTGCTGTTCCCACACCTCACACCCTCCTCAGATGTTTTCTGACCAAAGCATTTTGTCATCTCAGAAGACCTGGAGTTACAAGAAACCTAAGAAATAGCTAATTGCACATTTAACACCTGCACTATTTCACTTGATAGAATGAAGAATTAAAGAGAAGGAAGTGCAAAAAGTAGTTGTTGGTGCCACACAGCTTGAGATCTTGCACAAAGCTGAGCATAAATATTTGACCAAAATAAACCTTGCACGAAGGCCAGAGTCAGGGAAGCCTTCTGAAAACACCACTTACAGGGAGTATTCAGGCACTGCATCCTTGAAAGCAGAGAGTTCTCGCACATATTCATTATAAAACCATTTCACTTTGAAGTGCAGATTCATATAATCTGTGCTTTTGCATAATCGCTGCTTTTCATGTTCTGTAATAGAAGGAGTGGAAATAAAAGCACTTAATAGCATTCTAACAGTAAATAACATTCTTGTGCCTCAGTGCACCAGTGACATAATAATACAGGACTTGCATTTTAAAGCATAATTGGTTTGATTTTTCTAGAGGTAGCAATGCCCACAGTTTCAATTTTCAGGATCTGAGTACCCTTAGGAAAAACAAAACAAACCAAAGACCAAACCACAAATTAGGCTTCTCCCCTCTCTTCACTGCAGTGAGAAAAAGCCACAAATCTGCTGAATTCCCATTCTTTATATCCTTCTTTGGCTGTTAGAAAATGATTAAGAAGCTTTTGAGTGTCAAGCTAGAAAAGACAACCATAGCTGTGCAGTAGCCAGAGGAAGTAACAGCTATAAATGCCAGTCCTACATGAATTTGTGGAACCTGCATTCAGAGCTAAGAAAAAGAAAGAGAATGCTCCACAGCTCTACAGCCAGTAAAAAAGATGCTTTAAAAAAGTGTTTTTAAAATATTTCAAATGGACTTCACCTTCTCAGTGTCCTTCTGTTTTCCACATACTGAATATGCAGGTGGAAGTGGGTAGAAGTCATGGAGCCACTACTTTTTGCATTTTTGAAGTCTGATTTAATTTGTTTGGAACAAATGCCCATCTTTCTTCCAGGATTTTGATCCTTGTTTTAGCTTGTACACTATGCTCTGCATTGTTCACCCAGCCACTGCAGACCTGGACAACTCCACTCCTTCTCTCCCTTAGCTAGCAGGCACTTTATCCTTGCTCAAATCTTTCATTTCCTTCTCCCTCAGCATGAAACCAGGGATCCACAAGCATTGGGCAGAATAATCATACCTTTGTTTGCTGCTCACAGCTTCCTAAAATCTCCACAGATCTCACCTGTTTGAGATATCATGTCAATTGCACATTCTTCCCTAAGCAAAAAAGTAATTTCTTTTCCCAGCTCCCTCAAAAAATGACCTAATACAGGTGCTCAGCAGGAGCATGTTCTTGTGTAAATATTATGCATTAAGAACTTACCAATTTCAAACCTCCTTTTTTGCCCCTTACTTGTAAGCAACTTTGCAACACAGCTTTATACAAATCTCATATATTTGGATGGGAACCTAATTTTCTGTAACAGCAGAAGCATCCCATCCTCTGTCATACACTGAATGTGGCATTGGATTCTGTCCATGAAAATGCACTGTGAACAACGCATTCGGTGTTTTCAGATCCAGCCAGGTACATTAGAAGGAAATGTTTAGTTTTATTATTATGCCAAATCAGCACTCCAGTACTACCCATGCCATCTGACAAGTGTTTCACATGCATTTTATTATGCAGTGAGTTACTAAGTTTCGTGCAAATCAGCTTATGAAGTGCCCCTGTGGGCTTTCATTGCCTTTTTAGCATTGCAGTAGCATTTTCACCTTCACTGCCTTTCCATCACGCTCAAGAAAAATCACTAAATCAGTTTCTAAATGTTGCATTTATTCATCTTCATGCTACTTGAGAGTACTACAAACTCTCCCCAGCACAGCACCATTGGTACTAGCATTAAACAGGACCACAGAGAGAAAGATGTTGCCTTCTTTTATGGTTCTGAGGAATTTTTTTTTTTTAAGGTAGCAGGTTTTTCACGAACTGTTATAGAAAGCTAAATGACAAAACATTTGCTCTATAAAAGGTGTTCTTACAAGGTAGACCAGTCTTTCACTGAGTACAACAATGTTATGGCTATGAAATTCACTACACATCTGCTGCTTAAGTCATTGTTAAAAATCTATCCTCCACTGCATCCCGAAAGAGTGGAATTTCTGTAATGAATAGCACTTTTTTTTTTTTTTTTTTCAGTCAAGCTTTGCATAAATGGGTTGTGAGATTATACAATGTAACCTGAGAATGTTTGCTATAGTGTCACAAACCAAGGAAATGCTTATCGCAATTTTGGAAATGAGCTACTGCCACTAATTGGCAAACTTCTCCAGGAGGGTACAACTTACACATACCATTCACTGATACTTTCTTTTTAAGGTTAAGATTTATAACACATTAAAAATGAGCACAAAAGTCATTCATGAATAATTTAACTTTTTTTCTGCAGGCTGTTATGCCTTGTAGAGAATATTTAAAGAGTCTCCCAGGATATTATTTCTAGTTACATATAAGTGAAAAATACATTCAGAATTCCTGACATTAATGTATGAGAACATCAGCAAACACTTTGCAGGACGTATGAGGTCATTTAGTATCCATGCATTTTACCTATTCAGGTCATAAAAACCAAAGAAACGGAGCAAACAGGTGCCATATGAGTCAGCAGTGACAATTTTAACTGGATAATAGATGGGTTTATCCATGGTAACCATGGATTTTGGTTACAAAGTGCAGCAACATCACTGTAGGTGTTCTGAATTTAGATTAAGACCAATAGATTGCTTCCTTAATTTCTGAAAAACTTGAACAAGCTAATGTAAATGTGAGCCAGCACAGGATACTTGGGTGCATTTTGGAGATCTGAGTCTATTTTCCTGGAGGGAAAGCTAGTGCCATGCTTCCCTATACAGACACATCCATTTTGGGCTTTCTGGAAGACAGATGTTGTAGCTGCACAATATAACTCTTTTTAAAAAATTCCATTCTTGCTTTGCAAAATTATTATACTACTGAGTCAGTCTGGAGCTAAACCTGCCAGTTGTGTGCAAATGTGCTCTCTGGAGAGATGATGATAGAAATACCTGAACATCCTCATAACTGATTCTAGGTAAGGAAATCTCCAGTATAGCAAACCTAGTGCTGATAAATGTTTTTTATGTTGCTCCTTTTCTGATACATTTCTTGTAGTGCAGCACATGTTTATAAGCACCTATTCATCTAATAAGTTTCATAAAGAGGTAATGTTCAGTTCCCATGCTGTATATCACTGTGTCATGGATCAGTGGAAAAATACTGGAAAGGTTCTTGTGAACTGTAACATCTGTAAATTTTAGTGGTGTGTATGAGGCACTTCAGCTGCTTTTGGGAATTGCAGTTCCAGTAAATGTAACATTTTTACATTTTTGATGCCAGTTGGGGTGAGGGGAATATCTCCTCAGGGGTGATGCTGTAATAGTGCACATGTGCTTCCACAGGCTTGCAGCAACAGACACTGTAACTGCAACCACAAAGAAAACTGTCTGGAATTGTTCCATCTCACTGGTGCAAATCACAGAAATGGAAACCCCCTCATGAAGACCTCCAGCAAGCAACAGCACTGAAGAAGAACAATAAAATCTCCTCAAATGTTATTTGTATAATGAAGAACGAAGAGAGATTGTTTTTAAAAGCTATTACAGGGAATGCATTAATACATGCAAAAGAACTTGGTGAGTGATGAAATCAGCACAGAGCTGGTGATGCAGTATCTGGCATGCAATTAAAATGCAGGCAGCAGCTCTTTTAGAGAAAAAAATATAAAGAAACATAATAGGAAGGACTATAATCCAAGGTGCTTTCCTCACAGGCCTTGACCAAAGAACAGTACTTTGGACTCATGTTTTATTTCTTGTTCATTGTCTCAGCAGTTGCTGAAGATAGCTGAGAAGATTTTCTTAAAGCAACAAATAGAAGTCATAATGATGACTTACTAAGCAGAAATATCTACATGACACTAAAAACAATGTTATTTAACAAACTGGAATAGAGTCTTGTTTACTACAGAATCTTTTTTTTCTTTTTAATCTGGAGATAATAACATTACTCTGAGTTTCCATGTAATTTTTCATATGTATTAGTTGCTACAAAAGGAAAAAAAGGAAATCTAACAACCTTCATAAAAGATGAACATGTTAAATATTCAGATAATCAAACTGATATTTTGTTCAACTTTGATTTTCCTTATTTGGGTACAAAAACAGAGCAATTTTTTTCTACAGCAGTTTCCAAGTCAATATTTTTCATAAAAACATATATTTAAGCTGCTTGAAGGATTCTAAGAAGATGGCTTTAAAGCGTATTTCAAATCTTTATGAGCAAGAACTTCAAGGAAATTAGTCTGTAAAAAATTAACAAATTGACTACATACACATAAATATATTTTTCTAAAAAACCTCTAACTTGTCCAGATTTCAGGCTTTATAGATAATGTTTCAGGGATTAATAACTACTATAAAGAATATTTATGTGTAGCAAATTAATTACATCACAACCAGCTGGTTTGACTGACATGCATTCTATTGCTCTACAGTTTATTAAACAGAAATGGTTGAGACTATGCAAACAGGATTTGTGTTTGGAATAGCTGCAAATTTTCCCATCAAAACTCAGCTGTTATTTTCAACCATTGTGACATAATTCCATATTATTTGCAATAATTACCTACCAATCTTTCCAGAGACTACCAGCTGCTATCTGTTTCTTCCAGAACTGCTTTTTCAGAAAACCTGCTATTTCCAAACTTGCAGTCATATAATTGGGAAGGGTAATTGGGAACACAAAACTGAGTACAGCTAGAGGAGGAAAGCTGCAGTAAGGAACGATATGGATGAGGTATGAATTGGTATTCCTCCCTCTGAATGGCTGTGGAAATATTACACTGAATGATGTACCTATGTTTAGGATAAAAGTAGAAGTTAATGTTCAACGCATCTGATCCCAGTGCAATTTCCCCACAATACAGGAGTGGTTGCTATGCCACAGCCTCTTTTAATGTGGGTATTATGCTTTAATTTAGACTTAATCCCTACACTGCTGAAAGAAGCCTGAAGCCTCTGATTGTATGAATGTTAACATAGTACAGGCCACAAATGAAGAAAAAAATTTAACTCAAGGCCACAAATGAAGAAAAAATTTAACTCAAAGTTCATCACTGATTTAGAAGGAAATATTACATTCTACTAGAATCTCATCCCAGGATTCTTGTACTTTGCTAAAGGCAATGGAAGTCACTGGTTATTAACTGAAATAGACAGTAGAACACAACTAATTGATAATCATGTATAATTTACATTGATTTTTATAATGTGAAATACTACTGACCTTTCTGAAAGGGCTCTTTGTGTCAAGATGAATATAATAAACAAGAACCTGAAAAACTTCTGTCATTACATCCTTTTTGGATTACATTTATCTCTAACTCTCCCTCTAATTCTCTTTTTAAAAATATATTGTATCTTTCACAACAGACTTCTACAGAGCAAACCTTTTCTCTGTGTTTACTTGGAAATATTCATCAAAATATCTTCGGACAGTTCACAAACATAATGGTCTGCACCTGGAACGTCTCTGTGGGTGACAAAGCTATGCAAACGGGAAATTGAAGAAAAAAGAGACCAAGTACACTTATTAAGGCAATATGCATAAATTAAGAAAGGCAGTGTCAAATTTCTTCAAAGATTTCCTTCCTATGGAGTCACATTTCCTCCCCGGACAGGGTCCAGTGGAGGCCACAGAGATGATGAGGGGGCTGGAGAATCTCTCTTATGAGGAGAGACTTAGGAGGAGAGCTGGGCCTGTTTAGTCTGGAGAAGAAAAGACTCAAGGAGGATCTCATTAATGCATATAAATATCTCCAAGGAGAGTGCCAAGAGGGTGGTGCCAGACTCTTGCCAGCCCTAGCAATTCTGTGATTCTGCGACAGAGATCAGGGAAGGAAGACAGACTCTCTTATTCTGAATGGTGAGGAAAAATGGATTTGCTGTTCTTTTTGTGTCTTGCCTGCAGTGGAAGCAGCTAATCAATCCCTGACTTAATGCAGTGCACTGTAAAAGCTGATGTGACATTGCCCTTTACACTCAATGAAAAGCTCTCAAAGCAAGAGGCCATTTGCTCAGTGCTCTGCTTTGCCTGACATTTCACAGCAGGTGCAGGGGAGTTCAGGGTCACCTGCTTGGTGTTGGAAAAGGCAGAGCTGTACAAGGTTCCCTGGGAGGAGTAAATGTTCCTCATGGGAACTTCAAGGGCATCAAATACCAATATTAGATACTACTTAAGACATGCAAGATGTAAGATCATGAGGGATGTATCAACCTTTTTTACCCACTGTGTTACATTGCCTAAATGTTTCAGATTACTTAGGCAAATTAACTTTGATATCTTATTAACATTACTCAGTTGCTTTTTTACTGCTTATTTGTAGTTATTGTTACTCCTATTAGTCTCATCAACTAGTCACTGCTTCCAAAGCCAGATCCTTCCACAAAAGTTCCAGAAAAGTGGATGGGTTATCACCAAAAGGGCAATGAAAAATGTGCAGCTTGTTTATGCCTAAACTTGCTCTGTTTTGCCTGCTGCCAAGAAAAGAAAAATGCCAGGAACACAAATGAATGAATAAGACCAACCTCAGCATAAATTTCATCCTTCAATATTGTATCAGACTGAAATTTACATACCATGATAGTAAATAGATGATACTCAAAGGACAAACATTTGGATAGAAAATTCTGTCTTTGGATACACATGGCTACTGTTGAACACAAAAGGAAATAAGCACTTGCTTCCAATGAGTAAAATAATCTGAACAGTGCTTTTTCCTCTTGGTGGAATTCTTGCTTTGTATATTTATTGACCAGGGAATGTATAAGGAAATAGAAGCTGTTAATGAAGCAGAAGAAATAGTCCATCCTGATATGAGATCTATGATGACAATTAAAGCCCTGGGTCTGAAGAATATGACTGAAATTTCAAATACTTCATACTTACATTTAAACATCTATTCAAAGTAATAAAAAAGAAAGTAATGAAAGTAATAAAAGTAATAAAAGAAGAAAAGTAGTGTTAATATAGGAATCCAACTTATATTGATTAGGCTTTCATAAAACTCTAATACACATAAAAATTGCAAAACAAAGAGAGAATACACTCCCCATCCTTGGAAGTGCTCAAGCCAGGTTGGACTGGGCCCTGAATAACCTGGTCTAGTGGGTGGCATCTCTGCCCTTGGCAAGGGGGCTGGGACTGGGTGATCTTTAAGGTTCCCTTCAACCATTCCATGTTTTTATGATTTGATAGTGTAATGCTTGAATCTGGGATGGAAAACAGAGTAAAGGTAACAAAGAGCACTTCAATAGCACTGGAACTTAACTACTGAATACTCAGCTTTGTATCTTCAATGTAATTTTTGTGATAGGTTTCTTCCATTTACTTATTGCTTAATTTTCCTTAAAAATGTATCTTTCCATGAAGACCTGATTCTCTGCTCTTTGCCTCATCACTAGCATGCAAAGTGAGCATAAAACCTTATCAAATAGGCATGCTAGCATTTTACAAGCAATTAGTAGAATGAAGTACAGACCAGGAAGAATCTGGCAGGAAGATAAATGTGAGGTGGCATTTAAATAATTACCTGTGTTCTGTCTGGCTCTGCCTGCAAAGGCTCTAATTCTTACCCAGCAAATTGCACTTAAGGCTTATTAAAAGATAATGTGGAAACAAGCAGTTTTAACAGATTTATCCTATTCTCCTGGGGGTGAAGCAGTATCAAATGTTTAGTTTAGAACTAATGCACTTGCCCATAAGAGGAAATTGATCTCAGATTCTATAGGAGAAAAACACACAAGTGAATCTCCTTAAGTGGAACAGTCCTGAAAGTAAAAGACTGAGTCTTCAACCTAAGAAAAGAGAGACTAGGAGAAGAACAGCTGCTGTGAAGAAAGCTTTAAAGCAGTGTCTTAGTGAAAATAGTCAAGATTAAAGATAGCAGAGGTTGCCTGTTACTATTAATTTTCTTTAACTTGAATATTGTATTCTAGTTGATAAAGAAAGGTATTTTTTTTCCAGAAAGCTGTTACTAGTGTTGTTTTAAATTCTTTTTTACAAGAAGTGATTGCCTGAGTAAGAGCTAATAATAGTGTTTAAGAACAACAGTAATAGTCATTAGTTAGGAAAAAAATAAATAAGGACAGAGCTATCATTATTAAATGTATAGGACAATATACACTGCTAGTATTGAGTGACAAGTTTAAGACTGAACAATGAAGTCAGGCATTCACTGATGCACTACATTTTTTCTAGTAAATCTGGCACCATGAATACACCTACAGTCAGACAGAGAGAAGTTTGAACTTACTATGATTACTGTAGACTTGTACTGCTGTACTACTCATTGTTCTGATGATGGTTCAATGAGTAAAATCCAAGAAAATGGGTTAGAGAACAAGGAAATTATGGATATAATGGTCCCAACTGCAAGGTTGTGCCATGCCAGAGATCTCTGAGGTAGTTCCAAGCAAGATGACACATTGCTACAGCACAACATGAAATCATGAGGAATGTATTAACTCAGCTACTGGGAGCAGTTTTGATCCCTTCATCTGTCTTAATCACTGGATCTAATTAACACCAACAAAACAGTGCCATTTGGCATGGTGATGGTGCTTTTTAGGCAAGCCTGGAGAGTTCAGCTTTGCCCTCAACAGGTGGATTCTCATACTCATGAAGCTCAGCTCCTCAGGATGTACAGAGTGTACCTGCTGCCACCAACATCCTTGTCTGTTATGGTCAATAAAGAATGTTTCTAACCCCCCCTCTTCCTCTAATCACAGCAACATTCTATCTTATGTGCCAAAGGAAGGTTTAACTCCAGCTGTAATCTCCTTGACTTTGCCTGTACAGACTCTCTGAGTTGCCATAGAGGACTCTTAATTCCTCAGGTGTCTCAAAAGATAAGCATGGAATACATTTGTTGAAAAGTGCCAATGCAGAGATGAGACCGTCTAAAACATAAAGGTTTTATACTTTGATAGTGATGACAATCCTGCATTCTTGTGGATGTTGCCTTCTTGGCCTTTACAAAACCTCTGTCTCACCTTCCCTCATCTCTGTAGCCTCTCTCTAAACCAAGACTATATTCCGTCTTAAGGGGAACTTTGTACATTGTAAATTTGGAGTTAAAATAGGCTTGAAATCTGCCAACAAATGGTATGACCTTTCTCTGGGCAGCATTAGCCTTTTTGGCTTTTTTCTATGCTGTCTCTGTGCTCAGCATCAACTCCCAGACCTGCCTCTTCTCTTTCAAATCACTTTATCAGTTTCTGTCATGGAAGAAATATCTGTCAGAGAAACAGGAAAATGGTATCTTCTTAAGCACAGAAGACAACAGCGAACTTGAAAAGCAAACCTACATTAAATGCATAAAATGGTGCAATGACTACCTCCTTTTCCTATTTTTATAAGGCCTTTAAAATCTCTGCTCTGCAGGATGGAGACTGTCTATTGCTGTATTTACACAGCAGCCAACTAATTTCTGGTCTGATTCTGGTCTTGACTTCTGGCCACTACCAGAATTAGATTATCATAATAACAGCAATTAGGATGTTCTCTTTCTAACAGACTGGATAGTTCCAGACATTTGATCTGACCTATTCAAAAGTTAGAGATCTGAAAGATCTGAAAAAAGACATTTCTGAGGACAAAGAATTAAAAAAGATACTTTGCAAATGCATGTCTAATTTCAGCTTATTACTCTCTCATCATCTTTTAACCTTTACATCTTTATACTTGTAAAGGAAAAGATTTCCTACCATATGAAGTCAGTAACAAATCGTATACACTGTTGGTGAAATTCTCTCTCTGTTCTCATTTGTTTGGGGGATCAGACAGTACAAAAGTATTACCATCCTATAAGATCAGATGTTTGTGTAAACTAAATGCCAAACAACAATCTATAATGTATCATGCAAACCACTGATGCTTCATGAATAACGTGCAAAGAAGAAAAACACCCCAAGGAGACCAAATCTAATAAAGACAATTCTCAAAGAGAAACATGTGATACCTTCTTCATGCAAAATATACACATGAAAATAATCCATTAGACCAGAAAAAAGAAATATAACCGATGTAAACTCCATTTGTTAAAAGTTTGCCTAAAACTTTTAACACTATGCAAAGGCTAAACATTTTAATTAACTTTAATTGGAAGAAAATCCAGAATGAAATTATGAACTCAATACCAGATTTTAGTACAGTTTTGTTTCCAAGGCATGTCAGCTTGGCACAATGTAGCCCTGATCTTGGCAGCTGTGCAGACCTGAACTGTGCTTTGGGATGTCCTTTCTTCCCTCACCAAAAAACCAAGCTGTTCCCCCAATGCCAATTTATTGCCTTGGTACTCACAGAGACATGGCTTTGCTCTTCTCTAGCCAAAGGCCACTGCCATGGCAGCTGCTGTCCCCTCTGAGCTCTCCATGTCACAGCAGCAGCCTCCTTGCTGGAGTGTCCTGGCAAGGACCAAGGGAGAGGAGGAGGCAGAGGGTGTGGTGCTAGCTGTGCCCCTCACATGGCTGCTGGGCTGTTCTGCAGGAGGAGGTGGGCAGGGAGCACTGCTGGAGGGCAGCAGCTCTGCCGTGCACACACCCCCTGAGCAGATCCAGGGGGGATTCAGCTGCACAGGGAGAGGAGAGAGCCTGAACAGCCATTCTGAACCGCACTCAGGAAAAGGGAAAAAGGAACGGAAAGTGGATGCTCCAGTGTTTGTCATCTTCTTATTTCCTGAATTGAAGCTGATGGGTGTGGCTGGATATATTTGTGAATACATAAGAGGGTAAAACCAGAAACAGGATCTCAGATGAGCTAATAGAATCTTTTTTATCACATGAGCAATCCTTTTGCAAACAATATTGGACCAGTTTATTGCTTCTTGATTGGATGGAGAAAGGAATCAACTTTGTAACAAAAAAGATGCTGCTTCAGGAGATTAATACTAAATTGGAGTAGGGAAAGATTGCAATCACAGCCCTGGACACTAGGTATGAACAGATGGTAGCCTATGTTAATAACTTGGAAGGCGAGAGTGGCATAGCAGAATGCAATGCATTTTAATGAACTCCATTAAGACCATGAAGACCAACTGTGAACATATTTAAGAGCTTGTTTCTAATCTTATAGAATTTAAAGAAAAAAATATTATAGCCATCAACAACTGAGTTAAACCCAGTTTTCAGAATATCTATGGAAAGAATTATTAGTTTAAATCCCAGCAAAGCTGGGCAGAGGATCAGTATACTGATCTATAGTTTGTGACTAGATTTATTCAGGTTCCTGTTTAGGAATGAAATCATAGAAGGTGAAATTGTGTATATTCATAATAATTTATACCAATTTCAAAATAATACCATACTAATTTCAATTTCTTTTAATTATTATTTATATGCAGGAGCTGTTTCACTAATGATTCTGGGAGCAGTTTAGAATCCCTAATGCCAACAATGGCATTTCCTTTCCTCAGAGTCAGTATCCACAGCAACACAGAAATGAGACCACATTCACGGACTGGTCTGGAACATAAAAAGTGTAATGCCTTCTTTCTGCAGAATAAAGATTAATATTAACATTAATATTTATTTTAAAGTCCTGATTCAGTCCAAACATCCACACTTTATATGTGGTACAATTAAGTCTTTCTTAAGAGCTTTTTGTTCTGTTCTTTACAACCAAGAAACAAACCATGGCTTCATCTGAAGCTGCCTTTTGAGTGATCAGTGTGCTCTAAGGAACAAATAGTGTGAGTGATGCTTTGTGAATTGTTTTATTGCAGTGCAGAATGTTTACAGTTCGATGGCTAAAGCTCTGGGTGCTCAGGGATGTCTGTGTGCAGAGTGTAACTCCACACCCAAGGTTATGAAGTCATGGCAATTGGGGGCTATTAGTAATCTGTGCAGTCTGTAAGGGAATCCCAATGCTGAGTTACAGAACAGCAATTTTCTGATAGCTGTTCCTGACTGACAGCCTCTCTTCAGACAGGTTGTTTCACCAATGGGCTTTCATCTAAAACAGTGGCTTTCACTTGGTCTTGCTGTTTCTCAGCTCTTGGAAGCTTTCACTGATCACTCTTAAGGGATGATCTCCTGCCTGACATCCCTTCTCAAACTTGTACTTTTGATTCACTCTGACACGACCACAGAACAACACTTTGAAACAAGGGTTTGAACATCTCTCCTCCTACCCACATCTAAGATATCTCATGTCTTCTGATGTCATTGTACATATTTTAATTACCTTCCTTCCTTTCTCCTCTTTTCCCTCTGCTGTGCTTAGCACAGAAGTTCCACGTTCAAATAACACAATTAACAAAATAAAGTAACACAACAGCAGATGAACAAAACAGTTCCTCCATTGATAGCTGTTCTAGCCACTTGTCTTTTCTCTGTCTTTATCATCATGAAAATCTGCCATGTCATCAAAGCACTGCTGCACTGATATTATCACATTAGGCATTCTAGAGAGAACAATATAGAAATGTGTCTTCAAATATCCGTTTTTTTAATCCTTTATGTCTGTTGAGCTGTGTTGTTTTTAAAATCCAACCTCATATGTTTTTTCTCACCCTTTGCAGACTTGCTCTGTAATTAATAGTAGACTTGACTAAAGACAATGCCTGGTATTTTTAATTGGTTTGCTGCAATAAACCATATTTTATTGTGTTTGAAGCCATTAACTGGAGACAATCAGCTATACAGAACAAGCCCATGTATTTTAACAATGAGTAACTACAATACCTTAAAAGATAAAATGTAACTGCATTTGATTCTGCTGGAACTAGAATGAATACATCCTGCCTTTTGAACCCAAAAGATTTAATTAGAAGTGTGTGCTTTCTCCATAATTTCATTTCGCAAATGTTCCTTATGGGCAAGTTAACAATTTCCAGCTAGTGAGAAAAATTGGAGTGTCTACAGTGCTCTCTAGCAAGCACATGTGTATCTTTTTGGACACAGAAGATTTTTATGAGATCTTAGAAACAACATTTCAAGTGAAAATTCTCTTGTGCTCTTTCACAGATAACTTAATATATTTGCAGTGCAATGATTTGATTCCTTATAACCCTTCTTTCTCACTAACTTACAAAGCATCTGAAAACAAGTACACCAGAAAGCTTTAACCCCACACACAAATCTGATGCCAGGTATCACTTGCAATGGAAATCAGTCTTGGTGAACTCACTAGTGTAATTAATAGTTTGTTCTAATTACCTTCCAGAGCATATTTCATGTCCTGGGCAAACAGAGTCCACATGATTTCAGCACTGATTTTTCCCATGTTCAGCTCTTGAGGGAACCTGCAATCAATCACATTACATCAGTTCACCTGCTGCTAGGAATGATGCTTACAGCTGCACAACAAAAAGGCAAATATTTCCACAAAATAATTCCACTATTATGCACTTACCGTATTTTATGTTTTGTAACAATTATACAAACCATCCAACCGTCAAATGAAAACTTCCCTTATGTGACATTTTAAATCAAGAAACATTCATCTATCTTGCAGATGATTCCCTGGCTTTAGATAGATCAGATGGCTTATGAAC
Organism: Pycnonotus jocosus; assembly: GCA_013400435.1. Lineage (NCBI taxonomy): Eukaryota > Metazoa > Chordata > Aves > Passeriformes > Pycnonotidae > Pycnonotus > Pycnonotus jocosus. Next base: position 61,878 of record VWYP01024785.1, read on the forward strand.
TACACAAAACAGTTGGCTCAGATGTTTAGCAGACACAGGTTTCCCTTAATTCCCTTGTGACACTGCAGAAGGGTGAAGCTGTCTGTGAAGCTATACTGGTTTATATACTCACAGAATCCAATTCACTAAAGATTTCCAACTGGATGTATGGATAAAATAATGAAGAGTATAACAAGTAGTGAAATGCAGATTTTGATTCAAAATTTTAATTTTGGTTTCATGCTTCATGTCATCTTTGAGAAACAGTCCTTTTCAGATACTTTCTGCTGTTATGAGTTAAGTATTTTTTCACAAATTTTTCACAGATCCCACCTGCTTCTTACTCAATGCAAAAGAAAGGCCTTAATCTTTGAGTTACCGTTTTCACTGCTAGCAACTAGAAAAAGCTGGCATTTTAGTGACCAACACTGTGTTTTATGTCACATTTTTTGTCTTGGAAAAAGGGCTGTCTTTAATTCAGGTGTGGAACTGGCATTAATGCAGCCATTCAGGACACAGAAGCAGAGCCAGGCAGGTCAGGCACATGAAGAGCAGAAAGTAGAACACAGAACATCCCAGTGGGGTAAAGCAGTTGTTTATAGCACAGGGGTGCAGTGAGAGCCACACAAATACACCCACAGTTCACCAGGAATACATAAAATAAGGGAATATATGAATGAGGAAATACACAGAGCTGAGTGGCTTTTGTGTTGAGGTTATTACTCTTTATACTAGAAAATAATTGGATCTGAAGTATTTTGACCTTTTAGTAGAGCACTTATCAAATTCAGAAAATATTCTGTAATAATTTCTGTAAAAATGTAAGAATTTATAAAGGTCTTGTTGACATAGAAAGAATGAGAATTATGTGCAACTTTAAAGTGGTAGCAGTATGATATAAGTAATGTATTCATTTTAGAGACCTATTTGACCCTGATCATATCTGCAAAGAAAAAGTACTTAAACAGCTCATTAGCTCTGCCACTTTAATAGAAGCTGTTGCTGGCTCAGTTCACTGAGCTCTCTTTATGCTGATGACTGCTCAATTAAAGAACTTCATATTAATTCTGTTAATACAAAATTAATTTCTGTGCAAAAGCCAAAATGTATTTCAGCTGTCTTCATTTCTTTACCTCCAGTCCACTCTGAATGCCCTCTTGGCACCAGACTTGAACTTTGACAGAGTTGCTCTGAGGAAGTATTTAACAGCTGATTTAATATTGACACTGCCTTTTGAGCATATTGCAAGGCTGGCCATGAGGCAAGGCTGGGTCTGATAAAACTGCACTTGTTTGATTAGTGATAAATAGATTTGTCTAAACATATTAACTTGGGAGAGCACATGCACACACAAACTGCAATTATCAATGCTGTTTAAATTAGTCCAACACATCCCACCTGGCTTCAGTTAGGTGAAGTCTAAAATTGATGATATTTTTTATGCTTCTAACAGACTGGTGGGCATTGCACAGCTGTCAGTCAGGGAATCACCAGGGGTATCCTTGCAGTTTATTACTCTATGTGAGGAGCTGACATAGCTAATGCACAACAGAAACACACAACACATTTCTCATGCTAAAGATAAAAGGTAACAGAAGCAGCTGTCTTATTAAAGGGAATGGATAATCAAAGGTCAAATACTAAAGCATCTATATAGGTATGGTATTTTGCACTGCTTGTATTTTATCACCTTATTTTTAGGTAAGAAAACATTTTCAAACTACTTCAGATTTTGATCCCTAAGATGCAAAATATCAGAAAAATTTCCCATGCAAATCTCTACACATTACATTTTCTAATCTTTGCAAAAGCCATTTTCACATTTCTCAGAGAAGCAAATGGACAGCCAGCAGAGTGGTCTGTCAGTCATTTCGCTTGCATTTGCTACTGTTATTTCTGGCCCATAGGCCATAATTTTCCCAATTTTGATGTCATTCTTGGAACTATATGAAATCTCAATTTATCCAGAAGAGTTATGTTGCCCATACATGACCATATTCATGTATTTCCAAACATACTAAATTGCATATAGAAGACAGCCACTTATGTCTTCTCTCTATTGATTTTAATTAAGCAAAAATCTAGTGAAAACAGTTCTTATTGGCTAATTCTAATGAAGGACTATATATAAAATCACAGATCAATGGAAGGAAATTGAACTCAGCTTAAAGCAAAATGAAAAGTTTCAGTGTATAAGCAAAACATATATAACCCCCTAAAGCACCCCAGACAGTACTTCATGTCTCTAATTCAACTCTAAAGTCAGAAAATTCTATCATGACAATTAAAAATGCCTTTTAAAAATTTGTACTGCCATATCTCCAGACTGCTACATCTTGAGAATATCCAAGTCTCTGAACCTCAGATGCACTTTCTCAGAATAGCTCATTTTCCATTCTTGGTGGCTTCAATCTCATCCAGGTGCTAAATCTCACCAGTCCTAGGGGGTGAATACATTCAGTTTTGTGCTGTGCATGCAGCAAGAGGATAGATCACACCATCTGTGCAGTGCTGGCCATGGCCACCTCTTCACTAACCCTTCAGACAAAAGTTCTGTTTGATTTTGGAGAATATGTATTCTATTTAAACTGTGAGCAAAGAGCTTCTTTCTTCTTCCATTTTCAGCTCTATCCTCATCTATCCAAAGCTTTAACACTCCTTTCCCTGAAGAAGAATTAATGGGCAAGACAGATAGTGTATATGGTCTATATAACTAATCTGGGCTGTCAGTGCTACATTGTTACATGAGAAGCTACAGTGGGTAGGGTGAAAGAATGAGAATACATTACACAGGATAATGTTCACAAGTTCAGTGAAAGAAGTGATATTCATATGCTCCCACAGAATAAAGTGTAATTGATAATAGGGAATATCACTGATCAAGACACCAAACCTATCAGATAGACTTTCCATCATGAAAGAAACATTCTATAGGCTGACAGTGTACTCTGATTTTTTTTCCCTTCCATAATTTTTTTTCCCCATTGACTTATGTTTCATAACTCACTGATATGTAGGTTAGGCTACAATTATGCTGTTTCTACAATAGAAGTTCATATCCCCAAATTTTCAGAGTTATTAAACATCTTAGCTCCTGAAGCATGAGCAAATCTGCTCCTGCCGATTTCATGTGTTAGTCCTTTCCATACCAGGTGGAACACAATGTGATCACAGAAAACAGATCCTAACATTGCAATGATCTAAGGAGCAGTAAAGAACAAATTTAAAAGTCCCACTAGAGCTCTCTTGTTTCTTAAATTTATACTACAGTGACAACTTGACTGTTCTGAGTATATGTGTAAAAAAAAAGGTGCAGAGGCCCAGAGTTTAGATCTTGCTTTCAAAATACAGAAGCATGTTTGAGTTGAAGATTTTGTTCTTGATTTGATGTTCCTTTTATTAGAATAGATATTTTATTTTGACAGCAATTTCTCCTGTCTCACAGCACATACAATGCTATTAAAAGTGCCAGAAAGCCCTGGATTTGCCTGTGAATCAGGTTTCAAACACATTTTACATTGTTTAACTACTAGAAAGAGGATTTTACAACTTAATACCAGACCATATTATTCCCTCAAACTTGTCATGTTTCTCATGTCATGTAAGAAGTGCAGGTTGCCCCCACACTCCCACTGGGTGCTCTGCTGTGGCCTGGCAGTGGCTGCAATGCTTGCTGAGGCCATCATGTCGTGTTTCATCTGGAGTCATGATCTGATACAGTTCAAACTACTCCATCACAGTGTAATTTTTACCTCTAAGGCAGATATAAAAATAGGGTTTCCAAAACTGGTTGAGGAGTAGAATTCTGAGCAATATTATACAATTGTGAAAACTTTAATCAGAATGCTCTCCTGGGGATCTTTGGTTACCTCATTTCTAAAAGAGGATTCAAATGGATGCAGGCTTGAATAGTCCACTGAGACACTGCATGGCCATATATTTCTAATAAGGAGTCATATTTTTATAGTATTCTTGTGTATTCATCTTATATTTCCCATTCATCCATTTTAACCCATTTTCTTTTCTGGGATAAGCAGGGGGGAAGAGGCTGTCTCGTTTTTTCTCAACAGTTTTTACATGCTGCTTTTGTGTAAGGAGAAGCCTTTCTTTTAAAAAAATGTATCCAAAGCAACTCTGAACAGTTTTTCAAGATTTTCCCACCCACAGCCTCTTCATCTTTTACTTCTGATGTCTCCTACTTCTCAAAGACATGCTATTCCCTGTGTTCACTCTTTCACTTACAAAACAACAGCAGAAACCAGAGAGGAGTCAGAGACACAAGCTCTCTGCCTTAATCTGTCCCAATTCCGTCCACTCCTGATTCTCCTTACACATCTTACACAATCACTCATCTGTACTTTAGGGAACCTACTAATCCCTTTAGAAGAATTCTGTTCTTTATGCCTTTATTTTTTCCTTTACAGTTGTATAAAAACACAGCTAGAACAATTTTTAGGATAATTAACACTTGTTTAATTTCAATGAAGAGGCTGAAATGAATCACATTTATGGATTTGTCTCAATCAGGTACTTTACAATGACTGTATTATTTACACAGCCTGTCAGAAAAAAGGTTGAGCTTTCTTTAATGGAGAAACTTGACACTATGTCATAAATAGGAAGTAAACAGGAAAAGTGTTTTCTTGCCTCTATAGGGTAAGAACTTATTCCTTAATAAGGTCAGTGCAACAGATGATTGAGCAAATAAATGGTTATTATCCAAGACTGAAGCAATGCTTTATTTATTTCAAGTAAAGGAAGGAGTCAGAAGTCAATGAAATATCTTTCAGCTTCTGGTTATCACCAGGAGGTTTCTTTGTCACTTTTAGGGGCCATAAATAGAATGGTACAGACAGACAAGCACATCTCAATGTACAGAGCATCTTCTAGTATCTACCCTGTTTTGGCTGAAAAAACCCAGATTGTTCCAGCTCCCCTTCAGAGCATTCAATTAAATGCAATTGCAGAAACCTCTATTAATTGTTTAGTCATAATACAGATGTAGGTTTCAATGTCAACTTTTGCATAAGTCATCACAGCCAGACTATGCCTGCATTTCTGCAATCTCTCTGTAAAATGGCTCCAAAGAGCTAAAAGAGCTAAAACATTTCCCCAGGGCCTCATCACGTCACATTTCAATTAGTGAGAGCCCTGTTTCTCCAGCTGGGATATGTGAAACATGTTCCTTTGCACTCCTTCTGTATATTTCATGTTCAGACTCCAGCACTGCCTTCTTTTTCTGTGTTTATCGATTGTTTCTCTCCTTTCTACTCATGTATCAACCTGAAGTTATTTGACTTGTCTTGGTTATTGATTGTACCTCCCTCATCTGCTAAATCATCAGTTCTGAGAAGTCAACTTCCATCTCCAGGATACTGCTCTCCACTTTCCTCCACAGGATACTTTTCTCCACATTTTCAAATCAGTCTGGCCAGGCAATTACAAATTCAAAGAGTGTCTTTTTGTGAAATTCATTTTTAAAAAATTTTTACAATTACATGCCTAAAAATCATATCTAAAAGAGTTTCAGCATGATTTGAACACCATGTGTGCCACGATACTCTCATATCATCAACACCATCACACTGAAAATTCCCTTCACTGAAATGTCACTGACATTTCCCTTCTACCCTTTTATCTCTCTTGTGAGTATTTTGCTACTTAAAGTTTTGAGATGACTCATATACCACCTGTCTTTAATGTTCCTAAACCAAAAGACTGCCATTACCAGAGCACTAAGTTTTTTATCAAACTATGTCAATGCTATATTCTGTATAAAAATCTCTACCAAGATTCTATTTAAAATACAACTTCCAATTGAGCTGTATTTCTTATCCTTATTTTAATAAATCCATGACTTTTAATTTTTCTGGGGAAAGTAATTACTTACTGGTTCAAGATTGGTGTATATGCTGTTTTATCTTCATCTATAATGGTGACCATCAGAGTAATCAGTTGTGCCCAGAAATCCAAGTTCTTTGTTGTTGGTCCTTGTTCTTCTTTAGGAACTTCTTGTTTCTTACTCTGTTAAAACAAGATTGAATATATTTTTATTAGAGAGAATTCTATAGGAGTTCCACCTATAGATTATTTCTTTACTAGGAAGAGTGACATATTAAGAATCTTTAGAAATGTTAGACCAAGACTGGCTAACCAACAGAGCAGAGTGTATGAAAAACCACTTGGCTGTGCACAAATATAAAGAGCCATAGTGTGAAGATTGTCATGTCAGCAAAGGAGATCAATAGAGACTTGGTTTTTAGTGCCTGCTCACACTGTAATTAGATACATTATTAAATTCTTTGCTGTGCTGAGAGTCAGCAAAGGTAGAATCGCCTGTTGAGGCTGAACTTTTATACCCAACACAATAAAGACTGAAAAAAAATCAATGCTGAGCAGTGCTTAATGTTTTGTTTTGAATCATAAGCTGAAGGTATTCAGCCTAACAGCTGCTTATGATGTATGGTCTAAATGACAAAGCAGTTGAATTTCCCTTTATTTTATTGAGAATTTTACATTTTTTAATTTCACTAAAATGTGCATTTACAGATAGACTTTGTCTCTACAGGTTTTATTTATGAACTCTTAGCCTACAATTTCCAGGCAAAAGTATTGTGTATTTCTTTGCTTGGCAGAAGGATCAGATTCCTCATCAATGTCCAATAAATAACTTCATTCTAGGGATCCAAATATGAAAAGAAATATTTTTAATTCTGTATGGACACATACACGAGTAGTTTCTGCCACACAGAGCTGTGCCTGCACATGCTAGATCTACACATGCTCTTCTACACTGCTGTGTGAGATTGAAAGGGGTCTCAGCTAGTGTGTCAGAAAAGAAACATGCCTGTGATCCTGCAAGGGTAAACACACATTCCCTGTATTTCTCATTCCTAGTCCAGCTATGATCACTTCAGTGGACCTGGTATCTTTTTGAATATGCCTAACACTGTATTAGTGTCACAATGAATTAATTAAAAGTTATTTTAACCTCAATTAACTTTTATCTATGAATAGTATTTAGAATGGCAGAAAGGGAATTTCAATAACACCTATTTGAAACTGTTTTTGTGGCCACTGTGGAATATTTTAGACAAGTATCATTAATCACACTGCTACATGCTCAGTTGAACTACAAGGGTACCACCTCAGTGTCTAAAGCAACAGAAATAAAGCACAGAAGCAGGTCACAGGATGGTGGGTCTGGTGTCACCAACAATTAACAACTGTGCATGCAAATGAGAGAGCTTTTCAAAACAGAAATGAACACTAGAGCACTAATGTCACTCATAAGGGCTTTCCCTGGAATACATTATATTTTTTACTAAAAAGGCCTTGTTTCTATATCAAAGATGTATATCTAATAGATTATTTTTTTCCTCAGAAGTTTGTTAAATCAAAGATAGCTGTAGAAGACAAAGCCACCTCATATCTAGCTCAGCATCTTATCCAAGAACTGTATTTCACAGCAAGTGACAAGCAGCTGAGACAGCTTTTCAAAGCTGTGAATGTGAATCACAGAATGCAAAAGTCTGTTCTTTAACACAGATAGCAAAAAGTAACTAATTTACAAAGTAATAGTTGCACAAGGAGATCCTTTCTACAAAACTTGTCTGGAAAAGAAATCTCTTTAAAATCTGTATGACCTTTTTAAAAGTCCCAGAGAAGGTATTTTTAAAATAGTCTCACATCATAGATGTAGCTCTATGCCCTGAAATGAAAGTGCATACTCTGCCCATCCCTACTTGTTATTTCCATTCTTTACCCTACAATCTACCTAGTGTGTTAGAAACGCTCAGAATCATTCAAGCTCTTTTTGCCTTATTATTGTCAGTACTATGATTGGCTTTATATACAACAGATGCCTTTGTAGGAGCATTATAGAATTATGGAATACTCTGAGTTGGAAGAGGCCCACAATGACCAGAGCCCAGCTCTTGGATTCCTGCACAGGGCAATGCCCAAAACCACCCTGTGTGTTTGACAGTACTGCCCAAATGCTTCCCCAGATCTGGCAGGTGCAGTGTTGTTATAATGAGGTAAAATAGTGGTGGAAATTTGATTTTAATCTAGATTTTTTTTTTCACTCTCATTATACCCACTCAAAAGAAACTGTCAGTGTAAAAGCATGAATTGAATAGCTGATATACGTAATTAGTGCTACACTGGCATAAATACAGTGGGAAGATTTAGGAGACCCTAAATACCACATATTATTGTAGAGGATGATAATGAGAATTTTTAGAAATATAACTGAAAAGGTCAAGAGGAACAAAAATTATTGATATAGCAAGATCAAAAAATTATTAACTAAACTGATGCTATTAATGGTTCTTAATTTTAAAATAAATTCTTTTCTGAAGTTTCCTGTCTTCTGTTTTTGTTTGATACAGCACTGCACAAGCTCAACTCACAGGCTACTCTTCCAGTAACCAAGAGACCTTTCCAAACACTGATATGAATGAAAGTTTGCCAATTAGCAGAATCACTTTGTTTTCCTTGAACTGTTTCACCTAGGAAAGGCTATTTAAAATATCTTGACCTCCTGTAATACCACTGTGGATGGTGATGCTGCCCACATGCCCAGAACCATGAAATGCTGTAAGATGTCCTACACTTAAAATCTCAATAAGTGGCCAAAGGCACAACAGTGATTTCCTAAGCGGCTTCTGTTGGCAGATCAAACAAGCAATAAGAGCAGATGATATCTCACCAACAAGGCAGGTTTTTATACTCTCATATTAATTGACTTGGATACTTGACTTTAGTATCACCCTAGAGTGGTAGCAAACACCTTATTAAAAAAAGGTCTTTAAAGAGAAGTCATATTATTCACTTAAGAGACACAAATACAGTAAGTACTGGAGATTATCTGTGTTTTTTTTCTAATGCAGCATCCAAACTAGGTGATAACTCTCTGTCTTTTGCCACATAAGACATCAAAATCAGAAAGAGGGAAAGAGAGTAAGACCAATTTTTCACAGGATATGAATCAAAATAAATTATTTGCACCGAATTGTGTTTTTCTCTTTTACTGTGAAATATCCTAGTCACCTGAATTCATATGCAAGCAATGGATCATGCAGAACAGAGCTTCTAAAATCATTACTGGTGTTTTGATATGCTCTTAAAGAAAAAAATAAAATGTAGAGGGAGTTTTCTGAGTTTAATGGGAAAAAAAAGGCTAAACTGTTGACAAGCAAACATTTTGTACTCTAGAAAAGCGGCTGAGAGTGGAGAAAGTAATCTCTGACACAGTGTGAAGCAAGATTAAAATCTACATCTGTATTACCCTGAGACAAATCTGTAAAGCCTGGTCTGAGAGACAGAGGGCTTTCAACTTCTCCCATCACTGATTTAACCAGATTGTAGGATGGATGTCTGGTTTAATTTTCTTTGGTTTTATTTTGTTGTGTTCTGTGCAATCAATATCCATTAGTATGTGTGTGACTTTGATAAACTGAGTCCCATGATATCAGAAAGTTATATATTGCTGTCTGCTGGAAGCCCCAGGCTAGGTTTCAGAATACAGTATTTTCTATATAAATAATGATAGAGTGGAAACTCAATGGAAACCAACACAGTAGCCTTAATCAGCACAAGGCTACAGAGGGCAATTTTATAGACCAGTCTTAGACAATGAAATATTAATTTTAACAATTCTTCCATATTTTAAACTGCATATGTATTGCTTATATTACATATAATATTACTTAATGTAGAATCACCAGCAAATATAAAATACACACTATATATAAAATATACACATATACAGACATTCCCATATTACTCCTGCCAATTTTTAGAATTTTATATCATTTTAATGATATTTTTAATATCTAAAAGAATGAAAATTTGGCTTTACAGAATTTATTCAAGAGAGCCTAAAGCCAGAAACCACTTGCAGACATGCATTCAAAACCTGTGAGGGATTTCCCTGTGCAGTGCTGCTGCACAGTAACTAAGTCCTGAACTGTTAACTTATTTAAAACTGAAATCCTATTTGAAGAATAATCATAGAGTCACAGAATGGTTTGGGTTGGAAGCGATGTCAAAGATCATCCTTTTCCATCCTCCTGCTGTGTGCAGGGACAATTTCCACTAGACCAGGTTGCTCAGAGTCCCTTCAAACTGGCCTTGAACACTTCCAGGGATGGGGCACCCACACCTTCTCCAGGCAACTTTATGTATTCTCCAGTACCAACTGAAGTGGAACAGAATTCTTTTGGATTAATTCTCATTAAGAATTGTCAGCCTTTTTCTTCAAGGACTGACATGTGAATGGAGCTGGTTTAAGTGGTTTATCTGTTCAGAGCAGTGTAACATGCACAGCTCCTCTGCAGAGGCCAAATGATGCTGTGGTTTCGGTCTGACCCACCCACCCAGAAGTGTTCTGCTTCTGCAGAGAATATATGGAAGAAGACCAAAGTGACTCCCTCACATATTGCAAGCTCTTTGACTTTCTAACCAGTGTTCTCAGACAAGGTGCTAAGAAGAAATTGTATCTGTAGGATTTGGTCTTCCTCTGACAGAGAATTCTCAGAATGAGGTTGGAAATACCACAGGAAAAAATCCTTCTGTTCTGAGGTAATTTTCCAAATGTTTTTCTATTACTGTGGTTAACACACTGCCCATCAAACACAATGCTGCAAGACAAGGAGAGATCTCTAAGTACTCTCTGCATGCCAGATTTGAAGAAGTGAGAACCTTTTCAGTGCATCTAAAGCAATTTGGAAATATAAAAAGGGCCTCACAAGAAGTATTATTTGACACTGAAATTTGCATGCCTGAAAAATAGAACTCTCTGTACGTAGTAAGCAGCTTTTGCTACTGCACTTTATTTCCCACTTCATACTTCTGAATGTGTTTGAAAACAGATCACAGTCATGCTTTGATTCTTGCAGTATAAGAAATTAATAATCTAACTTTTTTTTTGTCATTTATACAAAAGAGAAAAAAGTACACCTTCAAAAACAGCTGTTAGGCTTGGAGGCCCAAATCCCACATGGAAAAGTGACCAGGGACTCAGAGCTGAGTAAAGCAAAACTGAGCCAGCTCTCAAAACACAAACCCATCCATGCACTCATCTCCAGCTCTGATTCCCAGAGCTGGGATGTTTTTAGTACATTATCGAGCCAACCCAAGGTGCTGAGCCCTGTGAGAGATAAATGGCAAGGGCAGAGCACTGTGCTGCAGCTGTACCACACCTGCCTCCTCAACAAGTCAATTGTTCTTTGCTACCTCCTGTCTGCACCAAGCTGAGCTCTGACAACATGCAGAGCTCAGCAGACTCAAGTAAACACCCAACATTCTACCCTAACATCAGGTAGAATATCAGGCCTGTTCTGATGAGCTGCTGTCAAATATAAAATACTCCACTGTTTTATTCCAGTATATTGGTGTTATCAGTCAGGAAATTATTTGTACTGATCAAGAGCTCTTCAGATAATGTGAAGGGTATGGTCTAAATTTCCTTGGTGTCACTCAGTGGAGAGGACTGCAAGAAGAATTATTGAAGGGACTTCAGTCACCGCAAGCACCAGCCAGGATTTCAAAATTTGTTTTCTCAAGAAAACAGAGAGAGTGACATATCTGTAAATTGAGTCAGAAAGCTATCAAAGTGCTTTCTAAACTACTTCTTCAGGATATTTTTTTTTAACATAAGGCAGCTAAGCACTTCACTCAGATAACTGTTAATTAAAAAGAGAAAATACTGCATGTGCTGCATAAGGAACTAGAATAGTTCTTCACCAGAGGGCTTTGCCTCCAATAATGAGGATGGTAATATACATGTCAGTAAGACTGTCAAGCTATCATGTTTTACTGTCTGTGTAGTCATTGGTTTTTGCCATCAGCTGTTCTTTGTATTCTGGTGTGGAACTGTAATATGACATTTTTGCATACTGTTAGCATTTACAATGCTTCACCCCAGGAAGTATCCTCAGGGGTGATATTTTGCTGTAAGACATTAGCTTTTTAACCATGATTGTCTGCCTGACACAAAGGTAGAGAGTAATAAAAAGAGGAATTGGAGACTGCTGAGCCTATTTTTTGATTTACTTGTTGCATTTATAGTGGCAAACATCCAAACACTCCAGTTTGAGTGCCCTCAATTTTAACAGTCATTGCTCTATTTTCACCCCAAACTTTAAAAATCCCACACAATCAGACCTGAAGCATATTTTCTAGAAACACTGTGGCAGGCATCTCTGAGAATTTTAGGTTGCAGCCAAAATCAACTGCAGAAGGTGGTTACCCTGAGTCACACAAAATACACACCCTGAGTGTGCAGGGGCCCCAGCAGGACAGCAGCTGCCAGTCCTTCCCCTGGGTGAGAGCAGGTGCTGACCTACATAAGAACCATTTCTTGTTGCTTTGGGGCTCATTGATTCCAGTTCTCAATACTCACAGCTCAAAGCTCAGCTGTGCACCTAAAACATGAACCTCCTGTGCTGCAGAACCACGCTAGGATGAACTCCCTTCCTTCCTCTGAGGGGAGGAGACCTAACCTGATGAGGAGGAGAGCAGAGATCAGGGAATGGGTACTGAGGAAGGCTTGAGAATGGAATCTGGTCTAATCTAAGGGGCTTGGACACAAAGCTAATGAAATGTTAATTAGAACAATGATTACTACCTCATTATAACAATGGTACCACAAGCCAGTCACCTGGATTCGCTGGAAAACCTCCAGAGCTATAGGTTCAAACAAGCTGCAAACTTAAGTGTTGCTAAAACCAAATGCATTTTTGGATATATTGATAGGGAACCATAAGAGGATCATGCTGAACAAAGTCTCCTTGTCCAACTCAAGGGCTGATGTAGGATTTAGGTAGTCTTTTGAATTAATGTTACTTATCTCTCTATTAAAGCTAGACCAGTTATATTTCTCAGAATTGTCACCCACCTTGCATGAAACAAAGCTTGACTGTCTGGCATTCAGACTATATGTGGTTGTTGCTTGAATTTTTTGTTTGATTGTTGATGTGATTTGCTGTTAGAAATTAGTTATTTTGAATGCAATCCATTTATTTTAAATTTTGCTTTTTACACACCTTCACTGAAGTTTCTTGCACTGCTTGGTGATTGTAACTGTACAGACAATTGTCTGTCTGAAGTTTCCACATAAAACTGCCCCTGCTGGAAATCTTGTGAAAAAGAACTCAAGAGGTGCAGAAATACAGTGAAATGCAGTTAACTCAGTTTTCCAACTGAGTGAACACTTGCGGACTTTTTATCTTTTTTTTTTTTCAGGACTTATTTTTCCACCATTAAATAGAGTTGTGTGAGAGAAAAATATAGTAACAACATTGCCTATTCTGCCTCAAATGTAATTTGGAGAGAACTCTTATTTAAGCAAGTTTTATATTGTCTACCAAGCAGAAAAACTGTAATATCCCTACAATTTAAAACCATATTTTGAAACAGACAGGCTAAATATGAAGTCACATTAAAAAGTTGTGAATTTTTTGAATACAGATAAGCTTTTGCAGTTGTCACAATGCTTTGCAGAGGTAAGACTTCATCACTTTTAGCTGTTTACTGAGGACTAGAATCTACTGATAAACTGCAGACTTATGTAATACCCAGTCTAGCAGCACTTCATATTATATTTACCAGACCAGATCAAATTGCTGCAGAGTAAACATTAGTGAGAAAACAGAACAGTTACTGACGTAAATGGATGTGATGCCTGAAGCTGCTCCTTCCACTAATTTATACTCCTACTCTGCTCACAATATAATCTGTTGTAGGATAAACATACATCAGCATTATGTGTGGAGTGCTTCTTGGTGCTGGTGAGAAATCCTTACATTCAAAGCCACAGTTAAGTTTTCTCAAATAACAGGAAACCAACGTGAGAAAATAAATTCTCATTTCAGAAATGTTGAATAGATAGCAAATATCACCTTTCCTAAAATACAGGAATTCATATTCTGCATTTAAGTGAAATATGCTTTCAAATACATTTCATTTGAAGTCTTACATCATTAGTATGAATGATCTAATTAATTATATACACACAAAACAAAGTGCATTTGCCAAAGAACTTAGTTAATCCTGTTCAAGGCTAGAATCACAGAACTACCATTTTTTCACTGTACCATCCAGAAAGCAAATACAAGGTACAGGAGGTAATATGATAAAGAAGTGATGGTCCTTTAAGACATTAATTAATTCTAACATTACTTATAGAATGACATATTGCATGACATTTAGAACATAACAAATGCTACAATTATTTTGCATTGACAGTTCAACCTGACAGACTAATATTAACAAATGTTTCAGAATTATCCTCTGCTTTCTTAAAGCAGTTGCTAAAGCTTGGATCCAAGTATGCATCATAGGTGCTAAAATATAAGGCTAGAAATAATATATAATTTTCAGCAAATTCGTTTCTTTTTCTAAAGCTACAGAAGTGAAATGTTAGGTTTTAAATAACTATTTACCTGTTACAGACCTTAAATGAACAGCAATCAATCAAATGTCATCTTTCCCCAAACCACTTTTACAGTCATGTCCATCTTGATGATTATATTATGAGTTAATGTGTCCATTTTGAAACTCATGTTAAACATTTCAGAGTGTATAGCTATGTATGAGTGAATTTATGGTATGTTGCTCCTCCATGCATAAATAAAATGAAAATCTGAGTGCTTTGATATGAAGGAGCACTGGAAGGCTGTTTACTAAAGACAAACTAGCAATAATGAAGGAGCAATAGCACCAAAGAAGTTAATTTCGACCTTACCTGATCCACTAATTGGGAGTAGAGGTCATAGCAATTGTCAAAAATGTATTTATAAGTTGAATCCAGGCAGGCTCTTACACAGTCTTTCACCACAGTACTGGCTCGAGGGGGGCTCTGCAATTCCAGGACCTAATTAAGTATTTCACAAATAGGAAAATGTCAGAATTAGATTGAACACTAAAAATCCAAGTGTTGAATGTAGTTCTGTTATACAGGATGAAAAGTGTTCAAATAAAGCAATGAAAAACAATTAAAATTGTGTTGAATTAAGGTGGATTTAGTTCAAAGACACACTAAAATGCAAGTAGATTTTATCACCAATTTTTATTTGAATTAAATACTTATATGGTGAAAGAGACACTTTTGCCCAGGAGTTTACATCTTTACATCTTTGGGGTTACTTTTTATAAGTTTTTTTAATTATGTAGGAAATAATTAAACCGTATACTTATGTGCTTTCCTTTGAATATCAGCCAACTAGCAGTTATTTATTTAAAGCAAAGGGTTCATCTTTTACTCCATTTCAGGATACATTAATTCAAACTTTAACTTAATGGATTATTTTAATTCTCTTTATGTAGTTGCCTAATGCAATGGAATCACATGCTATTATGACAAAGGCTGCTTTGTGTTTCTCTTTTTTCATTCAGTAATATCAATGTTTATCATTACAAAAATATTTCCATGCTTGACTACTTAGATCTCAAGCTTTGGAGAGAATAAGGTTATAACAAAGGCGAATAGTTATCAGATCTATTTTGTTGTTTCATTTGTGATTTTATTATATCAGTAGAAAACCATTATTCTGTACGACTGCTAAAGAATTCAGCTAAGTAAGCTTTATGTGACATGAGTTTAAACTAATTAAAAAGGTAAATTTTTTGCTTCCTTCAGGAAATTTATTTGTGCAAGTAAAGGACAATACCTTCATCCGAAAAAAAGTAATGCTGGTTAGCAGGTCCACAGTTGATTTCAGATCTTGGAGTCTTTCAGAATTGCTGGCAGGAAAATTATCCTGGAAGCAGGGAAAGAAGGAATCGTGCAAAATTTGAGTTATAGGTAAAATCCTTGAACACCTAGCAGAAACCCTCTAAGAAAACATAAGGTGCTGCTTGGAAGGATTAGAGATGTTCCTGTTACCCAAATTCTGCCTGTGAGGTAGTTAAAGATGAATATCCCTTGGACATGAGGAAGCACACCTTTGATAACAAATTTAATCAAATTTGTTGCATACTACTCTTTCTTGAATATGTACTTATCACTTGACCCATTCCTATCTTCAGGAAAGAAATTACTAAGCTTTTTCTTTTTTGTCAAATTGGAAAAATATTAGTGTTAAACAGCTTAAATTCTATACATTTTTATTCCAAATGAGTTGGGGTCTCATGTTGGCTCTAGATAGAATATGTAGGTTCTACATACCCTGTATTTAGATAAATCAATCCTCAGAGAATTGTGCAATTGATCCAGCAGCTTTATAAACTTTTCTCTCTGTAAAAAGAAAACAAGAATATGTTGCACTAGAATTTGCAGGTTCCTGTAATTGCTGGGGTTTTAGATGCTTCTTTCCACTCTTCACTTATTTGAAAATCAATTTGTTTTCCACTATTTCATATACAAGTGATGGTTTGAAATGCCTGTGTTTCAAGGCCAGGTGCTGCATCTTCTTTCACTTTATTTTCCCTTTCTATCTATATTGTATATCTGGAATGCATTAAACACAGTGCAGCTGTGCAGTACATTAGTGAGGTCACAAAGATTTTGCAATGCAATGTTTTCCTTTCTTATATTTTTCTTGCAACTGATTAAATGCTTGAACAAAGCACCACTCCCTTCCTTTAATAAGTAAGAAATTATGCTCATTTACAACAGAATGTGGTGCAAAAGTATGACTGAAAATATACTTCTGAAACAGTGGCTTTTGTAGGAATAGGTTAAGTAGTACTAATACAATGCAATTGTATTTTTTCCTTTCAAATGTGAAGATTAACTTGTTATCTTGATAGATGAAGGAGTGCTGGAAATATTTTGCTGCGTGATTTCCAGCTGAGTCGTGCCATTTTCAAGTAATACTAATGAGAGTTTCTAATTACCACAGTAGAACATATTCCATAGTCTACTGCACAAAACTGAAATCTCAGCCTATGTGAAAGCAGCAGACTTCTGGAAGAAGCAGCAGCTAATAGCTCTCAGGCCTCAGTGATTGTATCTGCACCATCCCTCAAATGGGATGATCAGTAATTTGAAAATAGAGTCTTTGTGCTCTGTCTCTCATCAGTGGAGCTCTAACCTGCACCAAACCCCACTAATTTGGCACAGTTCCCTTAAGGGATCAATCAAAAGAGAACTTTTTTGTCATGTTATAAATGTGTACTGAAATATTCAGTCAGCCAAATCATTCCCAGCTGTAGCCTGAGGACTTGAATTTGAGATGCTCTTTCTGATGAATGATGTGCAGCTATTCACTAACAAATGCCTTTTGACCCAGGAGAGAAGAATAATCTAATATTTTGCCTATAAGTCAATTGTTTGAAAAAAGAGCTCCAAATCTCTATTAGTGATGCCTACTACTCTTTTCCCATCCATCTGTTGAACTACGAATTGGATTGGAATTGCGTCAAAGGCAAACTGGCATTAACATCAGAGAAAGGACTTAATCTCTGCCCAGGCTGAGGACAAAAGTGGTTGTGATCACTGGAAAAATGAGAAAAAAGAATAAAAACCCCAGAAAACCCATCCCAAATTTCAAAAGTTGCATCAAAGTCAAAGGTCTAATAAAGCTTGAACATTGAAAGAGAAATCTTGTTTCAACAAAGACATTAAGTCATTCTTGGCTTTCTCCTCCAAATGTATAATTTCATAATTTTGTCTTGAAAATCTAAAATTCATAATTCCTCTATTGTTCTAATGTTGGAGAAGTGTACTACTGCCTCTAACACTACTTCAAATAAAACTTGAAATTTGGAATTTTACTTGTATTTAATAAATTTTAATTAGGATTAATATTTCATTTCATGTCAATAAATGGTATTTTATGAAAAATGTTACATCAAATAAACCTTTGATAAAAGCCGTAAAAATAAAAGCCCTAGTAATAAAAGAAAAAAAAAGGAAAAATTTTAATTTTTCAGCATAAGTGTTTATGCTCCCTCTCTGTCATGTGTGATACCAAAGCTATGAAGGCAGTTTCTCTGAATTATTGCTCTGCCTCCCTGCTCTCAATTTCCTGTGAGAGTAGGTGAAGAAATCAGAATAAAGAGTGAATGTATCTTTATTTATTATCATGTTCAAAGACTAGGAAGTCCACACTCTGAGATACTTATGCACAAAAGAAAATTTACCAATAGCAAAAGAAGTATTACCACATCCTGAAATGCTATTATTCCTCCTAAAATTCCTGATGCCTAAATCCAGGACAACACACCAGGAAAAATTTCAGCAAAAATAAGAGAGAGTCCATTATTATGGATCCTTGTGAGAAGAGCAGCACTTATGGCTACATCCATTAGGTTCACATGAGTTCACTGATGACAGCCCAAGAAAGGAACTGCATCCAGTACTTAGTCTAATGCAGTTAGCAGTTTGCAAGGGCCACTGCAATAAAATAAAAACCTGTTTGTAGGAGATTTTAGTACTGTGAATGTGTGCCAGTGCTTTTGACACTCTGCACCTCACAAGGAGCTGAGCAGCATCTTCTCTGGCTTTTATAAAGATTGATTTTAAAGACTCAGGGTAAAATTTTCAAAAGCTAACAACAGCCCTTACTCTTTAAAATGAGCAATTAAATTCAATGTGTAAGTTAACATGGAATAACTAGGGAAAAAAACAAAAAAGAGGACTCAAACTCTATTAAAAAAGAAAATCTACTTACCCCAAAGTTGGTAGCAGCAAAGCGATCTGAGGCAGAGACATTGGTTGCTGCTGTTGTATGAGCATAGAAAGCATTTATATTGGCCAACAATGTACTCATAACTGCTGGAACACCAGGGCACATGTATTTAGAAGAGAGACAGGAAAAGTGCCTGCAATTCAAACAAACCAACAGTTACTGAAAATGGCAGGGAATCTGCTTCTTCTCCCATTATAATTTCTTTCTAACTCCAGTGATGTCACTTTCAGGTTACCTCCTGGAAAATTGTAAGGATGCATATGAAGAAAATTCAGATGGATTTGATATAACTGCCATTTGTTGCACACTGATATTTTCAAACTGGCCACATTAGATTAATATTCAGTTCTTACTCTGTTAATCCTAAACACAAAAATATGACTTAACTATTTTAATTGCTGTTAAGCAAAACATTCATTATTAAAGAAAACCTAAAAAGCAAACTCTAACTCATCATCACAGAAAGTCACAGGAATCTATAGTAGAAGGTTTAATTGTTGCGAACAAAAAGACTCAAGCCAGCATTTAATGTGGTTCTTATTTTACACTACATTATTAATGACAGGTGCTTCAATCAGCTTCTGGGTTCACCTTGATTTGAATTAAGCCATAACTGAAACTGTTCCACTTTGATCCAGGCCAGTAAAATTCAGATGATCAGTCTGTTAAATCCAAAGCAGCCAAAACCAGAGGTGCAATGTAGCAGCACTGTTTACTGGTTTAATGAAACAGGAGATGCCTGCTAGTAGCACACAAAAAGCTTATAACACAACAAAACATGAGAGGTACAAATGAATGAAAGATGTGATGCGTGAGGAGAGTGAACACCATCATTGTAAACATAAATTCCTAATTTCAAGATTTATAATTAGGCAGGACTGGGAAGGATAAAGACACAAATAGGAAAGAGAAGGAGGGGGATTAGGAAAAGATGGTGATAAAAATGGGTGTACAGTCAAAGAGAAAAGGATTAAGAAACTCTAATCAGTCTCTGTGTGACTGAAGGTCCTGATCTGGCCACATGCTCCTCTTAGCTGGAGTCTCTGGCTCCTCTCTCCTGTTCCTCCTCAGGAGCATAAGGCAGAGCAGTGTGCTGGGCCTGAACCACCTGGGCACTAATGCCCTTCCAAGAAAAAAATTAAGGTACAGTTCAACTCTCCTGCTGAACTTAAGCCAAAGACCCTTAACTGTTGTCACTGCCCAAATCATCTTTCAAGGCATCATTCAAGATCGTTCAAGATCCTGTAGAGGCAATCATTAAGTGCTGATATCTGCATTTTACATAACTGAGAGAAATTGCTCAAAACTACACAGAAACCAATCACATGGGCCAGGCCTAGAACCCAGCAATCCCAGCTATGTGCTCATGGAGTAGTGTTACCAAGCCTTTAATTCATTGCCAGTACTTTCAAGAAGTGCTTTTGAAGAGTGAAATGTGAATTCAACAAAAGATCACCATGGTTCTCTACCCCTGAGAAAAATCTTTCATTATATGTCACGTGTTTTCTGTCAAGTAGAAGAATAATACTTTCCTTTGTAATGAAATACAATAGTGATGCCAGGTGGTTCTCACCAATAAAGGTAACCTTTAAAGCTAATAGAAATATCTCCTTATCTACAAGTAAGTTTAGGAAATACACTTAGGGATGATCAGAACCAGCTTTCAAAAAATTGACAAAATAATTATTAGTTTTACTGATGACCTTTAATTTCCAAAAGGCTTTTAGTGGACTTAAAGCTCCTTGGTGCATGAGTAACATCAATCTGGAGATAAAAAGGCACTAATAATCTCACTGGCCTTACAGTCATACCTGTGACATGTGCTCTGCTGAGGTAGGAGGCGGGCAAAAGGAGCAGTGAGCAACAGAGAAATCGTTGAGATTGTCTCAATTGCCTTCAGGGAACATGACAGACAAACATGGAAATATTGTTTGGGTCAACTTCTTAAGGTGACTTCTGAGGGTTCCTCTAACTATTTCACAATGAACTACTCATAGACCTGCACTCAATTCTTATCCTGAAGAATTGGTACAGACCTAAACTGTACCAATTTTTCACAAGGAAAATTTAAAACTATTGGTATAATTTATGTCCTTATTGTATCACTGCACTGTTTACCTGTAATGTGCTTAGGGAAATTTATGATAAAGCATCTCTGACAAACCTTTATTTCTCTCCACCATTTAATTAAAATTTTTAATGTTCACAGAACCCATTAAGTACACAGCATGGGTCATGACTCCAAGTGCTGATAACTCAGGTTATCAGCCACCTGCAAGGTACCTGGATTCCTTCTGCTTGCTAAAATGAATAAACCAAAGTAAACCCCTACTCTCATTTTTGCGGGTCTTTGAAAACAGCATCCAATAGCATGAGTTATTAACAATTTCTAGTGGGCACATGATGTCACACAACCATTGCTAAGTCTCACATTTTAGAGCAAGGTTGCACTGCTTAAGCTACAGTGGTGTCTGAAACCAGGCCTGCTTGCTGCAACTTTCTTACTATGCAATTTCCTGACCAACAGACACTGCCTGGGATTCTTCCAATATTTCTGCTATTATGAATTAGCAAAGAAAGAAGTCTAATTGATGTGCTGTACTCATCAGTAAGCAAATGCTATCAATAAAAAATTAGTTTAATGGGCAATTTGTGTGCTTTTCGTAATGCTGCCACATTAATTGAAAACTAGCAGGAGAACAAGATGACATAGTTAGTGCCCATTAACCTGCTGGAATGAGAGCTATGTTGCTGATTGAGAATCATTAGGTTCTACCTGTGGTGACTCTTGCCAGTAAGAAATAAAGATCTTAATAGAGCTTTTATTGCACTTGACTCTATCACACAGTAAATTCAGGTTGCTGATATTATGTGTAATTTCAGTGTCTAGTCAAACACTGTTTCAATACGTGCTTGGATTTTTTGCCTTCTAAAGAGAAATAAATTAAGTTGAAAGATGAATGACAGGAAAAAAATTACTTTTTCTTCATTGCAGAGTGGCTTAATATGCACAGGTAAATAAAGTTTCAGTATGACTCCTAGACATTGAATTTACAGCATAAACTGCCATCAATCACCACAGTCATCAAAATAAAGGCCAGCTGGATCATTGTGCTACTTTTCTACTTTTTCTTCCTGTTTTCTGTGATACTTATTTTCCTCCCTATTTTCTCAGACATCCATGCTTGCACTTCTGGGAGTTACACATACCAGTTGTGTGGCTGACAGTGTCTGCCTGGCTGCTATCCATCGCAAAACCCAAAAAATTCGCGTCTGAACCATGTAATAATGGCTGTAATTGTCTTGCTTTTCTTTTCCTAATACAGACTCCATGAGGAGTGGAAAAATAAAATAATCATAAGAAAGAAGAGTGGATTATGTAACCTATACAGTCAAGACTTCAAAGAGCTGCAGTTACTGCAACAGAATCAGTCTTTTTGTTGTATTTTGGTTTGGGTCAATGGCTGTTTTTCTGTGCACAAGAATTCCACATTTGGTAACTTGAAGTAAATTTCCTTGCTCAGGAACTGTGCAGTTGTAATCTGTATCTTGAGAGTAAAACACCCCTTCTAAGTCAGCATCTTTAGGGAAAAAGTGTCTATGTTTATCTCCGAAAAATGTGCAGATGTTCCGATCTCCATCAAAAGGCACAACCACACCTGAATCCATTCTTGTTCCAAGCTTGGTGAGAAAGGTCTCACTGGGGACAATGACTAGAGCAGACGGGTAACCACCTGTGTGACATCTTCTGGGCTGATTCCCACATGCCAGTAGGAGTATATTCACTGTATTTCAAAAATCAAGACCAAATTTTTGAGCTATTGTTTCTGTGCTCTAAAGGAAAATATGTAAGACAGAAGGAAACCTTCAGCGCTTAAGGGATTGTAGACAACAAAGCCACCATCATGAACCAGAAATTATATAAGAGTGGGATTGTTTATTGCTGTAGTGGAACAGGATGCCAAATTACTTTTGACAGAGATACTTTAGAGAAGCTTAATCAGTTTTATGCTGTGTAGAAACACAGAAAGACATTTGTTCCTACTCCAGCATACACCATCTATCCATACTTAAAAGGGTCAAGACTGACTATCATTAAGTGGCACTGAAACTGTATAATATCTAACTTTATCACAAATCTGAATACTAAAAATTCCATTCAGGCAAAAAGAGCACCTCATTAGCAGCATCCTAAAACTCACGTAGCCTGATGAAGTGCAGATGTTCTCTGAAGTCTGGATCCTGGGGTATTAAAGCTTAGTCAGTTTTGCATTTACAAACACAAACATTTTAATTTCCAATGTTATCATGAGACATGCAGTAGAAGTACTCTGCAACTAGATTCTCAAGCAAAAAATGCTTACACAATACTCCTCTGGGCAAAGTGATTACATTTAAATTCTCTCTCTGCCATATAGTGGCAAATTGCTTTTGTTTTAGTAGGAGATCTTTGTTACCAAATGCAATCTAATAATTCTATTTTCCAAATCAAGAAGCTGTACATTTTCTTCCAGCCACTAAAATTGTTCCAGAAGAAAAAGGTAATCTCATAAAAAGAAATAAAACCAGCAGATAACAGTCAGAAAGAAAATTCCTCATGACAAATAGACTTAGTGTCTTCACTACTCTTCTCCCCAAAGTCTGAATGCTGTGAGACGTGTCTGCAGGTGAATCAGCAGAACAATGTATATAAATATATATTCTTGTCCAAGTATTACCTGAGATTACATTAATCACTGATTTTATTCTGAACTTAAACAGGCTGAGGCTGTCCCCTCAAAGAGGCAGTGCTCATTATTGACATGCAACATTTAAAAATGTACAAGGATGTGGGTATGAGGGTAATGAAATCTTCACTTTTACTTCTTGTGACTATCAATATTGAATTCATTTTCTCATTACATCTGCCTTCAGATACCTAGTTTGCAGGAAATCAAGGAAATTTGGGGCAAAAGGTATAGAAGAAAGAAAGAACAAAATGAGAACAAGGCAAAATAGGTCAATTACCTTAAAATGGCTTTGCTAGAATTTTTGAGTAAAAACTCCTGAAAAATGTCTTGGAGTACTGTTGCCCAGCTCCATGTTAAATGTGGAGACTAAATTTACTTACTTTTCATGAATATCTCTACTTCATGTTATTTACTGAGACAAAAATAAAACATCTTCTTTATCTAAAAATATAACCTGTCAATTTCTACCACTTTTAGGTAAAAAAGATTTTATATACTCACAATAGTTATATTGCTATTTTTGCAATGCTGACTTTTGCAACATCTGAATTTCTAAAACCAGTGTCAAACTTTTTCTGGAAAATTTTGCAGTACTTTAATACATCAAGAGACGAAGAAAAACAAAATTCAAAATAATTTTAGAGTTAAGGTTGTCTGTCAAAAATACAGCCATGTTATATTGAGCTAATCAACTACTGGGGCGATAGTTAAGCCAAAACTAATGCTAAATCAGCCCTTTATTTCTTATGCAAATCACTAATAACAGCCCTCCTTTGGCATGAATAGCTCTTAACAATTCATTTCTGTCAAACCTTGAATTCATCTTTGGTACACACAGCAGGAACAACTCTATCACTAACATTTTGGTAAAAATACCATACCATTTCAAATCAAGTCATAAAACTACAATACCAGGATAAGTTAATAAATGACCTAAAAATCCCATAGAGAGCTACAGAGAAACTAAACACAGAAACACAAATACTCATGAAAGTCAACACACAAATTCCTCCATATGTAGATTAAATATAAAATAGAGGAACTCTCAAGTTTCATTAATTATTCTGTGCGATGCTGTATAAGTTCCTTGAAGGAAGATCATTAAAAATGTGTATAGCACAAAATATGTCCCCTACCCTTCTATCAGATGAACAATACAATAATTCACAGACAGCTACATAAAGGGAAAGATAGGCTCATTGCAATAGCAGGTGGTGTCATTACATTCTGCAATAAAAAAGAAAACTTCAGATTTTTATGTACCTTCATACATTATAAGACTTCTTTTTTAGGAGGTAAAAAGATGCAAAAAAATGAGAGATGCTCTGATTAAAGATTCCACAATAGCAGGTTTCTATAAGGAAAAAAAATCGGTATTTTTTAATTTAGAGGACTAATTTGGAGTCCCCTGCTTTTCAACAGCTCCAGCAGAATATAGTCCTTTTCACTAGAAAATTTTTAGCTGGATAAATTGAGAACACGATAGATTTCTCATGTCTCCAGGCCTCTGAGCTCTGTGGTGCTGTGTTCTAAGGTTTTCAGATAGCTACTGCAGAGTGGCCAATGTAACAGGCCTTAGTACTGCTAAAAATGGTTTGCACTAATTATTTATATATAGCATGGAAGATCACTATAGCCATTGCTGGTTTTTTGTAATCCTGGAAAAGAGTAAGAGCTTGTGAAACCCTGTTCCAGTTGCATCTGGAGCACTGGAAGTCTTTCTGAACTGTGCTATATATCAGTATCATAAGGATTACGGAATGCATTAGCAGTAATACCAGTAACAGCTTATAAAATGCTTATATCTTAAAGCCACTGCAGATGAGAAGCACCTCAGTGAGAATCAGATGGACAAAAATGAAAAGAATTTTAAGTGAGGAATGGAAGAGAAATGGTGAATAAAATCACAGAGGCTTGGAATTCGTTACTTCCCTCAAACACATTGCTGCCAGCAGAGCAGAGAGCCAGCCACGGTGATACTCACGTCATAGCTTGATAAATATATTCAATTCCATAGCGCATGGCAAATTCATCCACAATTTCCTGGGCGGCATCATCAAAGTAAACCTTCCAGGCCTCATCACCTTTCACTTCGGGGATCTTCACCACGCCGTTGGACTTCACTTCCGTCAAGTAATGGAAGAGACTCTAAAGGTAACAAATGTTTCAAACATGAAGTTTTAGCTTTTAAGAAGCATTCTGAAAATACGGCCTATATACAGTCATCAATGTGTTAATTGTTAGTCCATTTTTTAATTGTTTATTTTTCCAAAGACTAGCTCAAACTAGTCAGCAGACTTGTGACTCAGCACATTGAATCTCTCTGATATCAAGTCCTGATAAAATAGTGCAGAAACTTCTCTTTTATATGCCCTTAATGAGTGAAATTGTGATCTTGTAATACTTATTACAGAATATTTCAATTTGCATTGTATCTATGACCAATAAATTTCAAATTCATTATCTAAGTCCTTAACTTCAGGGTGCTAACAGAAATACTGCAGGTGCCTCTCAAGTTTTGCAATAAAACTTAGGTTTAGTACCCTTGGGAGCAAAGGTAGATTTGACATTCATGGCATAGAATGCTGCTCAGATTGCCTAGCTCCATATGTATCCACAAATTTCACAATTCCATATGTATCCACAAAATCCAACAGATTTTATATCCTATTTTCAGTGATTGAAAAAAATCCCCTAAAACTTCTATGTATTTTCAGTTTTGCTCACCAGCCTATAACTGTCTCTTGGATTATCTTAATTTTTTTTCAATGTTGACAAAAGCAAACTAGATGAAAGGCAAACTAGACTTTACGATATCTGTGCTTCCCCTTTTTCTCACTCCCCAAATTATGAATTACTGTAAAACAACAGAAATCCTTTAAAGTATACTTCTGGAATATATAGAAATGTTTGTATATTCTTGATGTTAGCAATCATGTATCAAAGTGCTAAGTCAAAGAACAGTACAGGGAGTTTATCTAACACCTCCTGGCAGGAATGACCTGTTTATTGGTCTTATGTTATTATTCTACCCTTGCCTCTGGACCTTACACTTCCTCAGCAATACAGAATGGGAAATCTGAAATCAACTTGTCCTGAAGTACAGCAGCAGTTATTTGTTTTAGTGTTCTCATGTCCTGTAGCCTTTTTTCCTTATCCATGCAACAACTGAACAGTAATTTCTATACTTTCTCCAACATACCTCGTGCAGACAGGTGTACTGCACATGATAGGGAGCAACTTTCTCCTCTCCTTCAATTTCAACATTGATTTTCAGTCTAATGGCACCAGAGACAGCCGATTTATCTGTTCGCTTTTCTGAAGAGTGGAAAAATAATACATTAGTAACTACCAAGAACACACGTATGTCACATGAAAAGCTCTCATAAATCATTCTAGTTTAATCTTTTTAAAGCCAGGGAGTCCTGCTGTTGAAAATGAGAATGTTTTTTAGTACCTTTCACATGGTTCAGGCTCAAAATAGAATATCTAACTATGAAGAAAATACTTCTTTCTTACTTTATCTCCCATATTCAAACAAGGCTGCACAGCTATTTATTTATTACTTTCCCCTTTTCAATTGAAATTACTTTAATTTTCTATCTGATATCTGTACTAATTATTATTATTTTCCTTTAGTTATGAAGACTTTACCAACATGGACTACTCTGTCTGAGTGTGATGGGTTGATTCTGTTGGTGCCCACCAAAGTTGCTCTATCACCTCCCTTCCTCTGCTGGACAGGGGATAGAAAATCCAATGAAAGCCTCATGGGTGGAGAGAGGGATGGGGAACAGAGCACTCACCAATTGCTTCCATGGCCAAAACCTGACTCAGCTTGGGGGAAAATCAATTTGTTACCAGTGAAATCAAAGTAGGATAATGAAAAATAAACCCAGATCTCAAAGCACACCTTCCCCTCACCCATCCCTTCCTCACAGGTTTACTTCACTCCTGATTTTTCTCTACCCCTTCTGTGCCAGGGGCACAGGGGGACAGGCAGTGGGGGTTCTATCTTTCATTTTCAAATCAATGTGTAATGTTTAATATTTTAAAAGTCATACATTGGTACCAAAACTACATATTTTGAAGGCACAAAGTTAAAGACAGTAGGACTCTACCTAAATTTGTTTTAAAAAATCAGTAAGAATCATACCTAAATTATACCAAACATCCATTTCTCCACTCAGTGTTCTTACTTCAATGATTGTTTGCCCAAGGAAGTCATCTGATTCCTTTTTGAAATGCTGTTTTACTCTAGATTTGATATCATCATCTTCATCCCATACTCTTACTTTTATTCTATCTGTCGAGTTATGACATTCACTGGAAAAACAAAAATAAAACACAAAATATGAGTGATATATAAACTACATTGCTCTGCACTGCTGTCTAATTCATTAAACTCAGTCTCCACACACTTGCTTGACTGCACCAAATGTCAAAGCACAAACAATCTGCAACACTCAGAGGAATAAAAAGGCCATCCCAGACTGTCAGGGACAAAACTACAATTACTATATGTATAAAAATTACTACATATAAAGAAAATACCTTGATTCAATTATATATACATAAAGATTGTATTTAGGAATGTCAATAACAGCTCATTAAATTTTTAATATGAAATTCATACTTCTTGGTGCTATTATTTAAAAAATATCTTGGGAAAGATACAGTTAGGTCAGGTTTATTTGTTTAGGAAAGCCATGTAGTACATACAGTAAACTACTAAAGCAGTAATCTGAAATAATACTAAAAGCAAGAAAAAAATTAAAGAATATTTCCAAATTTTATTTGTGCCAGGAAGCTTTTGTTAAAAACAAAGAGGTATGCACAAACATCCCAGCAAGAAAAGTAAGGCAATCAGAAAAACCCAGGAAAATAAGTAGCTGCTTGGTTCTTCAAGACCTCCATTCCCTGGTAAGGAGAAAGAGTAGGGACCATGCCATCTTCTAAAAAATTTCTTGTAAATTTAAGTGGCTTACTAACCCCTCAGTGGTTGAGTGGATTTGAGAAACTGCTGGATATATGAGAGAAGGAGCTGGCTTCACTTGCAATCTGCAGAGTACACAGTGGATAAAAATTTTTACTCCCAGCTGCACCCTGCCTTTATTTGCACAGAAATGGAAAAGAAACTGTATTACTGCTTAGTCCTGTAAGGCACAATGAGGAATGTTCACTATTCATTGGTGATGGCTTCTGATGGCTTGATTGCAATATCCCAACATTGACTGCAGAGGTTTGGGTTAGTGAAAAACTTTCTGCAGATGTTTGACTAGTACAGAGCTGGCATTAGTTAAATCTATGCCATGCTCATGCATCCACACGAAGTATGTTTTTAATATCCATTCACTAATGCTACAGAAATATTTTCTATATTACATCTCTTTATCTTTAAATATGGCTTTGAAGCATAGCAGCATCTGCTGAAATTTTCATCTTCAGCAGGGCCTTACTTTGAGACTTGATTAAGAGATTTTACTCACATTCTATTCCAAGCACTATCACTGCTTAGTGATCTGTCTCTGTTTTCAGTGTTAAAACAGTAATACTCCAACTTATCTTCCAAGCAGCACCCCTTAGGGGTATTCTAAGAATTAATTAGTGGTGGTAATGAGCTTTGGAAGTATAAAGTGCTGTAAATGGTATTATTACTGTCAAGGCCAATCAGACACTAAAAATGACATGCACAGCTTTTATATTGTGGCATCATTCAGTATCACAGAAATCCTGGTGTCTGTCTGTATTCCAGATTTTAACTTTGCAGATAATTCTGGAAATTAAAATACACATTGTTCTGTGATTAGCAAAACTAATGAAGTGCAGTTTCCTTTTGTCTTATGACTGGCTTCCCTGACATCCAACCAACCATAATCACCTATTGAATCTTCTCCCATAGTTGGGGTTTTCAGAAATTACCCCTTTATGTGAACTCCTGGTATCTGTTATGGGGTGAGCTCATACTGAGAACAGTTAGGTTCTCATGTCTCTCTGACCACATATTTTCATAGAACACGACAGACATACTGTTTGGCAATCTGTGAAATTTCTCTGACTCTGATCACAAAATTCAAAAGCTATTGGGAAGGACATACAAGAGACAGGAAGATATAGATGGATAAAATAAACATCGCTGCCTTAAGAAACCAGGCTAAACACAGAAATTTAATTTGATTCTCCTGAAATGTAGCTCTAAGTTACTGCTTAACATTGCTAAAGTCCTGAATTGCATTTAGCTGTACACTCAACAGAAATAATTGACAGGGAATTTCTATAGTGACATAGGGAGATCTATCACTGGGGAGATATTTATGTGACCCTCATCACCATACTTGTGCTTTTAACAGAAATCTTATTCCTGCTTTGATTCTCTGGCAGATGCTGCATATAAAGAGTCATTGTGTACTTCAGCACAAACGTTATATTTTTATTCTCCTGAGACAACATGAATTTTCCTCTGATATAAAATTAGCTGATTAAGAAATATTTATTCAGATGGTCAGGATGACTGTACTATTCCCTGATATCCTCAGTTGTCCTCAGCATCCTTTTCTCCTTTAATCTTAGGCCAGGCACAACCAAAGTGTTAACTCGTGTTCATCTTTGTGTTGAAACTTCAGCACAGAGTCAGCTCTGCTACGTTTGTAATGTTCCTGAGCAAGACCACAAAAATAGCATGGATTTGTGTTTAAAAACGGAAGAGTGGATGAGCAAATATCTCCTCCTGGCCTGCCCTGCGGCAGTGTGACTGCAGGGAGATTCACTGCTAAAGTTACAGAGCTGTCTCTCAATGATCCTGCTTACCTGCCCAGACTCAGAAACAGCCCTGTGTAATGACATGCACATTCTGCTTTAGAAATTGTCACTGCTAACATCTGTCCAGAAGATCTATGTGTAATTCCTGCTTCTGTTTACTCCAGAAAAATCAGCCCAGGGAATTAAAGGCTAGACAACATATGTTAAGTTTCAGTGTTCCTCTTCTTGCCACTCTGCTTTATATACTCAGTAAAAGCATTCACAGAAGATGAGAAATGAATTGTTCTCTAGCACACAGAGAATGAAGGTGCTGATGCTTCTGAAAACTAGAGAAGTTGCAGTCTATTCAGAGATGCAAGACAGAAGAGACAAATGTAATAATTTACCAACAATCTGGTGGTACTACATTACTTCTGCATTTCCAGAATGCCACACAAACACTAAATAATCCTCATAGAATTCCAGCTTATTTTAATGGCTAAAGTAATACAACTGTATTAAAAAGTATCTTTACAACAGTGCCCCAATATAAATTTAATATTAGAGGCAGTGGCATGACCTGATTGTACATATCCTCTAAGAGATCTGCACCAGTGTTAAAATGACAATTAAGTGTTACTATGCTATCTTCAGGAAGTTCAGGAAGCCACTTATTGCTTTTATTACCCCTCATGTTTATTTTTATTGCCATTACTGTAAGGCAGAACCAGGTCCATACCACTGCTATGTCCACTTTGTTCTTAGGTTCTTTGTTCACAGACAGTTCCACAGTCCCTCAGGATATAATTTCTCAGAACTTCATCAGCCCAACTGCCGGCAAACTCTTTCTGAAGTCTGATTTAAATCTCTCTAAATGTAATTTGTGGCTATTACTTCTTGTTCTACTATAACAGTAAGCATGGAAAATTGATTACTCCTTTCCTCTTTGCAGGAGAAAGGATGTGTTTAAAGACATCCTTACCTCCACTACTTGTCTCTTCTCTAGTCTGGCCAGTTCCAATTCTTTAGCAGTGTTGTCACGGGCCATGCTTTCTGATAAAGTAGAATGAGACTAATTATGCTTTTTCTTGCATTATTTTACTCTGTCATAACAAAAAGAGAGTTGTATAAAATTAATCTGGATTGACAGCAGTTTGAAAAGAAAAGACTCAGACCATGCATGCTGTACTCTGAAACTGAAAAACATCATCACTGAACAAACAATTTATCACTGGAATTGCTTCTTAGAGGTGTTCTGCTCTCTTGATTTGGGCTGAGGCTGTGAGATACAGTTATTTTAATTAGCAGAATGTGTCTCAGAAATTTGGCTGATTTTTGAAGGTTTTTTCAGAATGGATGAGTCTAGTAAACTAATGTGTAGGTTTTATTACTCAATTGGTTTTATGCAATACTCTGTTATATACTCTTGCTTAGGAAGAGATCCTTGAGCTATTTTAACAGTTCTGGCAAAACTGTGTTAAGATACCACTGGAAACTGGAGCACCATTTAAGCAGTTAACCAATCATGTTATCTTCAGGTACAGTGAAGACCATATTTTTTAGAAGTCAATTCAGATGATCAAGAATATATAAAAAACCAGTTCAAAGAGACTTTGGTGAAGTCCTCTTGGCCACTAACAGCAAATATTGCTTTAAATG
Source organism: Pycnonotus jocosus (assembly GCA_013400435.1). Taxonomy (NCBI): domain Eukaryota; kingdom Metazoa; phylum Chordata; class Aves; order Passeriformes; family Pycnonotidae; genus Pycnonotus; species Pycnonotus jocosus. Next base: position 93,625 of record VWYP01024785.1, read on the forward strand.
AATCCACTAATCATTTATTTCAGAATAAATAATGTGCAAGTGCTACTCTTTAAAATAACTCTAAAGAAAGAGCATCTACAGGTGGATAATTGAAATTAGTTTGAGCAGCTTTCATGCACTGAAGGTAGCAATATAAACCCAATGAAGATATTTATTAGAGCCCTTATGTAGTCTTAGTGACAGCCAAAATAGGAA